>OX276409.1:21266504-21866504 GCA_946251805.1 Cybosia mesomella
AATGCAAATAGATGTGTTCATTCATGCAAATATTTGCACTGAGCGGGAATTGAACCCGCGCCCCCAGTCGCTATATATCGCTACGCCACAGAGGCCGTCCCATATTACTTCCTACTCATATTATAAATCTGAAAATTTGTATTTGTTACTCTTTCACGCAAAAACGGCTGAACGGATCTCAATGAATATTGGCACACAAAGAGATAAATCATCATTCTCTTAGCGATTTAAAGTTTGCGGTTTGGAGACGGATGACTGCTTAATATTTTCGATTAGTATGTCGGCTTTTCCGGGAGCGTTTATACTCTGACGTCCAAGCTCAGAGAGGAAAGCTTTGACCATATCGTTTAGCAGGTGAACCAACTTCCAGGTCTGGTTGGCCTGGGCTACAAGGACATTAGTAGGGCCCTGGCACACATATAGATTATAGTCTCGAATAGCTCATACTTTTTATGTAACAACATAACTTCACGCCTGTATCCCCGAAGGGGTAGGCAGAGGTGCAGTACACACCCACGATTCGCCAGTTATGTTTAGCTCCAAATCTAATAGGGGGCGAGCCTATTGCCATCTACCGGGCACATTACTAAAAGAGCGATAATCAACTTTTTTAATAAATCAGAGGTGTGTGCCCGGGGCGACTGGGGATAGAACTCGAGACCTCGTCTCGGCAGTCCATTACGTACACCACTGCTGGGCTATCGCCGCTATTTTTATGTAATTAATAGTTATTATATATTTATGGGCCTTTTATGTAAATATACACATTATTTAGAGTTTATGCTTAAGCTAAACTTATCATCAGGCGAAGCGCAGCCAAATTGATGAGACCAACATGAAATTATACATAGAAACACACACACCAAGGTAATGTACACTAGAAAATATACTTTGGCAATTAGCGTACAAAGCTCCAGGCAAGCTAAGTACACGAATTGGAAGACAGGGTGGTTGGCACGTCAAAATTAGCTCCATCCACTTCAATGATGAATGAGGTAGCTGTCAATGCTGTCTAGGTTTTGTTTGCATTACTTCCTGGACTGGAAACCAGATAGCGTTGACTGAGTAATTATACAATGACTATGACTGGGAATGCTTGTAATCTACCATTCATGTACCAATTTTTCTTTTTAAAGAATATTAGTAACCGAAATTACTAATACTCCCCTTCCAGCTAATCTAAATTGCTTGTATTAGGAGTGGGTTCACGTCGTTAGTGTAATGGTCAGGATTCGAACCCGGGACCTCTCGAGCATAAGGTCGACTCCTTAACCACTAAGCTACCGACGCTTACACAAATTTTATAACTGGTACTATTTCAGTATTTTCCAAATTCATAGTCCTCCGAACCTTTCCCCGAATCAGTTGGAGTCCGCTTTTCGATATTTTCCATAAAGCGACTGGCATCTCAGCTCCACCACAACCCATTGGCGATATATCAGTTCTGTAGATAGAACAATTGTCGGACTATTTAGGGCTCCAATTAGCAGAAATGACTGACATAAATGTTAGTATGGCATTCGGGACCGACGACGGCTTAAGAAGAAGAAGAAGAAAAATATTTAATTCTGGACACGCACAATGAACATACAGTAGTATATTAAACAAAAGAAAAAAAAACAAAAGAAAAAAAAGAAATAGAATAATAAAAAAAAGAAAAAAAAGAAAAAAAAACAAGAAAAAAAAAAGATGTAATTACGTTGCACTATTTTGAAAAATAAAGACTTTGACTTTGACTTTGAAACAAATATCTTAAAATCTAATAGAACATATACCCTTTTATTTTTTTATTTTTTTTTATCGTGCGGAAATCCCTTCGGATATCCCCCCGCCGGCCAGCGGGGGCGGTTATGTCGGGCTTGCACCGACTAAAACCGCACGCCGTCTCGGGTCTTCAGACGCCGGGGTGTAAGGTTACCCATAGAGCATATCCCTCGCACCCCGGCTGACCCTGGGCCATCTCACCACCAACAGCATCGCTCATCCTGTCTCCTCTGAAATCAGAGGAGTACGGAGAGCGATGTGTTCCCGCCACGTTGGGTATTGGCCAACGATCAATGCCAACCCTATGAAGGGGTGAAGGGGAAGCCATTGACCGCCGCCCAGGGTGTACCGGCCGCTCCGATTCCGTTCCCCCCGGACTGCAGCGGGATCGGAATCGGAGCGACACTCGAGGAGGTTACCCAACACACACCCCAATAGAACATATACCCTGCGGTTCCGAATAATGCCCCATGAGCATAAATGCTACGCATACCGTTAGATATACGCAGCGCTGCTTTTCAGATGGGGCAGCTTAACGTGTTGCTGAGGCCCGAAGGGGTCTGAATATGTTAAGAATGGTCACCCATCTTAAGACATACCTCACTGGCGTTACTTTGCAAATGTGTTACCTAATTGGTCACCACTAGCCACTGTTATATTTATGATCTGTATGAAGTCTGCTGTTTCAGGGATTTTAGTTCTGAATACTTCTCAGTAACTAATAAGATTAGCTATCCCTTCCCGGTTTCGCACGTGAAAATTTCATTTCATTTTTAATTCATACGACTCGCATCGTTTAGCTGAATAAACTTTCCCTTTAAAATTCTAGAGAGGAATAGTAGATAGATAGACCAAGGGGATAAAGCAGTGACTTCTGTCGCGGGTGACGATTTAAATCGCGAGCGTAACGAAGGACTCGAGGTTTACTCCCGAGCGTAGCGAGGGTGTTAAAAACTATAAGACGAGTCCTGAGTGTAGCGAGGGATTTAAGTTCACCCAAGACTAAGCCAGCTTTATCAAATACTCTACTTTTTGTACCATTTGCGAAAAAAAAAATCTATTTTATCACATAAAATACTGGCAGGTCACAAATAAAGAGTTAAAACTTCTAATTTAAATTTCGCGCTCGAAAACCAATCAATCAATGTTTTTTTTTTAACTGTTGGTTTATTAATTAAAATATAAATCGCGCGCGTAATTTTTGCAAACAGCCTTTGCCCGCGAACGCCGCATATGATTCGGAGCGTGCAAATGGTCAAATGTATGTATAATGCTATAAATACAAACTCAATGGTGTAAAAACAGATGTAGTTTAGTTTAGTATTCCAAATTTAAATCACACTCTCCCCCTAGAGGATGAAAGAAATTCAGTACAATTTTCTTTCCCTGTTCTTAACAGATTAAAAATGACTATTGGTATGTTCGCTTTTTGTGGCATTGAATGTCACTTTTTTGAGCAAATGGTACGAAAAAACTATTTCATTAATATAGTAGCAAAAACTACTTAAGTAAAATATAATAACGTCTCTATAAGGGACTGGTCGCGGGTTCAATCCCGTCCTAGATGTTCTCTTTTTCCGATCTAAAATCTATATAATGACGTTCCGTAATATATTTCACTTCTTAAATCAAGTAAAATAGACACAGCTCCGTCAGACTGTTTCACTAAATCATTTTCCCATATTAAGCTACCTAACTCTTTAAAAAAGCACAAATCGTAAGGCGTGCCCCATCCATCATGGCTTGCAGTGATTACACCATAATTACTACACAGTACAAGGGTTGAAATTCACGTACACGTGACCATTGTTTGGTTTTCACCAAATTAGTCTTTTAAGTTCACATGGATGATTTTTACTAAACACGGTTCCTGACGGAGTAAATTCCTAAAGCCACACCCCGTATTTATCCCTTGTGTGGAACGAAACTGCAAACTGCAACCCGTTGCACAGTGATAAATCCCTTAATCACAGCGTCAATCATGCCGTGATTGTATAGCATTCTAATAATAATAAAGAAAACAAAAAAAATATTAACCTTGCCTCTTTTCCCCTTTTCACATTTACCCTTTTTACTCTTTCCACCCTTTTTCACATTTCCCGTTTTTTAACCCTGCCTCGTTTCTCCTTTTTACCCTTGTCACATTTTCCTTTTTACCCTTGCCGCTTTCCCCTTTTTACCCTTTCCATATTTCCCGTTTTTACGCTTTCCACATTTCCCCTTTTTACCCTTTTTCACATTTCCCGGTTTGCCCTTGCCACATTTCCCATTTTTACCCTTTACATAATTCCCCTTTTTACCCTTTTATAGTGTGTGTGTGTGCAAGTCACACACATTAGAAGTGAAACTTCTGAAAAGTCCCTGATTAAAAAAAAACTATGGACTTATTTTTTCGTTTCATCGAGTTTGAAATCACAACGATTCTAAAGAAGTTTCACTTCAAAAAATTCTAGGATACATTACGCAGTGTTTGCTATCTAGGCCAGAGTATATTAATTACTCTGTGTCTAGACCCAACTAAAGCATAGCTATATGGATTCTAGGATACGGTTAAAAACATACTTTCTTACAATTGTTTGTCAAAGATACCTATATATTTGATAAAAAAAAAAAAATCTTTTTAAAAAAAAAAATCGAATAGTAATCGTATCGCGCAATACGAAAATGTGTATGAGATTTTGTACAGCGCCCCTATCGTGAAGTAAAGGAAACAAAATTGGTATTATGAACACTTTCGTATCGCAGACGTTTCGTGTTGGTATCGACAAATACATGATACATGACACTTTATAATGAAATTGGGATTATGAAGCTAGTTTTGACACACGGAAATGTAAATTTCGAAATGTATTTGTCGAATCTTTATTCACCTAATATTTGCCGGTGAGAAACCTTCGTGAAATAGTGAAAAGTGTGCAAACTTCTTCTAAAATTGTTTTTTAGTTGTGATTACTTGCGATAAAATGCAAAGACCACCGCTTTTTCTACGGAGTTCGATGTTTTACGTTCTTCCCGCAAGTTAAGTTGAAAATGAGAGAACTCAACAAGACTCTAGGTAAGTACTAAACTTTGTTTTAGCAAAACGCTTCAAAAATGTTTAGGGATATTATAAAGATAGCTAACATAAACATAATAACAAATAAACATAGGATATTCCATAAGACGTACTTACATAAAATAACGTAATAATATTTTGTTTATAGGTACATAACCTATCAAAATATTTATAGGTAATATATAAATCTATCAAGATACTTGTGTAGTACAAATCTATCATTATCTATTAAGATAATGTTATATATCCCCAGACAGTTTTGAAGTGTATATTTAAGTGATATGTAAACTAGGAATTATGTTTGATGAACATGAAGCAATTTCTTTTTTAGCGAAATTTTAGATCATGATCGCAGTTTGGTTTCTCTTGGCCTTTAGGGAAGCCACTACCGTCTGACTCATAACACTAAGAGCACTTAAAAACATCATGAGCCACCATGTAAGCTGTATTATTATTACTATTTATTTTTATGTTACAGATTCAATGTAAATTATGGTTTCCCTGGCGTCATAGGGTGCATTGATTGTAGTCATTGTCACATTTTTACACCAAGTAATGAAACAGAACATCTATTGTATAGTAGGAAGCATTTCTACTCTTTGAATGTTCAAATGGCAAGCCATAAGATCTTAACAAAATGAATTATATAAGTCATAACATATTATAAGTCATAAAATTTACATTCAATTTCAGATATGTGACAGTGATTACCGGATTTTAAATGTGAATGCTAAATACGGGGGGGGGGGCACCCATGATGCATTGATTTGGGAAAACTGTAGTCAACCATTATATGAAAGAGCTACACCAAAATAATGAGCAAGTGTGGTTATTATGTTAGTTTAAAATAACAATCAAATAACCTACATGATCACTATAGCTGTACATATTTTATTATTTACAGGTGATTCTGGCTACCCACAAAGACCACGATGATGTCCTTCATAAGTTCATGAAAAGGCCACAATTGAGATATTTTTGGGTGGTTGAAAAATCAATGGCGTTGTTTAACCAAAGGTTGCCAAAATGTACAAACTCCATTATTGATAAGTAACAGAAGATGGCAACAAAGATTGTTTTGTATAATGTAATACTTAGTTTTGAATAATGTTGAATAATTAGGGTTTGGTGTAGTTCAATAAAAGTCAAATCATAAAATAAGTTGGATCATTTTTATTTTTAACTTACACACATACAGTGACATACATAATATAAATACTAAATCTTGTATAGAATTCAAATTTCCATAGGTCATTACAACAATATTTTGACACAATAATAATAATAAGACTATGACGAGAATCTCATCCGCGCCAAAGCAGATAAAAAGACCAAATATCTGGACCTGGCGCACGAGGTTACCGACATGTGGAGGGTGGGGTCCACAGAAATAGTCCCAGTTGTGATCTCAGCGAATGGTTTGATCCCAAAGAGCCTCTCAGTCCATCTTGAGAGGCTCGGGATCGGTGGGAAGTTGGTGGCAGCCAAGATGCAGAAAGCGGTCTTGCTCGACAATGCTCAAATAGTCCGACGGTTCCTCTGCCAATCGCCCTAACGCCCCGGCCGACTGTTGCCCACCTCGCCGGGGTTATCTTGCCGCCTCTCCCAAACTAGGGGGGAGGCGTGAATTACTTTGATGGGAATAATAATAAAGCATATTTATTCAAGACACTATTGTATACATATTATTCTATAAAAAATGTTAGTACTTTATAAATTTCTTAAACTATTGTTAGTAAGTTTTATTTTATTTTATATCCTTGATCCGGGTATATGCCTCCTCCATCTCCTTCCAAGTCTCCCTATTTTTTGCACTCTCCAGCCAGTTTTCGCCTGCCACTGTAACAATGTCATCGATCCACCTCATTTTTGGTCTGCCCTGGTTTCTCATTCCCGGTGGACCTCTCCACTTGGTGATTTGCAGAGTCCATCGTTGGTCTGGGGCCCTAGCCACATGTCCAGCCCACTGCCATTTCATTTCTCGAGCATGTTCAAAAACATGTTAGTTTTGTCCTTTTTCTGATGGTTTTGTTGCTCACTTTATGTATGTTTCTTAGTTTCAAGATGCTTCTCTCCATGGCGTGTTGTGTTGTGAGTAGTCTGCGTCTAACTTTGTTAGTGTACACCCATGTTTGGCTTGCGTAGGTGAGGAAAGGTAAGATACATACATCCATTACTGTCTTTTTTAGCTCCGAGTCATGGGTTCCCTTTAATATTTCTTTATGTGACCGAAAGTTATTCCATTCCATTTTGACACAATAAGTAACGCAAACAATAACTTTTTCAATTTAAACCACAGTTCCATGTACTCCACCATCACCAAATACTGCAGATAACTCGTCCTCATTATTTATAAGTATCTCTCTTTACTAATATACAGTAACGTGTACACCAGCTCGATTCGAAATATTATTCGAAAGGATTCATAATACGGGTACTGATTATGGAGAGAACCATTCGAATCCTACTCAGACGAATTCAGGAACAAAATAAGAATATATTTGTAAATTAACGTCGAAATAAGTTCAGATCTTAAGGTATTCACTGCAACGCATAAATTGATTAATCTTACATAATTATGCTTTTGAGGCATATAGTAAAGTGCGTTAAATAAATAATAAATAAAAAATAAAATTCGTTTATTACGGAAAAACGTAATCTATAGTGTTGGTAACAATAATCTTAAAAACTTTCTGTAAGCATTTTTTTTTTTTAAAGAATATTAGCAACCGAAATTACTAATATTCCCCCTAACCCCTCCAGCTAAGCTAAATTGCTTGTGTTAGGAGTGGGTTCACGTCGGTAGTGTAATGGCCAGGATTCGAACCCGGGACCTCTCGATCGTAAGGTTGACTCCTTAACCACTAAGCTACCGACGCTTACAAGAGTTTTATGTTCAGCACTGCATATTTAATGCAACGATCCTCTTCTTTATCTGCGTCCTCTACTGGTTGCGTCCGGTCCTACGCCTCCATTCCATGATTTAGTTTAGTTGACTTTTAAGAAGTGACTGACGCCGTCCTAGTCCCAAGAGAAAAACCTGCACCAGAGCCTGGTCCATTAATTAGCAGATGTACCGGCTTGCAAGTGAGGTCGGATTCGGTCCCGAGAACCCTCCCACACGACCACTACTGTGACTCCCGGATCTGTAGCAATGACCCATAAACACACCCAGTAATTGACACTCAGGGAATCACAGGAACAGTTGAACTGTCTTGGAACCCGCAAGGAAATTAATCAGAAGTGATTTTGAGGAGTTGGAAATAATACACCTTGATGGAGCCCCATTGTTGAAGTATTTAGTTGTTAGTTAGGAACACCAAACCACTGTTGATTTAAATATCGGTAAATATCAGTAAATATTGTACCTAAACACTTTTTAGGGTTCCGTAGCCAAATGGCTAAAAACGGAACCGTTATATATTCATCATGTCTGTCTGTCCGTGTGTCACAGCCACTTTTTTTCGAAACTATAAGAACTATGCTCTTGAAATTTGGTAAGTAGATGTATTCTGTGAACCGCATTAAGATTTACACACAAAAATAGATAAAAATCAATAAATTTGGGGGTTAATACTTAGTACTCAAAACTACTTTACTCAAAATATTTTTTTTCATCAAACCCTTACGTTTGGGGTATCTATGGATAGGTCTTCAAAAATGATATTGAGGTTTCTAATGACATTTTTTTCTAAACTGAATAGTTTGCGCGAGAGACACTTCCAAAGTGGTAAAATGTGTGCCGCCCCCCCTCCCCTGTAACTTCTAAAATAAGAGGATGATAAAACTAAAATAAAAATATGATGTACATTACCATGTAAACTTCCACCAAAAATTGGTTTGAACGAGATTTAGTAAGTAGTTCTTTTTTAATAGGCCATAAATCGTAAACCGCAATTTACCTTTCATTCAATCAACTCACATATAAACATTTTACTTGCTTTTTACGCATTTTACGTCCGACTCGCACTTGGCCGGTTTTTATACGTTTAGGTTTCGGAGTCACACTATCGCGTATTGTTGTTGTTATTGATATAAACTGGTGACACAGACGTTATCTCGTCACGGCAGTTTTATTACGACTCACTAATAAAACTGCCGTGACGTAATATAAATTTGTTTTCTTTTTGTATGAGCATTATTGACCCATGCAGAACATATACTCATTTAACGTAATGCAAGCTATTCATAAGTATGTAGATACTACTTTATATTTGCAATTTTTAATTACATCCTATTGCCGACACCCCGCTGATAATATAACATCAAAGCAAATGCGGATAGCCACCCTATCACCTACTTAAGCTTGCAGCTAAACAAGTTTATCGATCCAAAAGTGAGTCTTAATTCCACAAAACTGAGTTCAAAATGAGACTACCAGTTTCCAAGACTGCAGATAGAAGCTGATATTGAGGTTTAGAATTAATATCTGTCAGCTTTTAGGCTCTTTGTACAGTATTATGAGCATTTGACACTATAAGTGTGCGATATGAAGAAAGACCTTTGAAGGGATTAAAGGATTAAGTGAGATGAGGAGACAAAGTTATAGATTTCAGGGTAGTTGTGTTGCGTTGAGATATTCTAGATAACTTTGAAGAACAGGATATAAGTTAGTTAGGGATATGATAGTGACAGAAATGAAAATAAGAAAGATAACTTATACTCTCACGAATTATAATAGTACAAATATAGAGCTGGCATTTCATAACCGGTTACGTTCGAAGGTTTTTTCATAACCAAGTAGATAATAACCATGTGCAATCAAAAAAACCTGCGACCAGTCCCTTACAGAGGGAATGCTCTGACCAACTGAGCTACCTAGAAACGTCCCAGATATTCGAAATTCTCCGATATATTATACACGTCTCAGGGCAGCACTGGAGCCATCTACCGTAGGGCTTCCGAACTATGGAAGCAATGAATGATATTACAATCATTTTTAAACATTGTTTTTTGACTACTTCGCCACATTAATTAAATCATTCTTGTTTAGGAGTCTCAACAAGAATCCAAAAATTATCTCAAGGCCTTTGATTGCGATCGTACCTTGAGACAATTTTTGCATTCTTATCAAATTCATATCATTGTTTTAATCAAAATTCCGTTTATTAGATCATACCAGGCATTAGGATCATCAAATTTACTATATGTACCGCTGTATTAACTACAGACCAGCACATTTATTAATGTGAAATTATATAAGAACGCCGATTTTTGTCAGTTGTACGTTATAATGGCAGACCAACAATTGAGCACTTTTACCAAATCTTGTGCTGCTACTGAAAATTACCTGACCCGGGAATCGAATCCAGCGCTTCGAAGTAATCACATTATTATATTTATTTGCATTATATAAATTAAATGAAACACATAATCAATTGTAATAGTACACTCCAACATAATAGTACACTCCAACACAGTATATAGCAAACAAAACGTGTCCAATTTCATTTTTAATCGTCTAAACTATTGGCATCTTCTTCCATCACATCCCAAAGGTATCTATTCCTAAATTCTATGTTCTTTGTCTCTTCAGACATTATCTCATCTAGCAGCGGCTCACTCACAGATCTAAAATCAAAGTCATCACTGACCAGTGACGTCATTGACAATAATGCAGAATCTGATATTTCTGATGTATCACCAGCGTCTCTCCTTTCTTTCTGATTGCCTGCTTCGCCAATATTCTGGGAAATTAAATTGAGAGTTAAAATAGGTTAAAATGAACATTTTCAGGAAGAAATATTGTATTCAGCACCATCTAGCGTAATGAAGCTGAACTTCTAACTAGTGAACCTGCATCATGCAATTAAAGCTCTCATCCCTTCTCCGAGCCTTTTTCCGACTCGTCGACTTTTTCAGTCTAACTACGAAGCAGCTGAATTTCGAAATTTTTCGTAAAGCGATTGTCATTTGACCTCCACAACTCACAAGTGATCACGAATTTCTGTAATTAGATGTCGGACTTTTTAGGGCTCCAACTACCCGTAATGACTACCATAGATGTTCTTATGGCAACTGGGACCGGCGGCTTTTTCGTGCTCCCCGAGGCACGGAGGGGTCTCAATGTGTTAAGAATGATCACCCATCCTAAGACCGCCTTGGCTAGTGTGGCTTAACTTTTCAATATGTTAACTATTCGGTTACCAACATTTAAAGTTCACCGACAATCCCGGTTGCATCCAAAGTTAGTACTTTGGATCCCCCTTCCCATTAATTGGTTTATTTTGGCCTTTAAGGGTGCGAATTCAATCTGACCCCATGGTATGGTTTCGCGAGCTGGTATCTGCAACTCCACGACAAGGCGCGGTTTTTGCGTGAGGGTGGGCATTTCACTCGATCCACCCCAACTCATTGAAAAACGCCAGCAGGCTATTTACGCTGCTGGCGATCTCCTGGAGTGTACCTGTATTTCCGAAGTACTTAACCCTGTATGTGGCGGTTGCAGGGCAGTGTAGGAGCACGTGTGCCGCGCTGACCCCAACTGCGAGAGAAAATCCTGCACCAGAACCTCATCCGTCAATCAATAGGTGTATTGGCTTACAGGCGATGTTGACTTGGGTCCCGAAGATCCATTAAGATCTTTGCCAAGTGAACTCAGTTTATTGTACAACATAACTCTTAAACCACAAAGATTAATACTCACATCCAAAACAGCCATCCGTAGCACAGGGACTTCCACTTTCATTGTACTAGGATCTCGTGGTTCCTTCTCTAAGTATGTGTAATCCGTTGGAGTCTGTAAATTTACGTGTGCATTCAAGACGATATCTTTTTAAAGAAGTTCTTTACCTGTTACTAAAATTTACAGTTTACCATGTTGGTATATTTTATCGAGTTTTAAATGTTTTGGCACTGTTACAAGTGTGTTGATCACACCAAACAGTACTGAAACATAGAAAAGCACACAAACTTGGTACTTAAATATCTCGATTATAGTAATTTTGATAAAACCAATAAACATTAACATTTTCTTTGTTTGTTCTCGTATGTAACAAAATTACTCAAATAACACTGAATTGACTTTAAATATTCTTGCACCAACAGAAAATTCCATAATCAATGAGTATCATCTACTACTTTTTATCCCGATGTTATCACGGAATCAAGATTCACGCAGATAAAACCATGGGGCAATGCTAGTAGATATCTTAAGGTTCTAGGGGAATAATATTAAATTAGGGGAGTAATAATGATTTGGTGCTCATAATCATAAGTAGTTAAAGATGAAAACGATGATGTCAATGAAAAACGAACCAGAAAATAAAATAGTCAGTCACCTGCTTCAGCCGCCATTTGTCAAGAAACTCATTGGTCTGTTTTAAAGCCTCTCTACTCTTTTTAAGAAGATCGTCGATTGGATCCTTGTTATGTAACTGTTTGTATTTATTTAAGAACTGAAAAATACATAATAAGCAATTATAAATTGAAATAAAATTATTTTTAACGGATTTTATTTCCATGTGTAATATCCGCGAAAATTTTCTTAATTCTTTATTGTACATAGTAAAAAAGAGATCATATACAAAACAGGTAAAATATGTACAAAGGTGAACTCCACCCTGCAAATCTTTGACCAATAGAGGTGAAACAGAGAAAAATAATAGTCCAGTGAAAAAGTGGCAGAAAATAATCAGAAATTACAAAGCTAACACCGTAAAGTATTGTGGTGAACTTAGTTTATCATCATACCAGGTATATAGTCACGAAAAAAGATGAATGGATCGTTGTTAAATGAATAAATAGGCAATCAGAAATTGGTCTTTTAAATTCTACACAACAAGAGATGTAAAGATGGTAGGTATATGTTAAATAATCTTACTTACAGCTATTATTAAAGACAACAACAAAACCTCCACAATCAGCACTGGGACATTTATTGGTACCTCTGGCCCCATCTGAACAATCTTCGATTCCTCTTTCACGATCCTTTTCACAAAACATATCACTCTGCAAGAGCTCCTCCGAACCGTGTCGACGAACCCATGACCTAACATGAAGTCTATCATAAATAGGCTCAGGATCGCAGTCCCATATGCTAAGGAGTTGGAGTTCACCAACATGTTAGAAACAAAGATTTTTTCATATGGTTTTCATTATTTGCACAATAATTTAGACTGATTTTGACAATTCATTGACAGATGTGATTCATGAATTTCTACTTTTTTTGTTGGATGAATGAGTTAAGGATCTTGTATAGAATGAGGTTTAGTAACTCATCAACCCATAACAAACATGTGCCAAAAATAAATAGTATTATAAAAGTAGTTATTAAAACAAGCTCTTATAAACGACGAAACTAAACATACATAGGAACACTTAAACTGTGTACCCTAAGGTATACTTTTTCTAACAAATAATTAATGTAAGTGGAACATAAAATTATTAATTCTTCGTGGAGAACACTCCTTTTATAGTTGGTTAATAGGCCATAAAAAGCTTATTGATAATGTATTGTTGTAACTTATTTCGTCATCATATCCTGAACTTTATAAATGGGACCACATATGAAAGGACAATGGAGAGGAGAGTTGAAGATACCTTTCTTTTTTTTTTTTTTTCGTGCGGAAATCCCTTTGGATACCCCCCCGCCGGCCAGCGGGGCGGTTATGTCGGGCTTGCACCGACTAAAACCGCACGCCGTCTCGGGTCTTCAGACGCCGGGGTGTAAGGTTACCCATAGAGCATATCCCTCGCACCCCGACTGACCCTGGGCCATCTCACCACTAACAGCATCGCTCATCCTGTCTCCTCTGAAAGCAGAGGAGTACGGAGAGCGATGTGTTCCCGCCACGTTGGGTATTGGCCGACGATCAATGTCAACCCTATGAAGGGGAAGCCATTGACCGCCGTCCAGGGTGTACCGGCCGCTCCGATTCCATTCCCCCCGGACTGCAGCGGGATCGGAATCGGAGCGACAGTCGAGGAGGTTACCCAACACACACCCCAGAGTTGAAGATACCTAGAAACTATTTCGACAATCGACAAGAAAAGAGCCGCTTCACGCTAAACCGTATCGCAACTTGGGCAGGCCAGTCATTCATGTTGGCCAGCCTGGCCGGCACCGTGGAACAATACCCATTAACATTTCGACGCCATACTTCAGTGAATGATCCTTTCACAACCACCTTTTCTTCAAAGTCGGTTAAAAAGGTATAAGAGGCTCATGTATCGATGTAACTTTATGTAATTGCCTGAAGGTTTTGATAGTTGCCGTGACAACAGATTTGTTTATCATAACAACTCTGTCAGTTTTCATGTCAGTTTCAAAAGATATTTAGCCAACAAAACGTTCATAAAAATAGTTTATCAGCAAAACATTGAAAATGGTAAGCTAAATAGCATTTTTTCTAGACTTTTATATGGATACCTTAAGATCTAGAAAGTGACATTTGTACTAATTTAGTGAATTATTGTTTTAGGCGCCTAAAGGAAAAGGTGGAGCTAAAAAGGCGCCAGGTAAGAAAAATTTCAATTTAAACTCATACACACATATATATACCTACTCACGCCTCACTCCCTTCGGGGTAAGCATAGACGATAGCCTGCCATTAATTTCTGTACTTGCAGACTTCACAAACTTCGCTGTATTTTTAAGAATCATTGTCATCACACCGTTGGTCCTGGTTCCAACTAAAGTTTGTACAGTCAACGACAAAAGTAGATTAACATTATAATATTTACAAACGTTTTTTACATTGAAATACATATATCAATAGTTGATGTATGAGTTATCATAATCCTTAAAGAAAAAGTTAATACATTTCATGTTTTAAACATAATATTTTATGAATAATTTAAGAGCTAAGATGATTTATAATTTAGAATTTATTAACCTACTTTTATGGTTGACTATATTTTGGAAGTACTGACCATTGATGTTTAGCGTCAACGGTAATTTATAATATATGATATGAAATACTACGAAAGTATGGTACGGTAATTTAATTACACAAAATTATTGTGAGAAAATCTGTATACTTAGATCATAAAGTACACTAGTTCTCTCACATTCGTGATTATCATGTCATCTGTTGCAGTGTCTATTTGTTTTAGTGTTTTTGTTCTATTTGTTGTAGTGTTTGTTCAAATATGACCACAAGATGCACCTAATTTTACTTTATGCTAGAGATATTTTACTTTATACGTTCATTATTTACACACAACTGGTTTCTGTTCCTAAGTTTCCTGAATTTGAATTATCCAAATGTTATATTTTCAGCAATCATAATCGATGGCGTCGATACATCGGAAATGACAAGAGAGAAACTTGAGCAATTCACACTGAAAGTTAAAGAAGAATTAGACAAAGAAAGAGAAGAACGTAATTATTTTCAGGTTGAAAGAGACAAAATACGCACATTCTGGGAAATCACTAGACAACAATTGGAAGAAGCAAAAGCAGAATTACGCAATAGAGAAAGAGCTACAGAAGAGGCACAGGAGGAGAATGAGGCTCTATTAGAAACTGAAAAGCAAAAGATTAAACATTTAAAGTATGAGCAACAAGCTTCGGCAGCTGCTTTGAGAGCTGAGAATCTAGTAGCACTGAAAGCAGCAAAAGAAGAACATGCTGAACAAGAACAAGAATTATTAAACGACAAAAGAACTTTACGCCAAGAGATTAAAGAGCGCATGCTAGCAGCACAAGATGAACTGAGACGAGCTAAGCTGATGCATGCAGAAGAATTGTCCAAAGCGAGAGCAGACTTTGAAGAAAAGGCTGGACAGATAGAAGATAAAGCTGAAAAGAAACTTAATGAAACTAAAGTTGAATTAACTGTCAAGCATAGAACAGAGATAGCGGAAGTAGAAGAAAGGAAAAATAAGCAGCTGTCGGAATTAATTTATCATCATGAGAGGGCTTTCTCGGATTTAAAGAATTATTATAATGATATAACGTTGAATAATTTAGGTGAGCTTTATTTATCTTATTATCTTATCTCATCTCATCTTGTGTCAGTTTGTTTCCGTCTACCCGGCACGTATCCAGAACACATGCAGTCTTTCTGTTGCTTTTCTTCTTTCGGGTTACGAAGAGTCAACAGCCCGTCATTTTCTACCATGAAATAAAGCTTCGTTTCAAATGAATCGAACCCGATACATCACGCACAGCAGCACGCGCACGTTGCAACCAGAAACGGCGCGAACAGTGAGGTTAGAAAGGATCTTCATTCCCTGCTGTAGTTTTCCCAAGCTACTAAAATATGGGGTTAGAAGGTTTGTACAGGGTCGGCAGCGCAAATGTAACGATTCTAGTGTTGCACACGTCCATAGGCCGAGGTAACCGCTTCCTGTGCTTATCTGCCACCTAATTAGTATAAAAAAGAGGCTGCAATCGTTACCACTTCACCGATACTAATAAAGATCTATAAATATCTTCCTTAGCAAAAAAATAATCTGTAACGAATTCTATCGTGACATAATATATTTTATTGACCCCCAACATAAAAACGATAGTCTGTGGTATCGTAGCACCTGAACGGATGAACCGATTCTTATGTCGATTTTTTGTCCGATCGTCAATATGATCGTGATGGTTCTTAGCTATAAATGAAATTAGCGTCGGGGGTTATTAATTTTGAAATTAAGTAATATTATTTTATTATTTGACACTGTTCCCAACGTTACGGTGACGTTTCAGCACCCATGTTTATAATAAAACTCCTTGTATTTAAATTTAAATTAGTTTCTATAGTTATTACGTAAACTTTCAGAAATATCAAGTGATGATATTTTACTTTTGCAGGTCTCATAAGCAGCTTAAAACAACAGATGGAAGGGATGCAAAAAGTGAAAGAACGGGCAGAAAAGGTGTCAAGAGATGCTGTAGCCGAAGCCAAAGGTTTAAGGGAACCTCTAGAAGCTGCTATCATAGATAACAAAGAACTCAAAAGACAAATGGCGAACTATGACAGGGATAAAGCAGCGTTAGCCGTAAGTATTCATTATCTATATATTAATACGTGAAAGTAAAACTTTCCCTCCCTTTCTTACGAAAATTGCGCGGACGGAGGAATGTGAGATTTGGCATAGTTATAGCTTATATGAAGAAGTGCAGAATGCTAATATTTTTTTTAAATGATGCATAAAAAATACATTAAATCATTAAAAAAAAAACATTACACAAACTAAAATGCATTTGGAAAATAAACACCCATGTTAGGTTATACCGCCAATGTCAAAAGTATTATGACATATTATGTTCACAGCTGTCGTATATGTCAAAATTTAAAAAAATGCAAAGATGTTTAACTTTCTGACAACCTCAAAGAAAGGTTGAATTTCGACCATCCCACGGGGTCAATAGTATATATACCTGGTGACAGACGGACGGACGGACACCTGGGAAGGACACCTTTTAGTTTTAGTCGGTTCGATTCTGACATACTCACCTTAACCGACGAGGCGAAGGCACTGTTTTTTGTACGTGTGGGAACCCCTACACGTAAAAATATAGTGCCATCCCGGGAGTGCCGATAGAAGTGAAATTTTGAACAATTGCGTATTTTTTGAATCATCATCATCCGTAACTCTCTTCATCCATCGATCCATTCAACCATTATTGAAAGGAAAGCGAAAGCGAGACGTGATGTCACAATGACGGTGGTGATGACGTGAGGTTCATAATTCTTGTTCACCCAACAAGTGCTCAACGCGCTTTAAGATTTTACTTCAAAAAAAATGCTATACGTTTTGAAGAAAGGCCAGGTCAGAAGTACCCGTAACCGGCGTGCATGTATGAAAACAATTATGAAAGTGGAAGAAGCGAAAGGCGTATGCCAAGATCGTAGCAAATGGAAAGATGTTGTCTCTGCCTACCCCAGTCCCCAATGGGAAAGAGGCTTGACTATATGTATGATGTACAAAAAATACACATCTTTTTCTATATTTGTTAGGTACTTCTAATATCATACTATGCAGAACATTACGTCCCTTTATTTTAGCCTAGCCTATGCCCTCGACTGCCTCGTGGAGTAGGTACAGGTATTAGTCTAGCAATTCATAGGAACATATTACTGAACTCAAAAGTATTTTACATACTTTTCTACGTCATAATCTATGTGCCAATTTTCTATCAAATCCTTACATACGTTTCTGTCTGATTGAGTAATAAAACATGAAATTTTTTATTGCAGGCAAAAACAAAACAGCTTGCGTCATTAGAAAAGCAATTTGAGGTTCTTAAATGGGAGTATGAAGTACTGCAAGTTCGATTCGACCGCGTTCAGACTGAGAGGGATGAGCTGAAGACGAGATTCTCAAGAGCTGTCCTTGAGGTGCAGCAGAGGGCGTCGTTGAAGACCGCTTTGATGGAAGCTAAGCTGAAAAACATGGAGGGGAGAGCAGCTGGACCTAGCGAGATCCATGTATGAGTTTTGATTATTATTGCTTATTACCATAAAACTAAGTATACAGTAAATACGTGGGACACTCAGAAAGTTTTGCGAAAATAAAAAAAAGTGTTCTATAGGTAAATATTTTTTTATTAAATCTTTTCAAAGTACTCTCCACCAGCCTCTATACAAAGTTTCATGCGTTTGAACCAGTTTTCAAAACACTTTTTCCAATCCGCCGCAGATACCTCGTTTACAGCCTGCTCAAACGTTGACAGCGCATCTTCCGGCGACGAAAATTGTATCCCTTTGAGCTGATTTTTTATTTTCGGGAATAAAAAGAAGTCGCACGGTGTAAGGTCAGGGCTGTAAGGAGGGTGACCTAGGAGTTTAACCGGAGTGCTGTCCGGGCGCGTTGTCATGGTGGAGTAGTATCCCTCGGAGCCCTGTGTTTGGTCGCTTGTAGCTCACTACAGAGAAAACTTCTGCCAAGCATTTGGTAGTGTTCCATTCAGCGTTGATGCTTCTTTGATTTCGTAAAGGGATTGATAACAAGTAGCCAGACAAATTGAAAAAACTCGCGATCAAAATCTTCCCTCCGCTTCTAGATCGCTTCACTTTGGTAGGTGTTGATTCGTTTTGAAACACCCAAACCGTCGACTGGCGTCTTGTTTCTGGATCATACTGATAAATCCACGACTCATCACCTGTAATGATGTCATAAACACGCCGAGACGCGCCTGCTTCAAACTTGTTTATCATATCACGACACCATTCCACCCGGGCCTGCTTCTGAGCATCGGTGAGATTGTGCGGCAGCCAGCGTGAAACTATCCTTCTCACACGAAGATGCACGTGTAGAATCTCGTGAAGGCTTCCCGATCCAATCTGAAGAATGCGCTGAATCTCTTGATATGTGACTCGTCTATTATCTTGGATTAAATTTTTCACTGCTAGCACGTTTTCTTCCGTAACAGCCGTCAAAGGGCGACCACTTCTTTCTTCATCCTCCAAAGTCAGTCGGCCGCGCTTGAATTCGTTATACCAACGATACACGGTCGCCTTGGAAGGGCCTTCATCCATGAATGCCATTTGAAGTCTATCGTACGATTCGTCTGGTTTCAGGCGACACTTGAAATCGTAGAAAATCATAGCGCGAAAATGTTCCCGACGCAGATCCATTTTTCAATGAGACACAATAATTGAAATTATCTTGCAAAAAATGCAGAGAGAAATTTTGAAATTGGAACGTACTTATTTTTACTCATAAATAATCATATTTTAGAAATAGATTATAACTGACCAGTCTCTCATATATAAAAACTTTTTTTCGCAATACTTTCTGAGTGGCCTGGTATGGCCCTACTAACACCTCACTAAACCAAGGTCGTCAGATAATCGGTGTACCTTTTTTTTTTTTTTTTTTTTCGTGCGGAAATCCCTTCGGATACCCCCCCGCCGGCCAGCGGGGGCGGTTATGTCGGGCTTGCACCGACCAAAACCGCACGCCGTCTCGGGTCTTCAGACGCCGGGGTGTAAGGTTACCCATAGAGCATATCCCTCGCACACCGGCTGACCCTGGGCCATCTCACCACTAACAGCATCGCTCATCCTGTCTCCTCTGAAAGCAGAGGAGTACGGAGAGCGATGTGTTCCCGCCACGTTGGGTATTGGCCGACGATCAATGCCAACCCTATGAAGGGGTGAAGGGGAAGCCATTGACCGCCGCCCAGGGTGTACCGGCCGCTCCGATTCCGTTCCCCCCGGACTGCAGCGGGATCGGAATCGGAGCGACACTCGAGGAGGTTACCCAACACACACCCCAATAATCGGTGTACCTACCTGTTAAATAACGGATGAGGCTCAGGCGTAGGCTTTACTCTCGGGGTTAGGAGGTCAGCTGTAGTCGCTCCCAGAAAAGCCGATCATCATCATATCAGCCGTAGGAAGTCCACTGCTGAACATAGGCCTCCCCCATCGACTTCCATTTCGACCGGTCTGTAGCGGCCTGCATCCACCGAGCACCTGCGCTCTTTCTTAGCCGATATTCTAATCCGAAACAATAAGCAGCCAAAAAATAAATAAATAAATATTCTTCGACATTCTACACAGCGCTTTCTAGACCCAAAGTGAGCATAGGTTATCTAGCTTGTATTATCGGTTCCAGAATGCGGAAAAACATACTTATAAACTTTTTTTTATAAATACATACATATTGTACATAGAAACACCCAGACCAATGCAAATGGACATATTAATGCATATAACTATGTGCAATGAGCGGGAATCGAACCCGCGCCCCCTGTCGTAGTAAACTTGTGACGCAACTGGGTTATCGCTATAAGGATGCTGAATCAAATCAAATCAATCTTTATTTCCCTATTATACGGTTACATGCATAGATTTTATGTTATTGCTTTAAGTACAGCATATTCTTCCGTGTGGTGAGAAAATATGTTATTATTGTTTAGCAAGCAAAATGTAGCAAATTATACAACACAATATTCAAGATTAATGAATAATCTTTATACAAGGTCAAGAAGTTAAATTGATCTGCTAGCTGTCCCCCGCGGCTTCGCCTGTGACATAATTCAATCCAGTTTTGCAATAATGTATGAAATTTGATTTGTTGACATTTATGATTACTACTCCGCTCTCTTAGGTAGTAGCGTGATGATATATAGCCTCAAACTTGCCCCGATAAATGGGCTATCCAAGACAAAAAAATTAAAGATTTAGATCGTAAAAAGAGAACATCTAGAACGGAACTTGAACCCGCGACCAGTCACTTACAGGGGGAATGCTCTGACCAGCTGAGCTATCTAGACACGTCCCAGATATTCGAAATTCTCCGATGTATTATATACGTCTTAAGGCGACGTTCTAGATGTTCTCTTTTTCCGATCTAAATCTTTAGAAAAAGTAAAACATACAAAATGCTTAAAAAAATTAATTGAAACAAAATTGTTTTTTCAATTGGAACTAGTAGTTCCTGAGATTAGCGCGTTCAACCAAACAAACGCAGTTTCAGCTTTATAATATTAAGTATAGATAAGCGAATGTCAGTGGGTGAGAGAATGTAAATTGAATATGATGATATTAGGTCGTTACATATGAAATTGCCGTTTTTCTTGAAGAAATTGGAGGAAACCCAATTTTCAGTGCTAACATTTTTGCATTTTTTTTAGGAATGACAAATCCAAATTTTATGATTTTTTTTTGTGTATGAATGAGACAACATTAAGCTAACAAACAGCAACTTTTATTACATTTTTGAAAAGTGACAGCTGTTAAGTAATACGAAATTCATCATCAAAAAGGATAGCATTTAGGAAGTACTGTTTTTGAAGATCGAATTAATTTATCAAGCGGCCAATAAAAACAAAATTTAATACAGAGTCGTAAAATCTTGAAATCAACTTTCAAACAAAATATAAATAATGGAAATAGCTATTAAATTACAGGAATAACGAACTCATGAATTTGTAACCGACTAAAACCGCACGCCGTCTCGGGTCTTCAGACGGTAAGGTTGCCCATAGAGCATATCCCTCGCACCCCGACTGACCCTGGGCCATCTCCGGTTTCGAGAACCTCCTAAACTAATCGACCAATTTTGACCAAACTTGGCATGTAAATACAACTTAATTCCTGGTAGGCTTATTATTTGCATAAAATTGAAAATCCTAAACTAATCGACCAATTTTGACCAAACTTGGCATGTATATACAACTTAATTCCTGGTAGGTTTATTATTTGCATAAAATTGAAAATCAAACATACCATGGAGGAATAATCACCTTTACAAAATTTCCAAATCTGATTTCTCCAAAATGATCAATGTTGGGACCATTATTTTGCGCCAATTGTACAACTTAACTATTGGCTAGAAAAATAAAATTGAAAATCGGTCTAGCAACGGAGGAATAATCACCGAAAAAACAATTCAATGGTATTCAATTGAAAACAAGTTGAATTCCTGAGACGAGCTCAGCCGAATACAAGGGATTTTCTATTTAGCGATTATTTTGCGATTTTTTGCGATTTTTTGCGATTTTTTCTTTAAGTTGCAATGGTTCACCCCAGCACGAACCTATTACCGAAAACAGCAACTCGATAGCTCATCTCCTTCATACCCAAAACCTTGACAGAAAATTGGCAACGACGACATCGACGACGACGTCGACGACAACTCGATAGCAATAGGGCTTTTCTAAAGAAAATCCCTAAAAAATTGCGCGTGAATTGTAGGTAATCATGTAGTGCACTCTCAGCTCAACATTGCAACAGCAGAATGCATTGCGCCCATAGTTCATTACGTTCTGGAAATGAGAAGCAGAGTTAGAGATGTCTTAAAAAATTAACATGATGGCCAGCTTCCAAAGTAAATATTCCACATACAATTTTGCAATGGCTGGTATTTTGGTGTTCAGATTTTTTAAATTATTGCTCACAGGAACTCTTGAAGCTTAAAGATACTCAGATAGATGACCTTCGCTATGAAGCAGCTCGTTTAAGAAAAGCTCACGATGATCTTCTCGCTACTTATGAGGCTAAACTTGCTAAACTGGGAGTACCTAATGAAGAATTAGGTTTTAAGTATGTATTAATTTCTTTACTTTTACTCTGTAGATAATCGAAAATGCATGATGCACAATACGATTCATACACAACTCCTTAGTGGCTTATAAACTTTAAGTATAAAATAAGTAATAGAACCTATTTCACCTGAATGTTAGATAAAACAGGCAATTATTGTGACTCATTTCTATTAGAAAGTAACGTACAAACAAGTTTGAGAACAACGCCATCTAGCAATATTACTGTAAACTTGAATCACAGGTAACAGTGTGAAAAGCGATCTTGTACGGTGATTTGTAATAAAATGTATAGATGGCGCTGTACAACTGGTACAAAACTGGTATGAAACTGTAAAATAAAATAATAGATGACGCTAGAATACATATTTGGTTTTCAGGCCTCTAAAAGCAGTTGCCGTGGCTGGGCTGGCTCCAGTTATAGGTCAAGGCCCTGCTGGACTAGTTACTCGGCATCCGTAATTTTTATACACTATACCTACATATCAATAAATTTATTTTTGTATAACTATTTAACCAAAATGAAATAAATGTGTACTATTTCATCTAATCGAATTTATTTTATGTGCAATCGATGTTATAAATGTCTTTAATTAGTATTGTACTTAATTTAATATTGTACAATTATATATTTTACTTAAATTTTTGTTTATGACTTATTCTTTTATTAATTTACTATACACACTATTCATTATGGACTACTTGCTAACCTGGTACCTACTTCTCGTGGTGTTTCAGTGTTCTAACCTGAATCATAAATGTACCCGCGTCCCACGTATTTAAACATTAAAGGTCCC
Source organism: Cybosia mesomella (assembly GCA_946251805.1). Lineage (NCBI taxonomy): Eukaryota > Metazoa > Arthropoda > Insecta > Lepidoptera > Erebidae > Cybosia > Cybosia mesomella. The sequence continues at coordinate 21,290,056 of OX276409.1, forward strand.
CTCGGATACCCCCCCCCCCCCATCGACCAGCGGGGGAGGTTATGTCGGGCTCGAACCGACTAAAATCGCACACCATCTCAGGCCTTCAGACGCCGGGGTGTAAGGTGGGCCCATAAGGCATTTCCCTCGCACCCCGACTGGCCCCCTCGGGGATCTTGAGTACCTTTTTTTTAAACTAGCGGCACGCTATGGTGGCCGTTTTGACGTTTGTCCACTCATGAAGTTTCGTAAAAATAAATACTAAGTTTGAAGGAGTAAATTTCTGTTCTTTATTGTCAATAGTGAGGTGAAGTGTACTAATTTACGACACAACTTGGCATTTATGTTCTTCGAAATTCGAAATATCAAAAATGAATTAAATATCCAAAAACTATATATAGATGTGACTCGCATTTCATTTGATTTTGTTTCTATTTCAAATTGACATTTCACGTTACTATTTTAACGTGTCAAAACGGCCACCATAGGGTGTCGCTAGTATAGTAAGAATTAAACCCAATTACTAACATGAATTCAAAAATTTTTGAAATTGAAATTCAATAGGTTGCGCAAGGCGGAGGATCGGGTGCTGTGGCGTACAATGGGAGAGGCTTTTGTCCAGCAGTGGACTGCAATAGGAAAATTGATTGTAAATACAATAGTAGTAGTTTTAAGTATAAATAAGGAAGTTATAATTAAAAAAAGAGTGGTACAATCAAGCAACAGTCATTTTGGTCGTTGCATGAATGGGCCGACTCGACCGGGGAAGCACCACCCTCTCACAGAATATCGACGCCAAGTAACAGTATTTGAACTATTGCGTTCCGTTGGGTGAGTGAGAGTGCCAGAGCCCAAACTCCTTTCCCATCCCCTCCCAAACTCCTTTCCCATCCCCTTTCCTTTACAGGGTCGGCAGCGCGAGTGTGACGCCACTGCTGTTGCACACGTCCATAGGCCGCGGTAACCGCTTCCCATCAGGTGGGCCGTGTGCTTGTCTGCCACCTTAGTGGTATAAAAAAAAAACTTATTCAAGATTCGATTCTGTTAATTTTTTTTATTCAAGGTGGGTTTAGCCACTTACACGAAAAGGTCGGGCATTAGAATAAATAAAACGAATAGTCGAAGCCAATGAGTGTACTTTATTTCCTACTAACGTTTTTTATTATTTCTTTATGTACAAAACGGTTATAAGGCAACACTTCCAAATGAATGAAAACGCATTTACGATGAATATAATAATTCGAACATTTCGTATTTGTATTTTTTTTTATTAGCAAGAAAATTTTCGCGCCCCACTTCAAAATATTAAGCTGGTTGCACATATTCAAGTCAGGACCTTGTCATTTTGAAATATTTTCCTACCGATTGAGAAAATGAATCACATTGAAAAGAGGGCGTGGGGTACCTAACTCTCTTTGTCTGTAGAACTATCTTTACAACCAACAACTCTTTGCTAAGTTGTTCCTGCACAGGTTGGTGTGCAGAACTAAATTAGCTAAATACCACACTAGGGTTGCAACACTAGAGGTGTTGCCAAATCGGAAAAGGGAATGAAGGAAGGTAGAGAAAACTCAAGCACAAGATAGTCCGGACTAGAAGGGCTACTTAAACCTTCGAAGTCTGTGACCTAAAGGTTACAATTTGTTTACAATATTAACTATAACAACAAAAGTGAATTTTAATTATCTTTCTTTGCCCAAGAATACATAAATGTATTACTAATTTTTAAACTTTCACGTTCCTTGATATACAATCATGTTAACGGGAATTAACGCGATCATGTATACTTATACCTTTGGATTGCCTGACGTTTCGACCAGGTAACACTGGCCATTGTCAGAGGTCAGCCTGTGACCACGGCCACGATGATCGCATCCTGTTAACATTATTGTATAACATATAAGTATTGTTTTTTTTATTGGAAACATACCCCTTAGTAGGTGCTTTTTTTGAGAATCAAACGTACTTAAATGTCTTTTTGAGATTTCAAATAGCGTGCTAATTTTGCATGGGCTTGGCAAAATAGTAGTAGTCTCAAAAATCACTCCTTTTAAAAACTACAGAAGGAATGATTTTGATAATCCTACCTTAGATAGAACTTTTTTTCTTTTCCGAAAGATTTAGATCGGAAAAAGAACCCCTTACAGGGGGAACGCCCTGACCAACTGAGCCACGTCCCGTCCTAGATGTCCTCTTTTTCCGATCTAAATCTATAGGAAAAGTAATCATGCAAATTGCTTGAAAATTTAATTGAATTTTTTCCTTTTTTGTATATTTATACGTGGTAGACGGTGGCGTAGTAACACTTGTTTGTTTATCTAACAGTCACGGCTTGTTAGTGTTACTAAGTACAAAATGATATTTCATTTATAATATGCGCAACCAGCTTCAATGCATAACTACAAATATGCTCTTAATGTCTACCTTTTATAAATATTTAATTATTGAAACAAATATCATTACGTCATTTTTCTTTACAAAATATTTCTAGGTGGACTTTTATCTAATGCTGACAACATTCACCTGTGTCGATTTATTAATAATAATTAATAATATATAAATCTTATATACATATAAGTGATTTATTTTCAAGCCAAAAAGCATTGAAATAGCGCTTTCATTTAACAAAAAACACCAAAATGTTGAACAATAATATTTTTGAAGCAAAAATAATATTCTTCAATTTTAGTAATAGGTGTTAGAACACGGAAAATATTTGTAAAAAGAAATACATAATTTAAGGGTGTAAAAAAGTGTCATAAACGTGTTTATATGAAAAATGTAAATTAGATGAGGTTATATTTCTGCTACAAATTATTATAAAATATGTTCATAATTTAACATTTATATTTGTTATAATAAATTATTTATCAGTTTATATCACACAAAATTACAGAGCCCTGTTTTGTGAAAATTATTTTTATAATAATTTTTAACGAGATAAATTTAAATCCATCTGATATTATAATAAGAAATAGAATTATATTCAAATATAACCTCATCTTATAAGACCTGGAAGGAGGGCGAGGTGAGGACCTATCCGAAGGTGCCTTAGTTACTTATCATCACATTAAAGCATTTTACATACAATTGCAATACAACAATAATATCATTGGATTTATTAAAATTACAATTATTAACACTAAAATCACTAAACTATAATACACAACCGAAATTCAGACGTCCACAGAGGAAACAAAAGTATCACTAAAAATTAATTTGACTCTTGTTAACATATATTTGATATTAATTTTAAATTGCTTTTTGCTTATCACTATAATTTTTGTTAGAATTGTTATCATGGGCACATATAAATAATTATATAATTTAATAATGTTTTTTTTTTATAGAAAAGTAATCGTGATTATTATTTCTATTTTTACATTAATAATATTATTATTTCATAAAATTTAATGGTACATTTTTTCATTCATAGAGCAACTTTTTACTTGGGTCGTTATTATAAATACATCATTATACACCATACATGGGAATAAAGGCAAATCCTATCTATCGGATTTCAAATGTATACGAACTCCTATTGACACATTCATCAAATTTTAATATTCTAAACAATGTGCGTAGATTTTAGCAATACTTCTAACATATTTTGTCCAGTCTACGTGAATGTTTAAATTTATTAATACAACAACATCTTGGCTAAAAAAGGAAATAAATGTTGGTACAAAACGATGGTCACTTTTTATAAATTTCATGTGAAAATAATAATTGCTGTAGCTTACATAAAAAATGGAATGTGTATACCTAAATCAACTATTATATTTTTCACGTAGCATGGGTACGGTGACATTTGACTAATTCCATTTCATGCATGATTCATTTCGAAACAATTTACCTAACGCGGAATACAGGAAACAACACTTAATACGAAGATAAAAAGAAAACTGTTTTATTTTGCATTTTTAACTTAAAACTATTTTTATTTCTCCGTAATTATTTAAACTTTAAATATAAACATTCCAAATACATAATTCTTGATGCGTGAATCGGAACAGGTTGCGTTAGAGATTGACATAGTAAAATCGTTATAATCGATAAATTGTCGAATAAAGTATCATAAATCGTTAGTTGTATTTTTAACTAAAATACGATTATAAAATATAATTATGTAATAATAAACTTTAAACAAAGCATTTTTGTCTTTGTGGAGCTTTATTATAATATAGCAACACTGCTTAAGCATGAGCTGGCAGCCATCTTGTTATATCAACTCAGTACGAGTGCGTCTGCCTTGTATGCGGTCTGTTTTCTTTGTTTTGAGCTTGCGTGGTGTTTTTGTTACTTGTTTTTGTTATTGACTATCGTTGTGCTTTGTTGTTTTCGTTACCGTTTTTTGTTATTGACTTTTGTTTTGTTGTTTTTTTTTGGCAAAATGCCAAAAAGAACGAAAAAGACTGTGTTTGGTAGTCAAGCCCGTGAATTTGTAGTTCGATTGCGGGATTACTTTGAGCGGGAACGTGAGAATGGCGGAACGCTATTGCCTGTGTCCAACGTTTTGGATCGAGTGGCAGATGCGTTAGACATTGGGCGGAACACGGTTTCTCGAATCACTCGAGAAAAATATGGTGCTCACGATACAGAAGAAAATAAGTTGTCCACCCCTAATAAAAAGCGAACCAAAAAGGCATCTGTAACAGATGTAGACAGTTTTGCGGCCGATGCTATACGGAGCCACATTTATAACTATTACCAGAATAAAGAATTACCGACGCTTCTAAAGCTGGTCAAGTCTTTAAAAGATGCTGATTTGTTTACTGGAAGTCCTACATCCTTGTGGCGCGTATTGAAGGACATTGGTTTCCAATTCAAAAAAGTAAACAAAAGAAAAATTGTCATGGAGAGGGGCGATATAGCACTTGCGCGGGTTACCTTTTTGAAAAAGGCTAAAGCGATTACCGATTGGAGCAATGTCGTCTTCCTGGATGAAACTTGGCTGAATGCCAATCATACGGTCGGTAAAATGTGAACTGACGATACACCTCATGCCTCGACCAAAGTGCCAGAAGGAAAAGGGGATAGATTGATTATTTGTCACGCAGGCACATCGAAAGGATTTGTAGAAAATGGGCTACTTGCTTTTAAATCGAAAAAGACGGGAGAATATCACGAAGATATGAATGCGGAAGTATTCACGGAGTGGTTTCAAAATATGCTTAGCAATTTAGAAGAACCCAGCACAATTATTATGGACAATGCCCCATATCACTCCGTGCAATTGAACAAACCGCCGACTTCTTCCAATAAGAAGAGCGAGTTGATCGAGTGCCTCCAAGCCAATAATGTGGAAGCCGATGAGACGAAATTAAAGGTGGAGCTCGTGAAGCTCGTAAAAATGCACAAGCCCCAAACGACATACAAATTAGATATGATGGCAAACGAATATGGTCACGAAGTCCTGAGGCTTCCACCGTACCACTGTCAGTACAATGCCATTGAATTAATTTGGGCCCAAATCAAAGATAACTTGTTTAACCATAGTCTATTTACATACTGACAAAAATATGATTATGTTTATTACTTGAATTCTATGACTCAATTTGTTTTTTATCTTGTTTCAGGATACGCTGCACGAAAAAATACAGCTCCGCCACACAACCACAACACATACACAACCATACAGCCACAAAAATGATGGGGTTATTGAAAGAGGGATGCAAAAATGTCACTGGCGATGACTGGAAGAAAGTAGTGGAGAAAACCAAAAATCTAATCTTACATGACTGGGAGCGAGACATTCTATAGACTGCATAATTGATTCCCAAATAATTATTCACGTCGACGAGTCAGATGACGATGATGATGATGATGATGATGATGAAGATGATGAACATGTTTGATTTTTAATAAATAATTAAACAGGTTATCAATTTTGTTTTACTTTTTTTCTTCAAAATTATTAGTTAATAGAATCGATTTCTTCTTCATTAATAAATGATCTCGATAAGATATATAATCGATTTTATTTCATGCGATTTTATCTTGACTACATCTCTAGTAACTTCAAATCCCAAACGTCACCGTACCCATGCTACGTGAAAAATATTGTAGTATGAGATGGTAAACGAAACGTGATCATGGTCTTAGTACCTATACACCATGTACATACTCTTGAACTGCCTGATAGTCAACCTGTGACCATAGTTAGTGAAATCTGGTTTTGATCTTAAAGATTATGTTTTCATCAGGCAAGAGTATGTACATTCCTATAACATGATCTCGTCATCATGCCTAAATATAAATGTATGTCATGTAGTGCGAAAGTTTAAGTTAAATAATCAACTAATATTTTTATATTCATCTCAAACGGCGGAGTTATTCTAAAATTTACGCAATATTCACAAGCCTTTCTGTTTACATAATTATGATCAAATAATAATTTCGCTACAATTACGTATAACTAAGAAACATTAAAATTATTATCTTAATAACATTGACAATCGCTTTAATAAAATAATCTTAATATCTGGGCCTGTTATTCTATTTATATAAATAAAAAGGAGTATAAGTATAAATTAATTTTGGTATAAATGTATTCTATTGTCGTGAGTATAATGGTAAAATGTCGGTTCGGATCGGCATGGACAGTGTTAATGAATTTTTGAATAGTCGAGGCACGGGACGGAGAATCGATACCGCGTAGAGCGCGTGGCAAGGAATTCAATAATCTCATTGTACGTACATACATACTTATTTATGTATGAGTAGTATGAGTACATACACGATATTTATTTATTACATACACGCATCACTAAGTTTTATTTGCGACTTTTTCAACAGATTTATTCAGTCCAGCTTTGGATTTAGCTAACTAAACTTAAGCTGTATTCGAATATGTAATATAATTATTAAATTAAATAAACTAATATAGCTTACCAACTAAAATGATATCGTGAATGTTGTACTAATTGGATTTATGTTATTCATAGGTTTTAGTCGATGTATTTAAACATTTTTCTTCAATATACTTTGTTTTTCTACTAAATATTTTCAATATTTGACTAAATCATAACTAATGCATTTTAAAATCAACAATTTAATAAAATTATTTTACCATTTTTGAACAGCTTGCTTTTATAAATAATTTTTGTAATGTACAATACTTTTTTTATTATGTTCATTATATTTTAACAGCACGCGTGCATTTTGACACATTAGCGTACGAGCATTAAAACCTTATTGTATATAATTACTATCGGAGATAAAATTCTTTTATTTCTAATATAAATTTCATTATCGCGATAATAACTTCTGTTTCAAAACCCCTTCTGTATTGAGCAATATATCTCCGTGGAAGGCAATCACATTTTTAAACAAACTATGTATATTTAGCAACAAGAAAATGTGGATCATGAAAATAAAATTATTATTGTTGCGGCAACATTCAGAATTTATTCAGCTGGCTTTAAGTATAACATATTATGAAGACTTATTATTTTTTAAAGTTCATTATTCCATAAGAAAAAATAGAAGCTATCACCGCGATAATAATTCAATATCATTTTTTGTTTCACAACGCGTTATAAAAAATTCTTTCGCCCGTTTTGACCTTTAAAAAGTCGTGCTTTCATACTGTGTTTATCCTTTTCTCTCACGCACTCTTAAAGAATAAAAGAGAGGAACAGCAATACTCAAGCGTGTTAAATCACATGTCGAGCACAATTTTGATCATCAATTGTTTGTTCATATTGTTCACCTCATCTCGTGATGCACTTTGTAACCGATGCCACCTCTTCAGGAGTCCTGTCATCTGAAAAGAAAACATTATCTATTACGTTATTTATTCATGAGCAAATAATACTACTTACATAAGGTGTTATATAAGGTGTTACAAAATTAGGTCTCAAAATTTGGTGAGATGACTTGGTATCGACAAAATATGTATTTGAAACAAAAAAAGAAATATCGGGTAAAATAAAACAAAAAAAAATAAAAAAATGTAAAAATGAAAAAAAAAACACCACCAGCGACCAGCGTCACGTGACGTGACGAGCCCGTGACACACGTGGTAGGCGTGCAGTCCTTCTCCTCGCAGTATTCTCCAAGCGTTTTCTTCTCCATTCTCCATTCTCTTCTTTTATTTTTTATATATTTTTTTTTTGCTTTACCCGATTTGTTTTTTTTTTTGTTTCAAATACATATTTTGTCGATACCAAGTCATCTAACCAAATTTAGAGACCAATTTTTTTTTTTTTTTTTTGTGTGGGGTGTGGGTTGTTGGCCGACAGGCTTCTACAACCTTACGCGAACAGTGTGGCGAGCGCATAGGGCTCTCAGCCGAAAGTTGATTTTAAGCAACACGCCTCAAGGGTCCCCAGTTGGGGCGGCCTCGGCTTGGGCTGCTGCTGGATTAATACTGGGGCGACCTAGGCCCACATTTACGAACAAGGCGCGGCGCGTGTTCCGCCCTCGTCGGCGAAGACGGAACCGCGGTTTATTTTGTGTAGCTCCGCGAGCTGTGTAGGCTCTTCGTTGAGCGAGTGTTATTGCATCATCGGGCTCTCCGAGAGCGTGTCTAGGTCTCCGCGTGCGTGAAATTAAACTCGGTGTGTAGTTTACAGCCTCAACCACTAGAGGGTTGGGGTGAGTCGGGGCAGAGTCAAAGTAGCTAAGGGAGCACTGTTTTATGTACTGCCTGATCGTCGGCAGTTCTAGGTCGGTGTGAAGCTCGGCATTACGCATAAACCACGGTGCTCCCGTAGCTCGGCGCATGAAACGATTTTGTAGTGTTTGTAGCCTATGGATCCTTTGTTCACTAACATGAGCGAAAACCGGACATCCGTATGTCATGATTGGCCTAACACAACTAGTGTAAAGTCTGACTTTACTCCTAAGTGATAACCTAGAACGAGAGTTCACTAAACTATGTAGTCTACCTAATACGAAGGCGGCCCGATCGCGGACCGCTTTGAGGTGAGCTTTGAAGCTGAGGCGATCATCAAGAATGATACCTAAATATTTGGCTTGCCTAGCCCAAGGGATCGGCTTGCCAAACATCCTAATCTGTGTAAGTCCCTCTAAGGGATACAGGTCGCGCCTCCTTCTGTGGATCAGCACGGCCTGACTCTTATCCGGATTAACCTCTATCCTCCATTTCCGAAACCATGCCCCTAGGGTGTCGGCCGCGGATTGGAGTTTTCTAGCTACTATGTTGGGATTAAGTCCCGAGTGGAAGATGGCTGTGTCGTCTGCGAAAAGTGCCGTCTTCACTTGCCCGTGCAAAGGTATATCTGACGTGAATAACGTGAACAAGATGGGTGAGAGTACCGACCCCTGCGGTACACCGGCGCGAATGGGGTGAGCATCCGAGAGGGTCCCTTCCACTCGGTAGCGATAGCTTCTGTTCGACAAGTAGTCCCGTATGATGAGTACGAGCCTGTGTGGCACTCCCATGTGGAACAGCTTCCAAATGAGGCCGTTGTGCCACACTTTGTCGAACGCTTTTGCTACGTCGAAGAAGAGAACTCCTGTGAATTGATTGAACTGCAACCGCTCGCTGGCGTGCTCAACGATGCGGTGCACTTGTTGTACGCATGAGTGTTGGGTGCGGAAGCCAAACTGCTCGTTCGGAATGAGACCCTTTGCATCGGCAAATACTTTCAGCCTATTGCATACTAGTCGCTCATAGATTTTCCCTAAACCTTTAAGCAGACTGATCGGTCTATAACTGGTCGGCTCGGACTTTGGCTTACCGGGCTTGGGTATCCCAATGACCACGGCCTCTTTCCATTGCTGCGGAAAGATGTTATTTTTGAGCGCTGCGTTAAAAATGTATGTCAGAAGGACGAGTAACCTCTCTGGGAATAACTTAATGACTTTATTTGTGATGCCGTCCGAGCCGGGTGCTTTACGCGTGTGCAAGCCCTTGATGATCTCCTCAACCTCTTCCGGGGTGACTGGGTCGATATGACCGTCGCTGTCCGGTGGTATCGGAAGTGAAGCTTGCCGTTCCACATCTGAGTCTATTTCGCGTACGTGTTCTAAGTCGGTGTGTAGGGTGCTGGGCGAACATTGAGACTTTCGGCCAGACACTCCGCCTTTTCTACATCTTCGAAAGCTTCTGACTGATTGGGTCTCTTTAAGGGAGGCATAGGGGCGACCACGTCTTTCCTCAAAGAACCTATCGTAGGCGCGCACGGCGGCGTTCTTCCTCCTCAGCAGATCACGCACGTCATCGGGGAGCTTCCAGCGACGGTCTTCCGTCTCGGGAGCCCTCCGAGAACAATCATTAAGTAACGATTGTACGTGCTCTGTGAAGGAGTCGATCGCCTCCGTGGTGTCCTCTACGCTAACGATGTGATCTGGTATTTTATTCAGATGTACGGATTCGGTCGACTCGAGTCTTTTCTCAAGCCGCGCCCAATCCGTAATCCACCTATTCGGGGGGGCTTGACCGGTATCAATGGGACCTAGTCTCTGTTTCAGTTCTACCATAACTGGCCTATGGTCTGAGGTAAGCTCGTGCAGTACTTCTATAGAGCACAAACGTAAGTTCACGTTCTTAAGAAGCACCAGGTCTAACACCGCCGGCCTATGTTCCACTTCATACGGGAAGTGAGTACATTCTAATGGAGCTATTATATCGTAGTTGAGCCTACTCGAGTGCGATTCCAGGACCCTACCTCGGGTGCAGGTGATGGGGCAGTTCCACATGGTGTGTTTGGCGTTGAGATCGCCAGCGACTATGACTGAGGGTCCTAGTTCGAATAGGGCCCTGAGATCGCTACCGAGCAGCTGTTTGGTTGGTGACAGATAAGCTGACACTATGACTATTGACTGGTGGCCGGTCATCCCTAACCGACAGACCGAAACCTCAACGTTCGTCAGCGTTGGCGGATCCATAGGTGAGCAGTGCAAGGACCTCTTGTAATAGATCAGAGTCCCGCCCTTAGGGGAGCCGACCCTATCATTGCGAACTATGTTGTAGTTCGCAATATTAGGGTCTCTCTGGGCGGGCTTTAAAAAGGTCTCTTGCACGAGAAGTATGTCTGGTTGATGGACCCTAAGGAATTCACCTACCTGATCTCTTTGACCGGCTAAGCCGTCCGCGTTGAAATACCCTAACTTGAGTGTTCGTGGTTTGACTCTGCCAGTGTTCCGCGAATCCATTAGGGATTTACTCTCAAGTTAGCGAGGGCGTCGAAGACGGTCGAGTACCTAATTGTGACACCTAGGAGTGCCATCGGGTTTCCCTCATTTGCGCGGATCTGCGCGGCCATGTCGCGCAGTTCCGCGTAATTGAGTATGCTGGCAAAGCGTGCCACGACTTCGAGTCCGCCGTGTTTGTGTGTTTGTGATTGTTGTGGTGGTGGGGGCTGCGTGTGTGTCCTATCAGCCTGCGACCGCGGAGGTTGTTGGGGGCGCGGCTGTTGCGGAGCTGGTGTTGGCAACAGAGGCTGCGTGACTTGAGGCGGGGGGACATATACGCTCATGAGCGCCGGAATCCCCGAAGTCTGGGCGTTCCTAGTCTGGGACGGCAAGGGGGGGGAACGCAGGCCTTGAGGAGGCTGCGTTGGGTCCCCATTGGGCAGGGCTTCGGTGGAGCCGAAGCTGATGCTTGGGGCTGCGACTGACCTACGGTCTGAGGTGTACGCCCGGATGGGCGTGACGGTTGTTGTTGCTTGGGTGCCTTCGGGCACCCGCGATAGTTCGCGGGGTGGCTCGTTTGCCCGCATAGGACGCACGCAGGTGGTGTCGAGCAGAGTACCCTATCCTTCGGACGGCTACACTCTGCTGTGGCGTGGTCCTCAAGGCACTTGACGCACCTTGGGCGGGCATAGCAGTTACGGGCTGAGTGCCCGTACTGCTGGCACCTGTGACACTGGGATATGATCCCCTTCTTGTGTGGCGGTTCCACGGTAATGCCAGCCAACTGGCACACCGTCTGAGTCTTGAATATGGCCTTGCCGGCCTCGGATCGGTCCAGACAGAGACCTAATTTTGTGACACCTTATATACAGCCGAGGTCATTATTTTTACATTTTATTATTATTTGAGGACTTATTTTATGACATAGAAAGCAGCAACTTGCCAGGCCTTGGCAACAATTTCTTTGATTTTAAGATTTTGCATGATTGTTGAAAATCAGCGCATTTTTGTTTTTTGATCATCAATTTTTTTAAATTTATTTGCTGGATTTTTATTTTGTATTTGGAGTATAATTTTATTCACACTGATACTAGTCTAGATTAGGTTTTATGTGTAAAAAGAAAAGGATAAGAGTTTTAAAATCCATTACCATGATTGCTGGTCCGTTATTTCAAGAAAAAATATTTTAAAATATTGATTGCCAAATTCATAACCACTATTTCGAACAGCCATTGAGCATCTTCTACCCTTAGGACAAATTGATATTCTTGCTACCGATAGGTCCACGTACGTGGACCTAGCGGTATGCAAGAATATCCATTTGGCAATCAAGGCATAATTATTGTTGATTAGAATTATTGCATGACAACATAATATAGTAATTTTTAAACTTTCGCGTTCCATGATACACAATAATGTTAACGGGAATTTACGCGATCCTGCATAGATTCAGTCAGCCTGTGACCACGGCCAGGGTAACCTGGTCGAAACGTCAATGCAAAGCTATGTATATACCTAAACATGATCGCGTTGATTCCCGTTAACATTATTGTATAATAGTAAATAAATAAATAAATATTCTATGACATTCTACACAGCGCTTTCTAAACCCAAAGTAAGTATAGTTTTAATAGCCTGTGTTATGGGTTCCAGAATGCGGATAAACATACTTATATACTTTATAAATAGAAACACCCAGACAGATGCGAATAGACATATTTATTCATACAAATATTTGCACTGAGTGGGAATCGAACCCGGGCCTGTCATAGCAGTCGAATACTCTATCGCTACGCCACAGAGGCCGTCGAACATAATATAGTAGTGAAATTTTAGTAATATTGTATTCATCAATACCAGTGAAAAATATCTCTGTTCATGGGAGTGTCTGTGTTCGCAGCCAAGTCATAATTTGTAATCAAGTTGCCGCCGGCCAGCGGGGGCGGTTATGTCGGGCTTGCACCGACTAAAACCGCACGCCGTCTCGGGTCTTCAGACGCCGGGGTGTAAGGTTACCCATAGAGCATATCCCTCGCACCTCGACTGACCCTGGGCCATCTCACCACTAACAGCATCGCTCATCCTGTCTCCTCTGAAAGCAGAGGAGTACGGAGAGCGATGTGTTCCCGCCACGTTGGGTATTGGCCGACGATCAATGCCAACCCTATGAAGGGGTGAAGGGGAAGCCATTGACCGCCGCCCAGGGTGTACCGGTCGCTCCGATTCCGTTCCCCCCGAACTGCAGCGGGATCGGAATCGGAGCGACATTCGAGGAGGTTACCCAACACACACCCCCGACCTGGACTACCTAGATCGAAACTAAAAAGGTTAGAATTTGAATAAAAACACTTCTGAAAATGATAAGATAGTGCCTTGCTTCCTTTGCCGTCTTGGCGGAAGCACTACCAGAGACTACACAAGACACATATACTAAAGTACTGTTTACCTCGAATATACTACACACCGTGACTGAAAGCCTTTAATATTAGTTTGATAAGTACTTGTTCGTATCTGTATATTTCCAATTGGTATCATAACGTACAAGCAATAGCAGGTGGATTGGCATTTTTTTACACATAAGCGGGTGACTTATTTCAAAAATATTGTTCTCTTGAAAAAAAAACTTACTGCAATTTTTTATTTAGATTTTTTAACAGCACTAAGCGTTTAAGCGTGTGATTGTTATTTTTTGCATTGATAGATGTGCAGCTTGCAATATAAGGAGTATGGTAGCGTATTGAATTTTGTACCTTAAGCATGAAGTTATAAAGCTCAAGCCACCAGAGACATACCTCTGTACTAGTCGCTATTAGTCGCTAGTCACGTTAGGCGTTCACGAACGATGACTTCGTCCTGGGTGGAAAGAATTTCTTGTGAGAAATTGGAAGAGTGGTGACTGAGTTATTCTTTTCATATTTTTCCGTTTCAATGTGAAACTGTATGTTATTTTGTTTATTTTTTTGTGTAAAATATTAGTTTTATCTCAATGTTTCCAAAAATACGTTAATGTAAAGATTAGAAATATATGTTATTATAACTAAATCATTTCTATATCTTTGAAATTATAAAAAGGAAAAGTTAACACTTAGGACTCGAACTCACGATGTGCCTACTAAACACTGTCGTCCCAACTAGATGTCGCCTTTGAGTTACCTCAAATCCACCCTGGATTTTTTCCTTAATTTTACCTAAAATCGGAACATTTTCTTGTTATTTTTCATTCAAAAAGTTCAGTTAACCAGAAAATTATATTTACAAAAAGAAGATGAAAAAAAAATTAAAAAAAAAAATGTCTAGCCTAAAATTATTAAAAAAATTAAACTTACCCAGACAAAGAAGCAGAATTGGAAATTGGTGGACTATTGGACTCGAACCCTTCTTTAGACTTGTCATTGGCCAGCTGCATCTTCAACTGATGTCCAAAACAAGCCAGATCCTCCCTAAACGTATCCGATCCTGGAGTAGTTGGCTTCTCATCATCACCCGTAGCCATCGCCTCAGCATCACTCTTCAATGGCGCTTGCTCTGATTCCTCCTCCGTATTGTATATCTTAAAGTACGCAAACGTCAAATATATCACCGAAATTATGAACGATGGTATTGGTATCGCCATAGCATACACTAAGTTCAAGGTGTTCTGCCACATATCTAATTCAGTGATCACCAGACCAGGGTCAACTCGACTAAAGTAGCAAGTATAGTTGGTGCCAAGAGGCATATGCTTGGCGTAGAACACGGTGCAATTTAAAATAGGCGGGTACCCACAACCTTTTACGTTAGGGAAGAGCCTTGCTCCTGTGAAATACCACTCTGAATCATTACCCTGCAAACCAGTAGGTAATGCTTCGGGCAGATCTTCCTCAATCATTTCAGGATATGATTTATCACCTGTTATTTCGTAGTTTTCGTATTCGTAGTCTTTCCTCAGAGCTCTTTCGACTCTGATTAAGTTATCGTCATCGGTAGGGGTTACATTGGGGTAGATGCCGAGTTTGTAGTTGACACGGATTTGTGTGCATTCAAAGAGGTCTTTGGTGCAGCCTTCCCTGCAGGAGGCCCAAGAGCAGTTGCTCGCTCCGACGAGGTGTTTCACCGATGCCGTGACACATAATGCTGCCACTGGATCGAATTGCATGAATATAGTTGTGAATGCAGGTTCTATAACAAATGGTACTAGGAAGAGGAATGCGAACAAACTGAAAATGGCCAGTAGTACGAATGTGGCTGTTGTGTAAAATAGTAGTTTTTCGGCAAAGGTTGGCGGTATATTTTCTTCGTCTGTCATGGTGTGGGAGCGCTAGGGGCAACCATAGCGCTGTCTCAGCTTGCCAGTGTCATATCATCCTATTTCAGTCTTTAGAAGTTGTTTCTTTTATTGGTTTTATTTACATTTTAGGTTGTTTAGCTGTAAAGTTTGATGAGGCTCGGATAAATTAGTTTTGGAAATTAAAATAAAATTACATGGAAGCAGCAAGTTTGATGACTAATAAATAGATATTCTAGACACGGACTTAAAACACATTCATAAAGGTTACATAATTATATAGGTTACACTATGATAAGGTTACAGAATGAAAGTGTTACACTTATAAAGGTATTAAATCTGTTGATCGTTACCACTTTCAATTGTGTAACCGTTATATATATGTAACAGATATTAATCTAATAACAGTGTTAATAAGTGTTAACCGAAATGCTACGATGCCAAATTTACTATCCTATTATATTGATAACCTAAATTTTTAAATGAAGGTAGTTTGAACACCCCCAAGTACTTTAGGACGTTATTTCTGTTACACTTATTAACACTTATTAACACATATAAAACGTCCCTACCACTTGGAATATGGTACACTTTCATATCTGTTACATTTATAAATAGGTTTCTTCTAAAACAGTTTCAAAAAACAGTGTTAATACACTTTATTACGGTTACAGTTTGGGTCCCTAATTCTAGGACATTTTTGTAAATACGTATTATACGTGGGTGTATAGGGCCCTCGGTCCTCGTCCCTCTAGGTCAATTCAAAGGTATGTATACGATCTATACCATGGGTCTTTCACTTAGGAGCCCGAGGTCCACTTCTTATATTTGATTGGTATGTCGGCTTTTCCGGCAGCGACTATCGTCTGGCTTCCCAACCCTGAAAGAAACGCCTGTACCAGGCTGTCGTACGTCATTTAGCATGTGAGGTTCGCTTGGGCCTCAAGGATGTTTTTGGAGCTCTGTACACGCAAATTCCCACCCTGAGAATTCCTGGAAATATTATAATTCGATTTTCATCATTGCAGATTACCGGTTACCGGATAGTAATATAGGAGCAAAACTACACTATGTGTACCATTCATCATTCATATACTCACGCCTTTTTCCCTCCGGGGTAGGCAGAGACAACAGCCCGCCATCTGCCTCTGTTCTTACATACTTCACGAGCTTCCTTCACTGTCATTTTCATGCAAGCCCGCCGGTTCGAGTGCTTTTGACCTGCCCTTTTTTCAATACCTCATTAATTTGATCAGTGTATATCCTGCGAGGTCGACCCCGGCTTGCCTGCCCACTTACATCTGCCTTATATACTTGGTGTGTCATTCGCTCAGTACTCATTCGTTCTAAGTGCCCAAACTACCTTAGCATACCCTTTTCAATTCTTGTAACGACATTCTCTTTCAGGCCACACCATTCTCGTATCCTCTCTCAGCTATCTGTATTCCTCTTCCTATCAGCCAACCGTTAACATTATTATTCGATTCTCATCATTGCAGAATACAGATAATTTAACCAGCGCAGCGTAGTAATATAGGAGCAGAACTACACCATGAGTACAAAGTCTGTACAAGGCTTTAGAGACTGTTGAAAGGCCTCATTAGGCAGTAATTAGGTATCCTTAGGCTCAAAGCAGAGTCTAGGGATTTAACTCATGTGACGTATGAAACTTTGTCTTATTCAATGGCTGCTTTGGGCCTAGAATTTAGTTGGAATATATACTATTATTGAGCGTAGCGAGCCGAAGGCGAGCGAAGCGTCTTTGGTTTAAAAGTTGCATTTCAAATAAATGATACTCCTCCGAGACCGTTTGACCGATCTCGACCAAATTTGCCACGGTGATCAAGTAGACATTATTGAGTGTCGTAAGGGGTCGAATGTCCAGATCGGTCTTACCATCCAGGAATAATCACCGAAAACCCAAATCAATGGAAAAAGTCGACCGGTCACGTTGACCTATTGTTGGATAGGCAAATCTCGCTACGCTTAAGTTTGGGTTGATTGTCAAGCTGGCAACCGTCCTAGTAAAATTGTAAATCAATCGTGTATGTATTCGAGATATAAAAAAAACTTGGGTTATGTTAAATGGACGATACTGAACACAAAAATATATTTTTTTAGAATTCTTTTCTGTTTGTTCGTGATGGACACAAAAAGTACTGAACGGATTTAGATGCGGCTTTTTCTTAAGTTCTTTCGTGGTCAGACTTAAAGTTTGCTGTAAGTTTGATTGCAATTGGTTAAGTTTAACCGGAGATATGACCAAAAAACGAATAACGACCTCGGCATGGGCGGATCCGCGGGCATCAGCTAGTATTTTAGAAGCAGACAAATTATCCATTTTTTTTTAGTATAAATACTATCCTTTAGTGCCCGGCGTCATCCGAATTTAAGCTTCTCTCATTGATTTTTACAATCGGTGGAGCCGTTCTCAAGTTTTGAGTTTATTAACTTAACTTAGTAGTAACGTAACTTAACCTAACTAACTTAGCTAAGATTTAACTTGATTTATATAGATTGATGAATAAGTATATTAAATGAAACAATGAAGGCATTTCTGTTGACATAAGATATAACTACTGTTATACCTACCTTTTGTTTTATCGTTCGAAAATCCCCTCGGATACCACCCGCCGGCCAGCGGGGGCGGTTATGTCGGGCTTGAACCGAGTACCTCTCATTCTAGCGATTTAGGCTCTGCGTTCAAAAATCAGTCAGTCAGTCAGTCAGTCAGGAAAAACATTTATGTTTTGTATGGATAGGTAAAAACATATGATAGATGCGACTATTCTTACCTAGCGACTTCGTCCGTCTTGATTTCAATTTTTAAGGGTTTTAGTTCTTTTGGGAATTAGGGATCCGCCCTAATTATTTTTCTAAAATTAAAGTAACCTATGTTACGTATTATAAGTGAAAACTGCCAGTGAAAATCCCCTCAAAATCGGCCCAGTCGTTCCAGAGTAAAACAGATTTTATTCACAATTTTGTGGGTTTTAATTTTTTTACGCGGATCTCTAATTATTCATCTAAAATTAAAGTATCCTATGTTACGCCTTGTAATATTACCTATCTCCCAGTGAAAGTCCCATCAAAATCAGTCCAGCTGTTCCACAGATTACCTCTTTCAGACAGACATAAAGACAGATAAACAGACAGAAATTTTAATAATTATATTTTTGTTGTAAGTATCGTTTATACATTCATGTGCAATCATTAACAATCTGTTATTTTAATATTACAAACAGACACTGCAATTTTATTTGTTTGTATAGAAGACTAGCTGACCCGGCAGACTTCGTACTGCCTCAATCGATAACAACTTCCATATTTATTCACCTTTTAAACCTTCTCTGGACCTCCACAAATAATTCAACACCAAAATTAGCCAAATCGGTCCAGCCGTTCTCGAGTTTTAGCGATACTACGAACATCAATTCATTTTTATATAATAAAAAAAAGAAAGTTATGCTCGTACATAATCTAGGTCACCTAATAACAAGACCTGAGAAAATACATACTCCACGTGTTCTAATACCAGAATGTAAGTAGACCAATCTAATAACTGGAATCTGACTTATTCGGCAAAATGTTCAGAATACCTACGAGAATAGCTGAGATTTAGTGTGGAGTGACAAATAGTAATAACTTCGATGAGACGAGGCCTGAGTGACAGCGTTTTATTAGCATACATAACATAACATAACTTCACGCCTGTATCCCCGAAGGGGTAGGCAGAGGTGTATTACACACCCACGATTCGCCAGTTATGTTGAGGTCCCAATGTAATAGCGGGCGAGCCTATTGCCATCTACCGGGCACATTATTAAGCGAATTATCATTTATTAATGCACACATAACTACGAAAAGTTAGAGGTATGTGCCCGGGCAACTGGGGATCGAACTCGAGACCTCGTCTCAGCCACTGGGCTATTAGATCAGTTCAATATACGAAGTCAGAAACTCAGATATAATATTCACCTAGGTTACAAGGCTTTTCTCACTAGTGATATTTTTCGTTTAAATAGTTATATGGCTTTTGGCGATGGAACTAGTGAGAACAGATAATTTTCACTTGTTTCACTGCAATTTTGATGGGATAAATTTGCACTAGTTCCATGGAACTAATTGGGGTGGAACTATGAATAATGATCCTGTAGGGCTGCCTTTGTAACTTAGTGGTTCGGGCACTCTCCATAGTCGAAGTCTGGAGGAAGTATCCGGTTGATGGTAAGGGGCGTTCATTAATTACGTGAGGTAATTTTCAACCTCCCCTCTCGCCTTGGAGAGATGTCATAAGATTCCGCTCAACTCCCTCCCTTAATCCCAGGTGAGACTTTGAAAATTCATATTTTTTAATGTAAATAAGTAAATCTGTGCACGATTGCGTTAGACTTATGAACTTAATATCGATGGATTTATTTAAAAAAAAAAGCAATTCACTCGTAAGTTTGCTAAGCGAGATTTTTTAGGGTTCCGTTGCCAAATGGCAAATAACCCTTATAGATTCGTCATGTCTGTCTGTCTGTCCGTCCGTATGTCACAGCTACTTTTTTCCGAAACTGTAAGAACTATGGTGTTGAAATTTGGTAAGTAGATGTATTCTGTGAACCGCATTAAGATTTTCACACAAAAATGGAAAAAAAATACAATAAATTTTAGGGGTTCCCCATAGGTACTTAAAACTGAAACTCGAAATCCTCTCGAAAAAAGACCTCTTTATAGGTCTTCAAAAATGATATAGAGGTTTCTAATATCATTTTCTAAACAGATTAGTTTGCGCGAGAGACACTTCCAAAGTGGTAAAATGTGCCCCCCCCCCTGTAACTTCTAAAATAAGAGAATGATAAAAGTAAAAAAAATGTATGATGTACATTACCATGTAAACTTCCACCGAAAATTGGTTTGCACGAGATCTAGTAAGTAGTTTTTTTAATACGTCATAAATCGTAAACCCCATTTTCCCTTCATTCAATCAACTCAAATATAAATAATAAAAACTTGCTGCTACGGAACCCTTCATGGGCGGGTCCGACTCGCACTTGGCTGGTTTTTTTTTATTTTATTTTTTATAAAGTATATTAGTAACCGAAATTACTAATATTCCCCCTAACCCCACCAGCTAAGCTAAATTGGCCGGGACCTTTCTATCGTAGGGTCAACTCCTTAACCACTAAGCTACCGACGCTTAGACGCTTTTTTTTAATTACATGAAGTTTTCGAGACCGCCCTCTCCCCCACGTGAGATTGGGCGAGGTTTGAGGATTGACCGGGAGCGACTGCCGTCTGACATCCCAACTCCGGAAAAAAAACATACGCTAGAGCCTCATTTTAGTAGGTGCACTGACGGGGTGCCCGGCAATGGACACTTGGGCAGGACACCGTGCGGTTTTAGTCGATGCACGACATAACCACCCCCGCTGGCTGGCGGGGGGGTATCCGAAGGGATTTCCGCACGTAAAAAATAAAAAAAATAAAAAAAACATTGACTAGCCGGGGTGCGAGGAATATGCCCTACACCCTGGCGTCTGTAGACAGTCCGAGACGGTTGCAGCCCGACATAACCGCCCCCGCTGGCCGCCGCCGGAGGGGTATCCAAAGGGATTTTAGCACGAAAAAAAAACAAAAGGGCCCTATACACAATTTTTTTTATTAATGTGTTTGTTTATAAATATACATAGGTCCGATTCCGACACGCCCACACCCATCTTAGGGTATCCACACGCTACAAAAAGAAAAGTTCATTCTTTGTCTCCCAAAATTATATATTAGTTGGGGGAACTAGTCCCTGTACCTTTTTTTTTTTTTTTTTTTTTTTTTTTTTTTCGTGCGGAAATCCCTTCGGATACCCCCCGCCGGCCAGCGGGGGCGGTTATGTCGGGCTCGCACCGACTAAAACCGCACGCCGTCTTGGGTCTTCAGACGCCGGGGTCTAAGGTTACTCATAGAGCATATCCCTCGCACCCCGACTGACCCTGGGCCATCTCACCCCTAACAGCATCGCTCATCCTGTCTCCTCTGAAAGCAGATGAGTACGGAGAGCGATGTGTTCCCGCCACGTTGGGTATTGGCCGACGATCAATGCCAACCCTATGAAGGGGTGAAGGGGAAGCCATTGACCGCCGCCCAGGGTGTACCGGCTGCTCCGATTCCGTTCCCCCCGGACTGCAGCGGGATCGGAATCGGAGCGACACTCGAGGAGGTTACCCACATCATTCTAGTAAATATAAAAAATATCTTTTAAGATTTTTCTTATATACTAATTTGTCTGGTTCTTCTCTAATGTCCAACGGCAGACTATTCAGATGATTTCGTATTGGTTATTATTAACATCCATAATGGTGACCTCGATTCTTTAGACTTCACTTACAGTTTACCATCAGGCGGGGTGATTGTTTAAAAATAAATACACTCATACTAATACACATACAAATAAATAATTACCTAAAATAAGAAAATTAGAGGTGTGTTCAAAAAGTACGGCTACATACATTTAATTCTTATATTTTTTTATTTTTTGTATTGGTACACTCGTCACAAACATATATTCACAGTTTCAATGATATCATTCTTTGTTTATTCGTGAAAGGTATAAAAGATTCAAATAAATTATTAAGCAATTTGCATGCTTATTTTTTCTATAGATTTAGATCGGAAAAAGAGAACATCTAGGACGGGACTTGAACCCGCGACACATTCCATTGCCAAAAACGTGTCTAGGTGGCTCAGTTGGTCAGAGCATTCCCCCTGTAAGGATCTGGTTGCAAGTTCAAGTCCCGTCCTAGATGTTCTCTCTTTCCGATCTAAATAAATACGAAAGGTATTAAAGATACAAGTGTTTGAAGTATCTGCATCAAATTTTGTGTAAAAATGAAATTTTTGTGCTCTCAAAGACTCGAAATGTTGACACTGGTATACGGTGAGTCTACTCTAAGTAAAAAAGCGGCCAAATGCGAGTCGGACTCGCCCGTTAAGGGTTCCGTAGCAGCAAGTAACATAATACTGTTTTTTTTAAATATTTGAGTTGATTGAATGAAAGGTAAATTGCGGTTTACGATTTATGACGTATTAAAAAGAAACTACTTACTTGATCTCGTTCAAACCAATTATCGTTAGAAGTTTACATGGTAATGTAATTACATCATATATTTTTTTTAGTTTTATCATTCTCTTATTTTAGAAGTTACAGGGGGGGGGGGGGACACACATTTTACCACTTTGGGAGTATCTCCCGCGCAAACTATTCAGTTTAGAAAAAAATGATATTAGAAACCTCAATATCATTTTTGAAGAGCTATCCATAGATTGAGTTTCAGTTCTAAGTATGGGGACCCCCAAAATTTATTGGTTTTTTTTCTATTTCTGTGTGAAAATTATAATGCGGTTCACAGAATACATCTACTTACCAAGTTTCAACAGCATAGTTCTTATAGTTTCGGAAAAAAGTGGCTTTGACATACGGACGGACAGACATGACGAATCTATAAGGGTTCCGTTTTTTGCCATTTGGCAACGGAACCCTAAAAACAATTTTTATAAGCAGCACAAAGTTTGACAAGGCTGAGAAGATGCCTGTGATGAACTTCACTCTGGACGCCCAAGAATGTTAACAGATGAAAATTGTGGAAGAAATAAAGAAAATAGTATAGAAAAATTATCAAATCACCATTCGTGAAGTTGCTGATGACTTGAGCATATCACTTGGCTCTTACTATGGAATTATTTTTGAATATTTTTGGCATGAAACGTGTGTTAACGACGTTTGTTCTGAAACCGTCGCATGAGTATCGCTTGTGCGTGATTTTTGAACTAAAAACAACACCGCAATCACACCTCAGCTGCCAAATTGCATGCCTCATATCATGAAACGACGACGAATCGTAGCACGATGCAGGAGATAAAAACTGCTTCACTGGAAGAACCTTGGCTATACCAAGTACTTATCAGAAGTGCTATGAAGTTCGGAAAATGCATCGACACAAGTGTAATATATCTGAAAGGGGTTATTTTAAAGGGGACAATATAAATATTAATTAGTATAATAAGGAGGGGTAAATAAAATGATTTTGATAAAAACAAAATGTCACCTTTTTTTTTTTTTATCGTGCGGAAATCCCTTCGGATACCCCCCCGCCGGCCAGCGGGGGCGGTTATGTCGAGCTTGAACCGACTAAAACCGCACGCCGTCTCGGGTCTACAGACGCCGTTGTAAGGTTGCCCATAGAGCATATCCCTCGCACCCCGACTGACCCTGGGCCATCTCCGGATTCGAGATGGCCCCCTCGGGTTTGGGAACCACGGTGTCCCCGTCTTGCCCCGGTTTGGGGAATAAAATGTCACCTTACTTTTTGAACACACTGTGTATACGCTTCTGCGAACCGGTACTGACTCAGATAATTTTATTTGTCATATTAAAACTTCACTAAGCTAAACCAACTTTTTTAAACAAAAAAGCTTTTAATATAGTTACGTAAACTTTAGTTTATGAGACATTTATCCAGGAAAACAGATCCAAAAACTTTCATTGTTACCAATATTGTCTGAAAACTGTATCGCAACTGAGGCTCCACTCATTCAGACCTGGTTTGGACGCCAGACTGTCTGGCCAACAATCCGGTATCTAAATATCGATTCGAGTTAGAATTACCATCGAGTCTATGCGGTCAAGGCACTGAGAACGTAAGCATACGTAGTTTTTAAATACCTCGTTGTCTAGATTTCTTTTTCTATTTAATAAACGGTAGTAAACACGCACGTGATCCTGCCTGATGGTGAACGGTTACCCTAAGTCACATTAAAAAAATAGTTAAGTGATATCCTACATATCTTCTATCTATCATATTCTTAAGTTATATCTTACACGACTTTCTCCTCAAAACTTAACTGACACAATATTTAGAAAATAATAGAATACTCTTTATTGTAAATCCCATTTTATTATACACAACATATAAAGTCTAAATATATTGTGGGTACAATGGGCGCGGGGGCCATCTCGAAACCGGAGATGGCCCAGGGTCAGTCGCGGTGCGAGGGATATGCTCTATGGGCAACCTTACACCCCGGCGTCTGTAGACCCGAGACGGCGTGCGGTTTTAGTCGGTTCAAACCCGACATAACCGCCCCCGCTGGCCGGCGGGGGGGGGGGATCCGAAGGGTTTTCCGCACGAAAAAAAAAGGTAAAATGGGCGCGCTTAACGACCTCCGTCCTCCATGAGCGCAGGCCTGGGGGTGGCAGGTGAGGCCGCCTGTCACCCCAGCAGAAGCAGGCCGGGACGGCGGCGGCGGGGCGACTAGCGCCCCTTCCCCAAACCGGGGCAAGACGGGGACACCGTGGTTCCCAAACCCGAGGGGGCCATCTCGAAACCGGTGATGGCCCAGGGACTGACCCTGGGCCATCTGCGGGGTGCGAAGGATGTTTTATAGGCAACCTTACATCCCGGCATCTGAAGACCTGAGATGGCGTGCGGTTTTAGTCGGTTCAAGCCCGACACAATCGCCCCCGCTGGCCGGCGAGGGGGTATCCGAGGAGATTTCCGCACGGTTTCCTAAGAGCGATCTCTACCAGACAATCCTTGGATGGATTTATCAGTCAGAATAGAATTGCAGTCGATGGCGTACTACATCATAAATTATTCATAGATATAAATAATATGTCAATGTCAATAATATGTAATCATTGAATTTCCACGTACATACCAAATAAAATATATATAAAAATATAATACATACATATAATTGATAACTTTAAAATAACATAAAAGACCTACAGTCCCATATATATTTAGCAGTTCTCCGGAACTTCTCCACTTCAGAGTCCAGGGTCCATTTACTGGTTGGTGGTTTAGGTCATACGAGTTGATAGCCCTGAGAGTAAAGCCTGTGTCTGAACCTCGTTCGTTGACCAGTAGTTCCACCGACATTTGATGCAAACTAGTAATCAAAGGAAAATCTTGAATGTCAAACGTTTATTGATCAAATTGTTTTTCATAATTAGTAATATCTGGGTGTTCGAGCTTCCTTCGGTTTATTTTTCGACGTATTCCGAGGGGATTTCCGCACGAAAGAAAAAACGGTACTCGGCGATAGCCCAATGGCGTACGTAACGGACTACTGAGACGAGGTCTCGAGTTCGATTCCCAGTCGCCCCGGGCACACACTTCTGGCTTTTCGCAGTTATGTGTGCATTAATAAATATTAATTATCGCTCGCTTAATAATGTGCCCGGTAGATGGCAATAGGCTCGCCCCCTAATACATTGGGACCTTAACATAACTGACGAATCGTGGGTGTGTAATACACCTCTGCCTACCCCTTCAGGGATACAAGCGTGAAATTATGCTATGTTAATATTACTACCCAAGCTATCCAAATATTAATGTGACTTTTAAAATACATGCATACAGGCTTGCATTTGTTTAAGGGTTAAACTAAGAAATGTTAATTAATAAATGTTTTATAATGGGTCTTTACCTATGAAATTGCCGAAATTTTCTTACAAATTCATGAGTTCGTTATTCCTGTAATTTATATAGCTATTTCCATTATTTATATTTTGTTTGAAAGTTGATTACAAGATTTTAAAACTCTGTATTAAATTTTGTTTTTATTGGCCGCTTGATAAATTAATTCGATCTTCAAAAACAGTACTTCCTAAATGCTATCCATTTTGATGATAAATTTCGTATTACTTAACAGCTGTCACTTTTCAAAAATGTAATAAAAGAAGCTGTTTGTTAGCTTAATGTTGTCTCATTCATACACAAAAAAAAACATTAAAATTTGGATTTGTCATTCCTAAAAAAAATGCAAAAATGTTAGTACTGAAAATTGGGTTTCCTCCAATTTCTTCAAGAAAAACGGCAATTTCATATGTAACGACCTAATATTAACGTCATAGTACATACATACTGTTCCAATATCTATAGTTGATTATAATTTTATAGGCCTGACTCGACCGGGAAAGTGCCACCCTTTCACTGCCGACTAATGTTCTGGTGAGGCCGAAGTAACGTTTTAGGTTAATTGGTTTCACTGTCAGCGAATTCGTTAAAAGATGATGGTTATGACATAGATCACTGTCCGCCCAGCGGTCAACCCTTTCGGTTAAATTTGAGAAAGTAATTCGTCTATGGTGGGAAATATGTGCAGGTGGCATGATTAACTGGGGCAGTTTTGTCTTAATTTTTCTGACTTATATTTTATATTGTTTGCGCGTGGAACTGCTTGATCGCGCGAGTTGGCAGTATATTCACGTACAGTGAGTCACAAAAACGTTTTAATAAATTTATTATTGGTTTGGTTTCCAAACCCGAGGTGGAGATGGCCCAGGATCAGTCGGGGTGCGAGGGATATGCTCTATGGGCAACCTTACACCCCGGCGTCTGTAGACCCGAAACGACGTGCGGTTTTAGTCGGTTTAAGCCCGACATAACCGCCCCCGCTAGCCGGCGGGGGGGAAACAGAAGGGATTTCCGCACGAAAAAAAAAAGTTACTATCTTACCTAGGGCATGCCGCAATAACGACGGTAAGACCCATCATAGAGGATTGGGTAGAGAGGCGACACGGAAGCCTCTCGTACCGACTGACGCAGATGATCTCCGGTAAGGGGAGCTTCGGGGACCACCTGCATCGGATCAGGAAGGAGCCAACGCCTGAGTGCCATCACTGCGACTCGAGCTAGGACTCCAGGCTGCACACGTTGCCTGCCGTGGGAGGTGCCGAGGCATGACCTCGTGGCAGCCACCCGGGTGGGAGTCCTCTCGCTCGGCAGCATGATTGCGGCAATGGTGCGGAGCGCGAGCGCGTGGGCCACCGCCGCCTCCTTCTGCGAGCATGTAATGCTCGAGAAGGAGATGGCGGAGCGCGCCCGGGAGAGATTTAGAACCCTCCCGGCCCGCCGAGCCCGCAACATGCTCGCCGCGCGTTGCAGGCGACTCAGGCGCCGGAGGTCGCTTAACGACCTCCGTCCTCCATGAGCAGAAGCCTGAGGGTGGCAGGTGAGGCCGCCTGTCACACCAGCAGAAGCAGGCCGGGACGCCAGGGCGGCTAACTAGGAAATGCTTTATGGGGCAACCTTACACCCTGCGTTGCGTCTGAAGATCCAAGACGGCGTACGGTTACAGTCGGTTCAAGGCCGACATAACCGCCCCCGGAATTCCGCATGAAAAAAAAAGTCCCGCTTTGTTTTTGATGGATTAGAACCTAAGGGCCAACATATTTCTTAAACGGCAATAGACTCATCCGGCTTCGTGGAATCGAATACAGAGGTTGGTGAAATCTACACCTCTGTCTAACTCTTCTAGGAAAACAGGCGCGAAATGTATACTTATCATCAATTAGACGACCACTGTGGCGTAGCAGTAGTGCATTCGACTGCTAAGCCAAAGGTCGCGGGGTTCGATTCCCGCTCAGTGCAAATATATGTATATTTGCATTGGTCTGGGTGTTTCCATGTATAATATTATGTATTTATTTACAAAAAAAAGTATTTAAGTATTTTTATGCGCATTCTGGAATCCATATTTATTTACAAAAAAAAGTATTTAAGTATTTTTATGCGCATTCTGGAATCCATATGAAAAGCTATGCTTAGTTTGGGTCTAGATGAAGTTGTGTACATTGTCCTAAAATATTTATTTATTTATCAATAATCATGATCTTGATTCAATGTGATAAATGAAACGGTCGAAATTCAATATTTTATATGATGCCCACGGCCACATTCTATCATCGCACCGCTCGCCACAGACAGGGAATTCATCCTCACACGTTGCGACCGGAAACGGTGCGTAATTCC
Organism: Cybosia mesomella; assembly: GCA_946251805.1. NCBI lineage: Eukaryota > Metazoa > Arthropoda > Insecta > Lepidoptera > Erebidae > Cybosia > Cybosia mesomella. The sequence goes on from OX276409.1 coordinate 21,318,202, forward strand.
GCGCACCCTCAGGCTGTGGAATGATCTCCCTGCTGTGGTTTTCCCAAGCGACTACAATATGGGGTTCTTCAAGAAGGGCATTAGAAGGTTTTTACAGGGTCGGCAGCGCGAGTGTGACGCTCCTGGTGTTGCACACGTCCATAGGCCGCGGTAACCGCTTCCCATCAGGTGGGCCGTGAGCTTGTCTGCCACCTGAGTGGTATAAAAAAAAAACAGTAAAGCGACTGCAATCTGACATCCGCAACGCACAGGCGATATCAAAGTTGTGTAATTAGAATAAGTTGTCGGACTTTTTAGGGCTCCAACTACCCATAATGAATGCCACAGATGTTTGTACGGCAACTGCGACCGACGACAGCTTCGCGTTATTTCCGAAGCATGGAAGGGTCTTACTGCGATGAGAATGGTCACGCATCCTAAGACTGACCTAGCTGTAATTGCTGAACCTTACAATATGCTAACCTCTCCTCGGTCACCACTTGGCCACATGCTCCACACATATAGTGAAAGCAAAATTCGAGAACTAAGGCCTGACCTAATAAACACATTCTGTAGCGTTCATCGATTGTTCTATAAATATAGATCTGAAGGCACCGTCATAAGGGGTTATTTTGATTTAAAAATAGATAACTCGCTCTTCTGCCACAGAATAGATAAGTACTGAGCTACTTCTGCTTATAACAAAAAAAAAACCAGCCAAGTGCGAGTCGGACTCGCCCATGATGGGTTCCGTAGCAGCAAGTAAAGTTTTTATATTTGAGTTGTTTGAATGAAGGGAAAATGCGATTCACGATTTATGACGTATTAAAAAAACTACTTACTAGATCTCGTTCAAACCAATTTTTGGTGGAAGTTTACATGGTAATGTACATCATATATTTTTTTTAGTTTTATCATTCTCTTATTTTAGAAGTTACAGGGGCACACATTTTACCACTTTGGAAGTGACTCTCGCGCAAACTATTCAGTATAAAAAAATGATATTAGAAACCTCTATATCATTTTTGAAGACCTATCCATAGACCTTACACGTATGGGTTTGAGGTAAAAAAAATTTTTGAATTTCAGTTCTAGGTATGGGGAACCCCCAATATTTATTGTTATTTAACTAATTTTGTGTGAAAATCTTAAAGGTAGTTCACAGAATGCATCTACTTACCAAGTTTCAATAGCATAGTTCTTATAGTTTCGGAAAAATGTGGCTTTGACATGCGGACGGACAGACAGACAGACATGACGAATCTATAAGGGTTCCGTTATTTGCCAATTGGCAAATTTGCTATTTCATAAGCGATACTTATCGTTTATGAAATAGCGTAATAATTAGAGTAATAAACTCACATTTTACCAGATGTAAGTTTATATTCATGTAATTGGCGTGGATTATACAGAAAATGCAAAAGGTGAATGATACAGAAAATGGCGCAACGCAGGCATATTGCCGCTTTAAAAAAACTTTTCATGCTAAATGTGCGAAAGCAATGTACGTCACTTGTCATACAATATGAGCACTATTTACCAAAACTCAATTGACTGGCAGTAAAGCAATTTGCATTGATTTGGCTGTTTTCATGTAAATATGTAGCAGTTTTTATTTGAGACACTTTTAATAGCTTCGTTAGTAGTTATTCGAATTCGATTATGTAGCACTTCATAAGGTTGGATTTATTTGAACACACACACACACACACACTTATCAAATACCGATCTCAATACCTTTATTTTTTTTTTCGTGCGGAAATCCCTTCGGATACCCCCCTCCCCCCGGCCAGCGGGGGCGGTAATTTCGGGCTTGAACCGACTAAAACCGCACGCCGTCTCGGGTCTTAAGACGCCGGGGTGGAAGGTTGCCCACAGAGCATATCCCTCGCACCCCGACTGACCCTGGGCCATCTCCGGTTTCGAGATGGCCCCCTCGGATTTGGGAACCACGGTGTCCCCCTCTTGTCCCGGTTTGGAGGAACGGTGCTAGTCGCCCCACTGTCCCGGCCTGCTTCTGCTGGGGTGACAGGCAGCCTTACCTGCCACCCCCGGGCCTGCGCGTCATGGAGGACGGAGGTCGTACCGATCACAATACCTTCAATCATATAAAAAGTTTTAATTTTTTTTGAACTGAGATATAAATAATAGTCTAAAAAAAATTAAAAAGAAACGCTTTAATAGAAGACTAAACTACAAAGTTAAAATAGTTGGTTAAGTAATTAATAAGTGAGATATTAGAAAATATAGTGACTAAAGAAACATTTCATTTTATTCTTGGGGGTGCTTACAACAATTATTATCGAGCATCCTACGATTTTTAAGTTAACTAACTTCACGCCTGTATCCCTGAAGGGGTAGGCAGAGGTGTATTACACACCCCACGAATCGCCAGTTATGTTAAGGTCCCAATGTAATAGGAGGCCAGCTTAGTGCCATCTACCGGGCAAGTTATTAGCCAGCGATAATTAACATTTATTAATGCACACATAACTACGAAAAGTCAAAGGTGTGTGCCCGGGGCGACTGGGGATCGAACTTGAGACCTCGTCTCAGCAGCCCGTTACGAACACCACTGGGCTATCGCCGCCATATTGTCATGATATAATTAACCCTTAGTAATAGAATTATGCATTATTGTATTGTTTACTGCAGTAGTAGGTTTACTGTTGTCCGTCTGTTAAAAATATGTGCAAATACTGCATGTCTAGTATGAATAGTTACAACAGGGTCCGATTCAGTAAAATTACGTTTCAAAAACGTGTAACTTCACGACTTACGCCGATCCTTTTTAAAGTCTTAAGTCCACCTGGCTGGTGAAAGACCTACCTTCCATTTGGCTACCTACTTCCCAAACGAATAATGAATATTTTGTCAATCGCATACAGCTTATTAACCTGTCTTAGAACGTAACGGACAATCGACCTAACTTTATCACCGTAATAATATTTTGTTCGAATCCCAACATTGTGATCAATTATTCAGATACTCGAACGCAAGCTATCATGGTAGGCCGTCATTCATTAGCTTATGAATTTTATATAACGATCCACGGTATGACCAAATTAACTCACTTGTCATGAATAACTAAAACATTGTAACAGTTAATACTTCTGATATTGTCGGAAGTTTACGCGAATGTCACACATTGAAAAAAAAAACGATTTTTAACGAATTCTATCGCGATTTATTTGATGTTATTCCATGTGACCATGGCTGCTGAAAAGCAACCGAAACGTCGGGGTCAATGTAAAAATAATATAAAATAACATCGCGATAGAGTCCATTAAAAATAGTTTTATTTTAAAGTTAATGCTCCTCCTAATATCCATTAGGAAGGACATAACGTCAATAGATGTATGAGGAAGATCGACTGGAGAAGTTCGAAATGTCCATTTAATATCATCATCTTCATCGTCTGTGCGTCCTGGTTGCATCCGAGATTTTCATCTCACAGCCCAGCGACTACCTTCTAACCTTGTCCGTCAATCAGCAAGTGCACCAACTAGTGTAGGTGAAACCCCATACACATGGTCACGTCGTAGTTTCGAAAAGTACCGGCAAAGCAATATAAAATTTAAATAAATAAATTTTTATGCCTAGAGGTTCATTCACTCTTGTCCTAAAGTTTTCCCATTTAAATTTATCTACATGCCATTTGGTTTATGTAACGAACGACTTCCCTTTGAAGCTTGTAAACCGAGTATCTACATTCCATTTTCAAAAATATAGTCAGAGAAAATTATTCTTAGTAAATGTTATCTAATTCACTTGACTGCTGTCTACTGCTCGAGATGTTGAACACACTGCTTGAATGGTTCACAACATTACTCGAGGTATCGACAAGGCGTGCTTGAGCGGTCGAGTGAGTGCTTGAACCTTTCAAGTACTAACTCGACCGCTGAAAGTCTGAGAGTGCTTGAATGTTTAAGAATTTAACTTAATTATTAAAATATCAAGTTAGACTTTAAGACTTTAAGCTAATTAGGTAGCAAATAGGTTCACTTAATGGTAAGTTGTTCCCATAACTAATTAACGCTTGTAACACTAAACGCTTTATCAGTGCGTTACTAACTTCAAAGATGATTCGGAAGAAGTATGGGAAAAAGTAAAGATAAGCAGGCTATCTCACAAACCGTAACGTTATATGTACAACTAGCTGATAGGTTGGTTATCGTTTTTGATCATATCTCCGGTTCTCCTTAACCAATTACATTCAAACATAAGGCGGATTTTAAATCTGACCAAGACCTTTCTAATAGAAAAAAAACCGCATCAAAATTCGTTCAGTAGTTTTTGCGTCCATCGCGAACAAACTGATAATTTTGAATAACTCCAATGTACAGACACAACTAATTTAAAATTTTATATTTATTTTTAAAAAGAATATTAGTAACCAAAATTACTAGTATTCCCCCTAAACCCTTCAGTTAAGCTTAATTGCTTGTGTTAGAAGTGGGTTCACGTCGGTAGTGTAACGGCCAGGATTTTAACCCTGGACCTCTCGATCGTAAGTTCCTCCGTCGACTCCTTAACCACTAAGCTACCGACGCTTTTATAATAACCTCCCTTTACAATAGTATAGATAAAGGGTGTAACAGGTTCACTCTAAGATCTTCGGAGACCAAACCTCATCTGCTAACCGGTACATCTGCTTATTGATGGATGAGCCTCTGACGCAGGTTTCCTCTCTGGTCAGATGACAAACGATTCCGAGAAAGTCAGTGTAATCTAAATAATAGAGTTATAGTTGAGTAGACCCTGGGCCCTCAAAGTGCAAGTTTTGTAAGAACCCGAAATGGCGCTCAGTTAAAGAATGTGCACCGATGTGTAAATAATGCCAGACTATCAGATTATTTAATATTAATACATATTAAAAATGAAGCTGAGTTTTTAAGTAATCTTGGAGAACGTAATATCGTTTCAAGCGTGCTACAGGCTGCAAAAAAAATCATGTTAAACGAGGCAGCTGCCGTAGTTTAAGCCTGATGTGACATGACTCACAGCAGCAGAAAATCGAGAGAGTGATAAAAACGTTTGTAAATTCAAGAATTGGGACAGTATCTCTTGCTCAGGGACTTAAAACACATTCATAAATGTTACATAATTATATGGGTTACACTACGAAAAGGTTATAGAATGAAAGTGTTACACTTATAAATGTGGTATTGAATCTGTTAATCGTTATGTGTGTGTATGTTAACCCTTTTAATTGTGTTACCGTTATATACTCGTATATGTAACAGATATTAATCTGTTGACAGTGTTAATACGTGTTAACCGAAATGCTACGATGTCAAATTTACTATCCTATTAAATATATAATCTAAATTTTTAAAGAAAGGTATTTTGTACACCCCCAAGTACATTAGGACGTTATTTCTGTTACACTTATTAACACAATTAAACGTACCACTTTGAAAATGGTACACGTTCGTATCTGTTACATTTATAAATGGGTTTCTTCTAAAACAGTTTAAAAAAACGGCCAAGTGCGATTCGGACTCGCCCATGAAGGGTTCCGTAGCAGCAAGTAACATAAAAATGATTTTTTTATAAATTTTATATTGAATTTATTATTATTATATTTATTATTTGAATTAAAGGTAAATTGCGGTTTACGATTTATGACGTATTAAAAAAAACTACTTACTAGAGAGATCTGAGTTGAACGAGAGTTCAAACCAATTTTCGGTGGAAGTTAACATGGTAATGTACATCATATAATTTTTTAATATATAATTTTTTTTTTGAGGGGACACATTTTACCTCTTTCTCGCGCAAACTATTCAGTTAAGAGAAAAATGATATTAGAAACCTCTATATCATTTTTGAAGACCTATCCATAGATACCACACCACACACGTATGGGTTTGATGAAAAAAAAAATTTTAGAGTTTCAGTTCTAAGTATCTGTTGGGGGCCCCAAAATTTTTTTTTTCTATTTTTGTGTAAAAATCTTAATACGGTTCACAAAATACATCTAGGTACTTACAAAGTTTACGGAACCCTAAAAACAGTGTTAAACACTTTATTACGGTTACAGTTTGAGTGTTGCTATTCTCCTTTAGAATAGCCTTCTCTTTGCTTCTCTTCATTATGTGTGTGACATGTAGCGTGATACCTTTTGTTAAATCATTTTTACCTCACCGCAAAACGACAGGGTGTTATAAGTTTGACGTGTCTGTGTGTGTCTTTGGCATCGTAGCTCCCGAACGGCTGAAAGGATTTTGATTCTTTTTTGTTTAGAAGGTGAATTCGTCAGGAGTGTTCTTAGCTATATCGGGGTTATTTTTTAATTTTCATTCCCGCCTACGGATTAAGAGACTCGATGCCAAATGCAATAAATTCGTATCAGAGAAAAAAATATTTATGTCTAATGTGTGAAGACTCACAGGACAAGGTTGATTTATATTTTCATGTTTTTTATTGAGCTGAGTGAGACGAAGTCGAGCGATAGCTTCTCATACCAGACTTCAGAATTTTCTTTGTCACAGGTCTCCTCCTAAACTACTAATCCAATCAGAACCAAATTTGGCATGATTAAAGAGGTCAATCAGAGGAAGGTTTATGGATATATTTAGAAAAAAATAATGCTACCAGAGGAATGATCACCGTTAAAAAAAATCCAGATGGAATTACATAATAACCGCTCGAGACACTGTGACCAAACTTTACACGCTCAGAAAGCATGTCCAGAGTTGTGACTTTCAAAAAGAATTTTCAAAATCGGACTTGCCACGGAGGAATGATCACTGTTCAAAATTTTCAAAATCTGATTCCGCAATCCCACCACCACAGTTGAACAAATTATTGATGAAAGTGATGATGAATGAATGATTTTAATGATAAATAAATCGCTCTTAATAATTCAAATCACGATGTCACACTCAGCTCAACATTGCAAGCAGCGATTCGCCTTGCAGACCTAGTATATATTTTACGGCAGATTTTAGAACTACAATGATATGTACGTTGAGAAATGTATATCAATATATTGTTATGTTGATCATAAATAACGTTATGGACATATACGAGTGTCAACGTGTGTTCAAATAGATCTATGTATGTACTGTAGTGTTCGGACCTCGTTCGATCACTACAATTCGTTGACCTGGCCATCATGTGTCAGAGTTTAAAAATAAAGTATTTTGTATTTGAATTTAGCTTAGGGAAGAAAAACAATTGCTTGGCGGACCAAGCGGCTGACAGCGGGCGAATTGGGGCGCCGGCCTCGCCCGCCGTCCGAAGAGAAGTCCTAAATATACTGATTGTAGGCTCAGTCCTTGAGCAGAATCCTTGATTCCCTACAGTTCGTTTTAAACATAAACATATTCGCGTGAAACCTCCCTAAACTCGATGTAGGAAGTTTTTAATTAAATAAATGATAATATAAAGTTTAATCCTTGTGTTTTAACTTTTCATCAACACGAGGTATTGTGGCGTCCAACCCCCGGACGCTACAGTACTTTCTACCTTAGAATGAAAGGCTGTACTATACAGCCTCAAGAATAGCATAGAAATGAATCTAGGCCAGCGTTTGTGAGCACCCGTATACATTGGCATACAAACGTCATTGAAGTTGTATCGGAACTGCACTGGACTTTTGTTATTTTGTATTTCAAATGATACGGAAACGTAGTAGATATGCTACGTCATCACTACATATTATGAAACAAAGTTTTCCGCCGCGTCTGTCTGTCTGTCTGTTCGCGATAACCTCAAAAACTACTGCACCGATTTTTATGCTATTTTCACCTATCGATTGAGTGGTTCTCCAGGAAGGTTTTACTATATAATTGGTCAAGTTTTTGTGTGTGTGATGTCGGAAAAATACGCCGTCTGGGAGCTTTCATCGAAAATGCTGCCTAAATCCTTTGAGATATAATAAAATTAAGTTGTGGCGGTGAAATAGGGTCCCATGGGTAGCGGGCGGGAACGGTATCAAAATTCGAGGCGGGTGAAATCGCAGGAAACAGCTAGTATTATTATGAAGAGGAAAGATTTGTTTGCTTGCAATCGATAAACTCTGAAACAACTAAGCCAATTTTTAAAATATTTTCACCATCCAATATTAAATTATCCTTGAGTAACATAGGCTACTTTTTATCCTGATATTCCTACGGGATCAGAGTTTCTATTATAAAATGGTCTAGTGCTAGTCTATTATAAAAAACCTTGTGTTCAACGGTGACGGCGCGTATGATATTGTCGGAAGTTTACGCGAATGTCACACATTGAAATAACACTATTTTTAACGGATTCTATTTTATTTATTTATTTATTTTTCTATCGCGGTTTATTTGATGTTACGAGTATTTTATATTTTACATTGATCCCGACGTTTCGGTTGCTTTTCAGCAGCCATGGTCACGGGGAGACAAAAGATGATTGTTGTCTTGTAGTTTGAAGTGTAAGAAGTGTAGTGTCGGGATCAATGTAAAATATAAAATAACATCAATTAAATCGAGATAGAATCGGTTAAAAATAGTTTTATTTCAAGGAGCGTATGATATTTTAATAGACTATAAAGTCAACTCTGGATTCGCTTATGCGTATCATACAAAAGGGGAAGCGAGATCACATCAAAAACATAGATTTATTGTAGTGTAGGTCACTGTTTCAGAAAGTGGGGTACGCATTCTACTTGGTACCTTTTTTTCCCCTCGCACCCCGGCCGACCCTGGGCCATCTCCGGTTTCGATATGCCCTCGGGTTTGGGGGTTTGGGGAGGGGTTTGTTTTATTAGTCTTCTTACTAAATTTTATCCCGATAATTTCCGGTCGCTAGTAGTAGTTCAAGGAATGAGTAAGGAATGCTCGGTTCACTTTGGTTGAAGTTATTGGCGGCACTGTCAGGAAAACGAAGAAAAAAATTTGACGGATTTGTTTTTTGATCAGACTTATTCTGGTCGAAAGTTTACGCGAATGTCACACATTGAAATAAAACTATTTTTAACGGATTCTATCGCGATTTATTTGATGTTATTTTATATTTCACATTCATCCCGACATTCCGAAATCCCGTTGATAAAACAACATCAAAAAAATTTGCCATAGAATCCGTTAAAAATAGTTTTATTTCAACAAACAATTTAGCTTAGCTGGAGGGGTTAGGGGGAATATTAGTAATTTCGTTAACTAAAAATCTTTTTCCTTTAAAAAAAAAAAAAAGACTTCTTTTTTTTAAGTACATGTTTTATGCAAGCAAGCACATGACTATGTCAGTACTATTATCTATTCTAAGACCCGGCTTACCATATAATAAGCAATTATAGTAGTAGGTAGTTTTGCAACACTTGCAACATTGGATGCGGTCTTACATGGTAACACTTGCGGAGAAGAAGAGTGAGGAAAACGATAAAAGTAGGCAAAATAATATAATTTAAAAAAGTAAGCATAGTTTAACTACCTTGCGTTATGGGTTCCAGAATGCGGATAAACATACTTATATACTTTATATATGGTGTGTTTCTCAGATTGGCGCAGGCTGAACCTCACTGGCATTAGTGACCGGCAATTGTGTCTTAACGGTAGATCGTTCGAATGTTAAATCAAAGGTTGTGGGTTCGATTCTCGTTCAGTGCAAATATTTGTATGCATATATTGCTGATGCTGGATGCGGTAAGCTGAAGACGGCGCTATGGCGCTCATTAGGGGAGACCTATGTCCAGCAGTGGACTAGCATAGGTTGATGATGATGATGATGAAGATGATGATGATGATGATGATGATGTATACTATTATAAAATTATAAATAAGTTATCTGTACATTAGAAATACTTAAAAAAATATTTAAATGAACTAAAACAAAATTTCTTTTTTTGGAATTCTTGCCCGTTTGTATGTATCTTCGTTTGTCTGTTTGTTCGCGATGGATGCAAAAACTACTAAACGAATTTTGATGTGTTGGTTTTTTTTTAGAAAGATCTTGGTCAGACTTGCAATCTGCGGTATGTTAGATTGCAATTGATTGAGTAGAATCGCAAATATGACCAAAAGTCGCGATAACTGACACCCATACGGCCGGAGCCGCATGCATCAGCTAGAGATTATATATTAACATAACATAACATAACATAACATAACATAACATAACATAACATAACATAACATAACATAACATAACATAACATAACATAACATAACATAACATAACATAACATAACATAACATAACATAACATAACATAACATAACATAACATAACATAACATAACATAACATAACATAACATAACATAACATAACATAACATAACATAACATAACATAACATAACATAACATAACATAACATAACATAACATAACATAACATAACATAACATAACATAACATAACATAACATAACATAACATAACATAACATAACATAACATAACATAACATAACATAACATAACATAACATAACATAACATAACATAACATAACATAACATAACATAACATAACATAACATAACATAACATAACATAACATAACATAACATAACATAACATAACATAACATAACATAACATAACATAACATAACATAACATAACATAACATAACATAACATAACATAACATAACATAACATAACATAACATAACATAACATAACATAACATAACATAACATAACATAACATAACATAACATAACATAACATAACATAACATAACATAACATAACATAACATAACATAACATAACATAACATAACATAACATAACATAACATAACATAACATAACATAACATAACATAACATAACATAACATAACATAACATAACATAACATAACATAACATAACATAACATAACATAACATAACATAACATAACATAACATAACATAACATAACATAACATAACATAACATAACATAACATAACATAACATAACATAACTTCACGCCTGTATCCCCGAAGGGGTAGGCAGAGGTGTATTACACACCCACGATTCGCCAGTTATGTCAAGGTCCCAATGTAATAGGGGGCGAGCCGATTGCCATCTACCGGGCACATTATTAAGCGAGCGATAATTAACATTTATTAATGCACACATAACTACGAAAAGTCAGAGGTGTGTGCCCGGGGATCGAACTCGAGACCTCGTCTTAGCAGTCCGTTACGTACGCCACTTTAAAAAAAAAAAAAAATGACGTATTTAAAAATAAATGTATCTTAATAGGTTCACCTACTTTCTAGAACACATAATACAGGCTAGTTACGCTATTCTTATTTTGGGTATGGACAGCGTTGTGTAGAATGTACTAGAATTTATAATTGGCAAGTTGATCCTCACTGGCAAGGGCAGGCTCAACTATAGAGGCATTGGCTGGCTGAACCTCACTTTTTTTTTTTTTTATCGTGCGGAAATCCCTTCGGATGCCCCCCCGCCGGCCAGCAGGGGCGGTTATGTCGGGCTTGCACCGACTAAAACCGCACGCCGTCTCGGGTCTTCAGACGCCGGGGTGTAAGGTTACCCATAGAGCATATCCCTCGCACCCCGGCTGACCCTGGGCCATCTCACTACTAACAGCATCGCTCATCCTGTCTCTTCTGAAAGCAGAGGAGTACGGAGAGCGATGTGTTCCCGCCACGTTGGGTATTGGCCGACGATCAATGCCAACCCTATGAAGGGGTGAAGGGGAAGTCATTGACCGCCGCCCAGGGTGTACCGGCCGCTCCGATTCCGTTCCCCCCGGACTGCAGCGGGATCGGAATCGGAGCGACACTCGAGGAGGTTACCCAACACACACCCCTTACCCAACACACACCCCTGGCTGAACCTCACTGGGATTGACAGGCAGAGCCTCAATGGCATTAGTAGGGTCAACTTCACTGTCATTAGCTGCGTGAACCACACAGGCATTATCAAATTGAACTTTACTGGCATTGGTAGATTGAACCTCAATGACATTGGCAGGACAAACCTCACTGTCATTAGCAGCGTGAACCTCACTGGCATTGGCAGGCTGAACCTCATTGACATTGTCCGGCTGAACCTCAATGGCACTAGTAGGTAGAAATTTCCAGCACTCTCATAAGTCTTAGAAAATACAGCATATTGCTACAGGACGTCAATATCAAGATAGAGGGTGGTACCATGTTTCACCATCCATAATTATAGAGCCTTGAAGTATTTGTTCGAAAGGTTTATTGAAAAACCCTGGCGCATTGCCAGGAATGGCAAGGAAATGGATATCTGCAGTTTTACTACCGTTGCTGAGAGGTAGTTTTCCTTACAAAACATTGCAACCATATTGAATAAAATTGAGAAATAAAATTGTAATTTTTTTTTTTTATATTTAGGACACGTCAATTTGACTTCACCTCGCCTGGTGGTAAGCTGAAGGTAAAGTCTCAGGAAAGAGGGTCACCATTACATACACGGACCATGTTAACAATGGTGGCACTCAGCTTGACGGCCTCATCAGAAGAGGATTGCCACTAGTGCTGCGACCACAATCCACCTACCCGGCTATGCACTTGCTGACCCCTGAACGCAATCAAACCGAAATTGGATTACTATGGAGGGTTTTTCGCAATCGTGCACGGTGGTACCCACCCGGCCGAATTTTGTGACAAATTTGTGTCATCAAATTTCTACCACCAGTACTATATTCTACAGTATAACATTCCACGAGTACTAATATTATAAATTTGCAAATTGGTGAGGATATTTGGATTTTCTTTTTTTTTTCGTGCGGTAATCCCTTCGGATACCCCTCCGCCGGCCAGCGGGGGCGTTTATGTCGGGCTTGAACCGACTAAAACCGCACGCCGTCTCGGGTCTACAGACGCCGGGATGTAAGGTTGCCCATAGAGCATATCCCTCGCACCCCGACTGACCCTGGGCATTCTCCGGTTTCAAGATGGTCCCCTCGGGTTTGGGAACCACGGTGTCCCAGTCTTGCCCCGGTTTGGGGGAGGGGCGCTAGTCGACCCACCGTCCCGGCCTGCTTCTGCTGGGGTGACAGGCAGCCTCACCCGCTACCCCCAGGCCTGCGCTCATGGAGGACGGAAGTCGACTGAACGGACCTGGCTAGAACTTGGTAGGTACGAGAATAGATTATAGTCGGGAATAATACATAGGTTTTTCATCAATAGAATAGGTTCCCATGGGTTGTGGAAACAGAATGTGTGTGTATGTGGAATGGAAAACAAATACCTTATTATCTGAATAGTCTGCCGTTGGACATCTGAGAAGAACCAGACAAATTAGTGTATAAGAAAAAACTTCAAATATATTTTTTAGATTTATTAGAATGATTAGGTACATTCCGTTATCATAACGATAGCGGTTTGTTGTCATTATAATTGAGCGGAGTGAGACGAAGTCGAGCGAAAGCTCCTCATACCAGACCTCAGGATTTTCTTTGTCACAGGTCTCCTCCTAAACTACTAATCCAATCAGAATCAAATTTGGCATGATTAAAGAGGTCAATCAGAGGAAGGTTTATAGTTTTTTTTTTTTTTTTTCAAATCACGATGTCTCGCTCAGCTCAACATTGCAAGCAGCGATTCGCCTTGCAGACCTAGTTATGTAAGTGTTATTTAAACAAACGCGATTTTATGTTAGAGAATTGTACGGAGACTAGATCCCACAGTCAAACCATCAACTCGGTTTTGGCGGACAAAGAATGTAGCACATGTACCCACATATATAATTTAATAAATAAATAAGAAAAATAATGTTTAACTAAGCACAGATAAATATTCTGTTGGATCGTGAAACTACCTATTCTTCCTCATCCAAGCACCAATTGGGCCCTGCAGATATTGATGGGATCCATAATGTGTCGATGTAAATAAAAAGTTTCGATCGAGTCAGTCTAGTCAACTGATAAAGTATGATTCTACTTTCTATAATCCTCTGAATATGGATAGATACCTACAAATATGAATATAGAAAAAACAAAGACCTCCGCCGAGTCTGACTGTCCTGTCTATTTGCGATAAACTCAAAAACTACTGCACAGATTTTTATGCTGTTTTCACCAAAGGATAGAGTGGTTCTCGAGGAAGTTTTAATTTAGAATTTGTCAAGTTTTTGTATACATTAGCTGAAATATGATATTTTTTTGGAGGTATAGGAAAAAATGGGCGTTTGGGAGCTTTCAACCAAAACGCTTTTGAAATATAACAAAATGATGTATGGTGGAATTTTGTATCTTATATAGGTTGTGGTGTTGGAATAGTGTCCCATGGGTAGCGAAAACGGGATCAGAATTTTACGCTGGTGAAGCTACAGGCAAATAAATAATAATTCTTTATTGAACACCAAATTTAGTAAGTGTAAATAAAACTAGGTCTGCAAGGCGAATCGCTGCTTGCAATGTTGAGCTGAGTGAGACATCGTGATTAGAAAATCAGATTTTGAAAATTTGGAACAGTGATCATTCCTCCGTGGCAAGTCCGATTTTGAAAATTCTTTTTGAAAGTCACAACTCTGGACATGCTTTCTGAGCGTGTAAAGTTTGGACACAGTGTCTCGAGCGGTTATTATGTAATTCCATCTGGAATTTTTGTAACGGTGATCATTCCTCTGTGGTAGCATTAATTTTTTCAAAATATATCCATAAACCTTCCTCTGATTGACCTCTTTAATCATGCCAAATTTGGTTCTGATTGGATTAGTAGTTTAGGGGGAGACCTGTGACAAAGAAAATCCTGAAGTCTGGTATGAGGAGCTTTCGCTCGACTTCGTCTCACTCAGCTCAATAAATTTAACTTAAAAGAAACATGAAGGGCCCCAATGTGTATGGGTTCCTACCAAGAGCTTCGGGGCCCAAACCAACCGGTCGGTACCCACCTATTAATTAACGGTCAACGCTCTGGCGCAGGTTTTCGGCTTGTGTTGGAGTGAGAAGTCAGACGGCAATCGCTCCCGTTAAAGCCAAGATCAGTAAAATCAAGAGTCAACCCCACAAAGTGCAATTTTTGAATGATGATGATATATGAAAGGCATAGCAGTACTCCCGCCAAGTCAAGCAAGACATAGCATTAAGTACCATAATCTCTTATCTCTTTAATTTCGAAGCGTCATCTGTAACCTAGTGGTTAACAAGTCGGCCTTACGATCAAGAGGTCCCGGGTTCGAATCCTGACGTGACCTGACGACGGTATTCAATAGATTTTTAGGTTTAATATCATTGAGGCTTTTTTGAACCGACTAAAACCGCACGCCGTCTCGGGTCTACAGACCTAGGTTGCCCATAGAGCATATCCCTCGCACCCCGACTGACCCTGGGCCATCTCCGGTTTCGAGTTGGCCCCCTCGGGTTTGGGAACCACGGTGTCCCCATCTTGCCCCGGTTTGGGGGAGGGGCGCTAGTCGCCCCACCGTCCCGGCCTGCTTCTGCTGGGGTGACAGGCGGCCTCACCTGCCACCCCCAGGCCTGCGTTCATGGAGGACGGAGGTCGTTGAGCGACCTCCGGCGCCTGAGTCGCCTGCGACGCGCGGCGAGCATGTTACGGGCTCGGCGGGCCGGGAGAGTTCTGAACCTCTCCCGGGCGCGCTTCGCCATCTCCTTCGCGAGCATCTATATAATCATGATACAATAAGTATTTTATATGAAAACCTGTATTATTGAAATAACCTGGCGCATTGCCACGAAAACCCGATTTGGCAAACAGATGTATATTTGCCGTTTTACGACTGCTGCCAAAACGTGGCTCTCCTTATAAAAGGTTGCAACATTATCAGTATTATTTGTACTTCACAGAACTATGCCCTGAGCTGAACTAGAAGCCCAGGGATTTCCTCATTAGGAAGCACGTGGTAAGGATGTACAGTGCCCTGCCAATATCCTTGAGGCCCACGCAAACGTCACCAGTAAGTCAGTGCACCAGCTAAACAACGGACGTGACTCTAGCGCAGGCTGTCCTATCAGAGTTCATTCGGAGGTCAGACGGAAGTCGCTCCCGGAAAAGACGACTCCAAAGTGCAAACTTTGGACGCAATTGCGTAATTGCCGCTATCTATCATCCTAAAAGATGATGCTGGAGCATGTGGTGGTTCCTGTGGTAGCTCCTGTAATACAGTTTTTCGAAACCAGCTCAGCAACCAGGGATTTTCACACACACATACACACACGGTTTTAGTCGGTACGATTCCGGCTTACCTACCACACCGTTAGCTCTGGTGGGGTGAAAGCTCAAGGCAGTTAAAAAACAGTTCAATGGAACGACTTCACGTCAGTCTTTAAACCAATAACTATTAGGTGGGTTTTGGCGAAAGTGAAATTATATATAGCCACCTACAAACCTATATAACTGGAATACACCAGAGACTATAAAGTGGATGGAAAACCAGCCAAGGCTAATCCTCTCTTCACCTGTCAGTGCTTGCTCTAAAGCAAGCACTGACAGGTGAAAAGATACGGTGAAGATTTTTATGTGAAGTACAAAAATAAATCTTAATAGCATCAAAATAAAATTTAAATTCAATTTTTTCTGCTTACGAAGCTCGTCATTGTAGTTCCATTTGTATTCTATGCTTTTAAGGTATATTTTTATCTGTTCCATTGAAATTCAATTCGAGTGCGCTGTGGTAGCGAAGCTACTAATGTGCATGAGGTTGCGAGTTCACTTGCCGGGACAGACAAAGATGGTATTGAATTTTTCTGTTAGCTAATTCTCAGTAGCAACTCTGTGTCATGAAATATACCCGGTTGACAGCAACATGCTCGTACTCTATGACGTGGGAGCTAACAACTGATAAGATACCTTTTTGTAATTTTTTTTTTTTCGTGCGGAAATCCCTTCGGATACCCCCCCGCCAGCCAGCGGGGGCGGTTATGTCGGGCTTGAACCGACTAAAACCGCACGCCGTCTCGGGTCTACAGACGCCGGGGTGTAAGGTTGCCCATAGAGCATATCCCTCGCACCCCGACTGACCCTGGGCCATCTCCGGTTTCGAGATACCTCTACATACTACAGGCTTGCGTAATTCAAACAAAAGAAAAATACAAGATTTGGAATTCTTTACCAGCACACGTGTTTCCTTCTTCCTACAGTTCCGGGCCCTTTGAGCGGGGCGTAAGAAAGCATCTGATGAGGCCGTTAAGCTGAGGGCCACCATTTAGACATTATCGGTGTATGTAAAGGGCCCCCCATTCCTGAGACCTTTAGCTTACCATCAGGCAAGGTAAAGTAATATTGACGTGTCCATTATAAAAAAATTGAATTGTAAACATACGTTGGCTACTACTAATAACAGTGGAAATGATAAAAATAACTAATCTACCTTTTTTTTTTTTTTTTTTTTTTTTTTTTTTTTTCGTGCGGAAATCCCTTCGGATAGTAAATATCATGATAATAAAATTATGGGTTTTATTTTAATAACATTCTAAATTTGAATTCATACTTGCTCATCTATCCATATTTGGAACAAACACCCTATCTTAAATTCCAAGGATTTTAAATTTCGAATTCTATTATAAATGTCAATCAATATGACAGTAAAACTGTCAAATTGACATTTTTTGTGTCTGGTTCGAAAACCAATATGAGCCGGTTGAGCTCGTTAGAAAAGTGGTAGGCAATAAAAGCTAACGATGTCTCTTTTCCAGTTGCCAATTTTTTTTTTCCAAACAACACAAATGCAAAGGATCACAGTCAATCTGTTTTATGCCAGTGGTTATGTAGTTTTTAATTAGTAACGTCCTAAAGTCACACATTATATTAACCTTGCTTAGTAAAGACAACTGTCCTTATTAACATAAATTAACTTCACGCCTGTAACCCCGAAGGGGTAGGCAGAGGTGTATTACACACCCACGATTCGCCAGGTATGTTAAGGTCCCAATGTAATAGGGGGCGGGCCTATTGCCATCTACCGTGCACATTATTATAGACAACGGCCTAGCCATTACGAATACTAAGTAACTTATCAATAAAGCTGTTTAACAAAGCAAATATGCTAGTAATCTGTTTTGTTTTAATATTTCTTAAACATGCTATATTTTTCATTATAATTATAATAGAGAACCACAACATACAATCACCTAAACACGACTATGTAGCCAATAAAATTGACACATAAACTTATGATCCGTGCCTCAGGCAACACACCAGTATTACGCTAATCAAGGCAATACAGACCACGCTTAAATGGAAATCTTATATCCCTTCTATCTAAAAACCAGAATAAAATGATCTCTGAAAAACTTAAACCTTTTTTGTACTGTTAAAAGCACTATTACATAACCTAACCTCAAACTACAGAATTGACGTCACACTTTACTACAAACCCCTCACGCTACGATATCAAACCCGAAATTGTATTGGGATCATGCAGCAGCTGTATTTCATTTTTATTGTCATATTTCATACAAAAATATAAAGAAATAAACATTGTTTGTTACATAATTATAACACATATATAACATGTTTGTTTTTTGTTTTTACGTAATTTTGAAATAGTGTAGAAATACGATTACGCGTACAAAATACGCTACGCATATTGACATAATGCAGTAATGACTTGCCTGTATTTTTCTACTGTTTTCTAAACGAAGAAATGATTTTATAAACCAACAACTAAATAATTTAGTTGAGGGTAATAAAATGGTGTATATAATTACAGTGTATACTGAAAATAAATGACAATATATTGATATAACCAGCCTCATCAAAACTCCTCGCTCACTGTTACCATATAGAACAAAATACGTCGAAAAAAACAATGAATGGAAAAACACTGTGGTCTTTTAGCACTATATCATTATGTTCTGTGTTCAAAACGTATTATTTTTAATTTTCTTTTTTCTATGACATCTGATTTCCGTCAGACGTCAACGCGTACCCGCGACTCGGCAACTACTGGGCGCAGGCAGTTTTCATCGCCTCCAAAGGCAGCCCCAGAACTTTTGTAACCCATATAAATCCACTAAAAAACCTATGCACATTTTTTCCATTAGGATAATTTTTTTTAATATAGTTTCAAATTTTAAAATTAGAATTTATCCTTATTGTGAAAGAACAATACAAGTTTCGTTTACAGATAAATATGTTTTCAAATTTCGAACAGACTATTAAATATTAATTTTAATACGAGTTTTATGTCTTTTTTTTGTTTTGTATTAGGTTTTTTAATATTTAGGAGTTCAGACATGGATATTGGAGTGCGCGCGTCGCTCTCTTTGGGTCGATACAGCGGTATCATGTGTTCTAACGGTGTACGGCGACAGACAGTCTTGTTTTACAATTCTGAGGTCCCAATGCCGAATGTTGTTTGGATTATTTTTCCTTGCACGTCTCACGGTAGTCTCTATACAAATTTAAAGCGGTAGCACATATGTATTGTATACAAATATGGGCTAAATGACTTTGGGTTTGAAATGTTGGAGTAATTTAACAGCGTTGGTAATGTTTGGTTACTTTGTCCAATTGTTTGTGCTCAGGGTGCAATGAATGACGCTTTTGCGTTTTATGAGTTAATACCTTATGTTTGGGGTAGGTTGATTTCAAATTAAAATGTATAAATTTATTTATATTGTTACATAAATGTAAAAACGAATTACAAATTTGATGGTTATACCAATCCAATTATTGAGCATGAGTCTCCTGTAATTGAATCCGTTGTTTTCGTAACAGCAATTATGTATCCTAAAATACACATTTACAGAAAACTTGAATAAATAATCAAAACAATTTTAGAGATGATTGAGATTAAAAAAGAGGTAGCAGCAGGGGCCCCATTGAGAAAAATTACGTTATTAAAACGTGTGGTTCCAAAACAGACGAAAACTTAGAGAATTAAAATTGCGAAAGCCAATTGACAACAAACCAAATGAATACTGATTCTGGAGGTTTAATAATCTCAGGAAAACGTAGGTAGATTTGGTTGGAGCGCACCCGGGAGAGGTTTAGAACTCTCCCGGCCCGCCGAGCCCGCAACATGCTCGCCACGCGTCGCAGGCGACTCAGGCGCCGGAGGTCGCTTAACGACCTCCGTACTCCATGAGCGCAGGCCTGGGGGTGGCAGGTGAGGCCGCTTGTCACTCCAGCAGAAGCAGGCCGGGACTGTGGGGCAACTAGCGCCCCTCCCCCAAACCACGGCAAGACGGCAACACCGTGGTTTTCTTGCAACCGGAGATGGCCCAGGGTCAGTCGGGGTGCAAGGGATATTCTCAATGGGCAACCTTACACCCCGGCGTCTGAAGACCCGAGACGGCGTGCGGTTTTAGTCGGTTCAAGCCCGACATAACCACCCCCGCTCGCCGCCTTTATCCGAAATGATTTCCGCACGAAAAAAAAAGAAAAGGTACTTAGATATGGTTTTGACAGAAATCACACGGAATACCAAAGTTATTTCAAAAACACGTCTTTACTGGGTCCCTTTTCTGTATTGGGTCCCAGGTACGCTTTTGGCGTTTGAAGTAATTGTGGCTCTCCAAGCACCTATCACCCAGGAACCAATGCCACTCATGAAGCCACACTATACTACTTGGCACCGTCGGGAAGAGTTCGGCTTAAATCGGGATATTTCCGTTTTGTACAGTGTTCTGGTATGGTTGAAGATGCATTCATAGTAGAGGAGTCAGTGAAGATCTACCTTCACCCATCTGATAACTAGATGGGATATATTTTATCAATTTTTTTTTGTTTTCTGGATGATAGGCTCACGTTTGACCTCTATCTCACCTGATCGTAAGTGACGATGTGGTCTACGATGGATCACGTTTGCCTAGAAGGAACCTATTCACTCGAGACTTGAAGATTCCAAGGTTATAGCTTTCCGGAAACACAGACTCAGGCAGGCAATTCCACTCCTTAGCTGCACGCATAATAAATGTGTCGCCGAAACGTTTCGTGCGTATGAGTGGAATATCCACCATGTAGCGGTGGCGCGTCGCTGTGCGTCTGGTCGTTCGTTGGTGGAAAGGGCTTGGAGGTATCAAGTTGTGCAATTCCAGCGCACACTCTCCGAAATGCATCCGGTAAAAAACCGATATAGGCCTGCAACTTTGCGTCGATGTTCAAGGCTCTGAAGCCTTTTCTCGACGAGTGCATCGTTATTGATGAGGGCCTCTTGGCCCTACTCTCTATTGTCTCAAGCGCTTCCAGGTGGTATGTAGCTGAGCCATCACACAGGATCGAAGTCTGATCATGAGCGCAGGCCTGGGGGTGGCGGGTGAGGCCACCTGTCACCCCAGCAGAAGCAGGCCGGGACGGTGGGCCGACTAGCGCCCCTCCCCCAAACCGGGGCAAGACGGGGACACCGTGGTTCCCAAACCCGAGGGGGCCATCTCGAAACCGGAGATGGCCCAGGGTCAGCCGGGGTGCGAGGGATATGCTCTATGGGCAACCTTACACCCCATCGTCTGTAGACCCGAGACGGCGTGCGGTTTTAGTCGGTTCAAGCCCGACATAACCGCCCCCGCTGGCACGCGGGGGGGTATCCGAAGGGATTTCCGCACGATAAAAAAAAAAAAAAAAAAAAGGTATAAACTGGTAAATCGATATAGGTAACTACACCGATCTAATAACCAATCGTGGTATTATAAGAAAGATAATTTCATTACAAACCCATCGAGGCATATTTTCTATGTTAAAAACTATCAGATGAAAAAAAAATCCTTGTTAGTGTGTATTCGAACAGCGAAACCAATTAACGTATCTATAACACACACAGACAGTAAAGCTAGTGGTGTCTAAATTAATTGTAACACATCGAAACACACCTTTACAATTTGTAATAAAACTAAGTGATGAGTTAACAAAGTGGCACATTCTAGTGATGTGTAACTTGACATTGTGAGTGGATTTTACTAGCGCACTAACACTTATAAAGTTACAAAGCAATATAGATGACTTCCGTAACTAAGATATACTTCATTCACTTCAGATACCAATTTAGATATGAACTGATTGCTCTCTCAATATACTACTCAAAAAACATTGCATATTAGGTTAAGTGAACATGTTTATAAATAGAACAAAAAAAAAGTAAGGGCACTGATTAGCTGCTAAAGGTTAGTATTTTTTTTTAATTGACGTTTAGTTAGTTCCGTTTTAATGGTCTTTACATAGTAAATTAATATTTACTTTAACTTAAATCTGTTTATTGTACACCATGAATAAGACAAATGTAATATAAGTAATAGATTATGATATATACAGTTGGCGGCTTTATCACACTGCTGCAATCTCTTGCAGGTAACCATTCAGGCAACAGGCAGAAGTTCAGACGGTAGTCATAGGAGCAACTGCCGTACTTATAAGATGCCGCAAATAGAAAACCTGTTATAATCCTTGTTTAAAACAATATCTTCTTTTTGGTTTGGAAACCCCCACGTTGGGGTGGGTGTGTCGGAATCGGACCGACTAAAACCACACGGTGTCCTCCCCGGGTAAGCCCTCGAAAGGATAGCTCAGGGTTACCGGCGGACTTTGGCCGCCACCGCGTCCTCGCCTGGTGGGGTCGGGCTTTATCCCGCGACGGTGAGTTGGCATGCGTTTATAGGACACACACGACACGCCTCCTTCTTGGCCTGCTTCTGTAAGGATGGTGAGTCGGCCAACTGCCGTCCTCATAGGCCCCGATCATAGAGGTCGGTAGTCCCGGGCGTAGACGAGTCTGCGGTGTCCTTGCCGCAGACTGCGAAACTCTGGGGGCGGGTTCTTTCCCGCTCCCTCTCCGCCGCCTCTTTCACGCGCATTACATGCTCGCAGAAAGAGGCAGCGATGTGCCACTTGCTCCCGTCGGAGACCACGGCTCTCATCATGGTCTCTAGCGAAAGAACGTCCACGCCCAGGACCGCAACGAGATCCCAGCGTTGACTTACCCACGGCGCTCCACACGTTGGTGGAGTGCCCAGCACTCCACCAACGTGTGGAGCGCCGTGTCTTTGCCAGGATCCTCGCAGGGCTGGCACTGCGGCGTTGTCTCCCGGTGGATGCGCCACAGATACTTACCAAAGCATCCGTGTCCGGTAATTATCTGGGACATCCGGTAGGAGAGGTCACCGTGGTGCCTCTCCAACCACTCCTCCATAACCGGCCTTACCGCCGCGATGGTGGATTCCCCTCACCTTGGTGGCTCAAGTCGCACCCTAAATGTCTCCATGAGTTCCTGGCGGAGCTAGGACCGCTGAGCCCTGATTTCCTGGGACTCCGCCTAAACTATCGATATCCCTACTAAGCATGATGCGTTCTCGAAACCAGGAAACTAAATAGGCAAGCATTCATGAGGTATATGCGGCAAGTTAAAAAATTACAACTGCATTTCTTCAGCGGTCTGTGTAATCAAAGAATTCGATCGTCACATGATTGTTGTAGCGCAGTGAGGTGGAGGTTTTGCATTATAAATGCTGCCTTTAGTTATTGGTGGGCCTCATACACCCCTGATTGTCACTTCGGTAGCTTAATGGTTAAAGAGTTAGCCTTACAATCGTGAGGACCCGGGTTCTGATCTTGGCCATAACACTACCGATGTGAACCCACTTCAAACATGCACCGTGCACGATTGCAAAACACCCCCCATAGTAATTCAATTTCGGTTTGATTGCGTTCAGGGGTCAGCAAGTGCATAGCCGGGCCGGGGGATTGTGGTCGCAGCACTAGTGGGACCGGTGGGTGTCACACGGTGCTGCGACGACAATCCTCTTCTGATGAGGCCGTAAAGCTGAGTGCCACCATTGTTAACATGTTACGTGTATGTAATGGTGACCCTCTTTCCTGAGACTTTACCTTCATCTTACCATCAGGCGAGGTGAAGTCAAATTGATGTGTCCTGAATATATAAAAAAAACAAGCCATTTAGCTTAGCTGATGGGTTATCGGGTGGGGGTTATCGGGAATACTTCGGTTAATTTCGGTTACTTGTACTATGTGTGAAGAAGAAAAAACTCTCCATTGGTGTCATTATTACAGTCTGTAGTAATTAACTTGCCATGAAACTTGTGCATGTTGTTTAAACCCGAATTAGCGTTCTGTTGGTTTAATTGCTTAAAAATTCTCCTAACACCACATTTTGAACTAGCGATAATGCAGGTAAACGCAAAGTTCCGTGTTAGACGTCGGTCGTTGAACCCTTTTTAAATACTAGCTATTCAGTTTAGGAGCTAGGGTTTATTACACAAGCGGAAAGCGGAAAACTTCCTTCTTTTATAGGCTGTCTAAAGTGACCATGGCTGCTGAAAAGCAACTTAAACGTCAGAATCAGGGAAAATAATAAAATTACACCAAACAAATCGCGATGGAATTCATAAAAATACCTTTATTTCAATGTTTTAAATTAATAAAAAAAAAATATTTGCCGATCTCTTTTATGGTGTTTTTAATTCAGCGATTTGGCTTTCGAAGATAGGATTTGGGCATTATGACTGGGTGAAGTGGATGTTCCATTTCACTTTTTATGTTTTGTGCACATTATCTTTATTTGTATTCATTATCATCCCAAATTGAAAAGCGGATGATATCCGACTCCGCTATCTGTCCGTCTGTCACGAGGCTGTTTTTCATGAACCGTGATACACAGTAGTTGATAGAGATATAGATGGTAGACAAACCCACCTCCGCCTCATGGCTTGTTCCAACCTACTGGTTATACAAGCCGAATCACGGGAGATGCATACCCTTACTTGCCAGTGGCTCTTTGGGGGTACGCACATTTCTCCCTACAAATTGTTCTCTTCGTCCTTGTCCCTTATGTCAGCCTCTCCCCCTTCTGGGGCGTGAACAACACACGTACGCCTTGGATGCTTAAGCCCGCCGTGTGCCCACCTTTCAGTGGTACCGCTAGCTCCACCATTTTTCCTGTTAACTAATTCGCCTCTTCTAGGTCTCCTACTTCTTCACCTCTCTCCAGCCCACTGCGCTTCTGATGCCACCTTCGCGCGTATTCACGGAAATACCGGAAATTTTCCTCTGATCCTACCAGATCCGGGTAGTACACTGGACCCACCTGAAGAACCGTAACGTTATCCAAAAGGTGCCTACGCTCGTCCCCGTAGAGATTACATTCCCACAGTGCGTGGTGAACGTCCTCCACCTCACTCTCTTCGCAGTAGCACGACCCCGTGTCTACAAGCTTCATGCGGTGAAGTCGGTCCCTAAAGCAGCCATGACCTGTGAGCAGTTGCGAGGCTTCATAGTCCGGTTCAACCCAAGTTGCCTCAAGTCGAACCTTCACGTCCGGGAAATACCGATAGAGTTCCCTCCCCTTACCCGATGTGTCCCAACGCCTTTGCCATTGGGCAATAGCGGACTCAGTCCCGCTAGATGGTAGACAGTCGAAATTTTCACAAATGATTATTTCTGTTACCTCTAAAAATACTTAAAACAGAACAAAATACATATTTATGAAAAATAAATATCCCATACAAGAAACGTGGTTTATTGCCGTATTTTACTCGATATTAAAAACAGTAAAAGGTAAACACTTGAAATATACACAGAATATTTAATGGTATATTCACTTCAAAAATAAATATATAATTAAACTAAAATAAAATATTAAGGGGGGCTACCATTGTATAGATAATACGGAACCATTCGTGCGGAAGTTTGACTTGCAATTGGCCGGTTTTATTTTATGAAATCCATAGTGTAGCGATGTGAACATCGCATATAACTTATACCAGTTCCCAGGGTTCTAAATTATTACTTTATATCGATCCGAGGCAAGTATTTTTATTATGCCTAGCTGTAGCCTAGGTTGTATAATGTAGGTACACATGAAATTATAATATATTATGTATATCAAAAGAAATAATGAATGGAAATGGTGCAGTGACGTTAACGTAAGCGGCGGCCGCCTCCAGTGTTTAATTAATATATTTGTCAATTTCTAGCTGACCCAGTAAACTTCGTTCTGCCAGATAAATTATCAAAGAAATGTAACGAAAGTATGAAAAAACAACAGTGGCGGTCCGGGAGTGCCGACAGAAGTGAAAACGTGAACAATTACGTGTGTATTTTTTGAATAGCCGTCATAAATCTCTACCCACCCTAACTCCCTGTCTCCCTCCATCCATCCATCCATTTTTGAATATGAAAAGCATATTGTGACGATAACGTGAGTTCCATGATTTTCGTTCATCCAAACAGTACTCTACGCGCCTAAAAAAGTATTGCACTTCAAAAATGCAGCAAAATGTCAATCGCGGTAGCCTAGTGGTATGGGTAAAGGACTGCTGAGACGAGGTCTCGGGTTCGATCCCAGGTATTACCATGGCACACACCAATGACTTTTCGATGCTTTTCGAAGTTATGTGTGTATTTATCGCAGGTTTATAAGTGCCCGGTTAATGGCAATAGGCTCGCCACCTATTACATTGGGACCTAAAACATAAACTGGCGAAACGTGGGTGCCTTCGGGGATATAGGCGTGAGTTTATATATGTTATGTAAATGTCAAAATGACACGATACTTCATGTAAATGACTTCACGTGTAACCCAATACTACAGACTTGAACCCACTCCTAACATAAGCAGTTAAGCTTAGCGGAAGGGTTTAGCGAGCATATCATCGGTTACTAGTAGGTCTTCAAAAAAAATACTGTCCCAAGCCAAGCAGTTGCTATTTGTAGCATGATAAAGATAGCAGATAACTGGTACAACACTACCCAAGGCAGTCTTAGGTTGGCCATTCTTCTGACCCCTGCGTGCCTCGGAGAGCACATTAAGCCGTCGGTGCCGGTTACGATACAAACATCTATCTAACAGCCCCTGTGGCGTAGCGGTAGTGCATTCGACTGCTACGTCAGGGGCGCGGGTTCAATTCCTGCTCAGTGCAAATATTTGTATGCATGAATATGTCTATTTGCATTGGTCTGTGTGTTTCTATATATAATATGTATGTATTTAAAAAAATAAAACTATATAAGTATGTTTATCCGCATTCTGGAACCCATGACACAAGCCAGTTAAACTATTCTTACTTTGCGCCTAGAAAGCGCTGTGTAAAATGTCGTAGAATATTTATATTTATTTATCTATGGCAGTCGTTCTGGGTAGTTTTAAATTTTATTAGAGCCCCTAGAAAATTGCGACTTAAACTAACTAAAAATTCGTAGTTAAACTCAAAAGCCGACCCCAACGACGCTAGTAATATTAGTTCAATGACCCAAACTGAATTGATGATGAAGAACTGGAACGCTCTACCCGCACACGTGTATCCTTCTTCTTACAATCGCGGGTTCTCTAAGTGGAGCGTGAAAAAGCATCTGTCGAGGCCGTCAAGCCAGGAAATACTGTTTCAAGATCGATGATGGCCCTTATCTTCTGGACTTCTCCCAAGCTTCTTATCGTCCAGTGGGGTGCAGTCAATTGATAGACTAAATAAAAAAAATGGTTTTGCGGTCTAGGTGGGAAACGAGTTATTTTTTTTAATTTTTAATTTTTTTTATATTTAGGACACGTCAATTTGACTTCACCTCGCCTGATGGTAAGCTGAAGGTAAAGTCTCAGGAAAGAGGGTCACCATTACATTCACGTACCGTGTTAACAATGGTGGCACTCAGCTTGACGGCCTCATCAGAAGAGGATTGTCGTCACAGCACCGCGTGACACCCGCCGGTTCCACTAGTGCTGCGACCACAATCCCCCTGCCCGGCTATGCACTTGCTGACCCCTGAAGGCAATCAAACCGAAATTGGATTACTATGGAGGGTTTTTCGCAATCGTGCTCGGTGGTTCCTACCCGGCCGAATTTTGTGACAAATTTGTGTCATCAAATTTCTACCACCAGTCACAGTTGCACCAAAGACCAATATATAAACAATAAACTGACAATCCGTAGGAAAATTCGTACTTCGATAATTAATAAGCTTAATGTTAACTAGATGTCGCTAAGTGTATCAAATCGTAAATTTCAACGCTATTTAACTCAAATACCTACGAACCTTTAACTTTTATCTTTTAACAATCTTTGGCGTACGTCCTTTTCCAAGGCGTTGTCAGTCTATGTTTATTATTGGTCTATGGTTGTATATAGACCAATCGCAGTCAACATAGACCAGTTGCGACCAAAGTTTCCACCATTGGAGACCGTGGTCTGTTTATTGTTGTTGTCTGGTAAGTCGGCCTTCTGAGAGGAAACCTCGTCCTTTAGCAGTTGCACCGACTTGTATGTGAGGTTGGTATGTGGTGCTTGGTTGGGGACCTCCACGCGGTGCACCCTGGGCAACGGAGACGGCAGCGCCTCTCTCCTAGGGCGGGAGAGACGCTGCCGCCTACGGCCAACTCCGACCGAGGCGAGGACGGCCCTGTTGAGGGCTTTTCGGAAGCTTTCCACGTGTCCCTCTGATTAGCAGAGGGCACAGTGGAGAGCAAGTAAGGGGGCCATCTCGAAACCGGAGATGGCCCAGGGTCAGTCGGGGTGCGAGGGATATGCTCTATGGGTAACCTTACACCCCGGCGTCTTAAGACCCGAGACGGCGTGCGGTTTTAGTCGGTGCAAGCCCGACATAACCGCCCCCGCTAGAGAACCCCCGCTCTCCAGCGGGGGCGGTATCCGAAGGGATTTCCGCACGAAAAAAAAAAAAAAAGGTTGGCTTGTGCCTCAAGGATGTTGGTCGGGCCCAGTGAAACCACATTATTATGTAGGGTATTATTATTAAAATTGATATCTTTGTCAACATGAACTGGTTTATTCGCACTGGAAAAGGTACCAACTATAAGTTCGCAGTCCTTCCTAAATAATTCAGTTTGTCTCCGATAGATGGCATTGAATATAATATTATGTGGTGTCGCCACAGTAGTATTCACAGTACGCAGTCATTTTTTTCGGTACTTATGGCGCCTTATATTATGTCAGTAAAGTATTATTATAATAATAGCTACGCCTACGGTTTACCTAACAGTGTTATTTTTTCGGAATAAGAAATAAACATAAATAAATATAACATATATTCTACGACATTCTACACAGCACCATCTAGCCCTAAAGGAAGCATAGCTTAACTAGCTTGTGATATGGATTCTAGAATGCGGTGCTTGGATATTTTTTGTAAATACATACACATAAACACCCGGACCAATGCAAATATTCATGCACAAAAATATTTGCACTGAGCGGGAATCGAAACCGCGACCTCGCTATTTTGAATAATATAAGCTATCTTCGCACTACCAACATCTTTGAAACCGAAGCTAACCTCAGCTGCTAGTTGGTGAACCTGCTAAACAGCGGTCGTGACTCTTGCGCACGCTTTTTTCTCAAAGTTACGCGGTCAAACCTGTAGTTGCTTCCGGAAAAGCCATCTCGGGAACACCTCGGGTTCCAAAGTACAAATGTTGGATGCAGCTGGGAAATCGCTAAGACGAAACTTACTTTGCTTTAAATTTCTCTGAAAGCCATGCAGCCGTTTCAGCTAGAAGGAATAACAAACATACAGACAGACTTTTTCATTACTAATCTTGTTCTTCATCATAGTCATCCTATCACTGTCTTGATTGCCTACAAAACTTCTACTTTTGGGACCCAGGGCCCACTTAACTACTCCTTATCATCATCATCACAGTGACATGTTAGTCCCGGTTGCATCCAAAGCTTGCACATTGGAGCCCAGGGTCCGCTCCCCTGCTATTCATTGGTTTATTCTGGTTTTTCCAGGAGTTACTGCCGTCTGACTTTTCTACTTCGAGAGGAAAGCATGCACAAAAATCAGCAAGTGTACCTACCGACTTGAGGTGAGATTCACTTGGGCCCCGAAGGTTTTAGTGGGGCCCCTTGCAGAATTGGCTTTTTGTGCGGAAATCACTTCGGATACCCCTCTGCCGGCCAGCGGCGGCGGTTATGTCGGGCTTGAACCGACTAAAACCGCACGCGCCGTCTCGGGTCTACAGACGCCAGGGTCTAAGGTTGCCCATAGAACATATCCCTCGCACCCCGACTGACCCTGGGCCATCTCCGGTTTCAACATTATCTACTTTACTGCATCTAGAACGTATGTAAGCTCAATATTGAAATTGGTTTGGGCCCCGAAGATCTTTTTTTTGTGCGGAAATCCCTTCGGATACCCCCCCGCCCGCCGGCCAGCGGGGGCGGTTATGTCGGGCTTGAACCGACTAAAACCGCACGCCATCTCGGGTCTACAGACGCCGGGGTGTAAGGTTACTCATAGAGCATATCCCTCGCACTCCGACTGACCCTGGTCCATTCGCAGTGTCCCCTCTGATAAGAGCGGAGGGGTACCTGGAGCGACCACCCCCCCGCGGACCTTGCAGGCCCGCCATACCCCGACCCCCTCGTGCAATGGGGTCAGCTGGCCCTGAAAAGGGCCGGTTGGTCAGACTTTTGGCCGTTGACGTTGACGCCAGCTACTCCAGAGGAGCAATCAATGATGCGCCATCGCCCACGTTGCCCAGGTTGCACCAAACTTGGAGGTGATCCAACTAGTAGCACCCCAGTTTATATGTATCTAAGAAAAAGATTTCCTAACCAATGTTTTCTTGAATCTTGGCATATACATATTGCTTCTTCGAATTCAAAAATAGTTTTCATACATGCTTGCCTGTTGCTCCTCTGGTCCGCTCAGATCAGCTCATTCCTTAAGTTTATCGTATGTATTACCAGAATTCGTTCCTTATTAGCGCTCCTGTTAAATGGTGTAGGTAATAACTTAACGTAAGGGACTGCCGAGACTAGGTCTCGAGTTCGATCCCCAGTCGCTCTGGGCACACACCTCTGACTTTTCGTAGTTATCTGTGTATTAAAAATGTTGATTATCGCTCGCTTTGTAATGTGCCCGGTAGATGGCAATAGACTCGCCCCCTATTACATCGGGACCTAAACATAACTGGCGAATCGTGTGTTGTAATACACCTCTACCTATCCCTTCGGGGATACAGGCGTTAAGGTATGTTATGTATGGTTTTTTATTCAACATCAACGGGTTCAATTCCTGAATAGGAATATTCTTTTAAAAAAATCCAATGATGCAGTTTTAGTTTTCCTCAAAATCGGACCCGAGACTCCTTTGAGTACGTACTTTTCACTATTCTTCATACTTTCGAATTTGGCCATCCACGCCCATTTGATAAAATCATCCTGTATAATTACGCCTAGGTCGACCCTTACCGGATACCCATTAATGAACACCCCGTGAGGGTATACCCGTAGGGAACAGGGATGTATAAAAAAGTAATATTACAAAACAAGCTTTATTTGTCATTACACTTTGTGTTTTGTTGCAGCTTTGAATAATTTTCACCTAAACACTAATTATTTGAAACTCAAACCGAATGTTATTAAGTATAGCATCGATAAATATTTACATTCCATTATAACCAATTAATATTTTAAATAACATTTTCTATTGTAACCAATTAATATTTTAAATGACATTAGAATAATAAGTTAATTATTAAAGACACGGAATCGAAATATTAAATTATCACAAATTTATGACATATATAATTATTAAAGTTATAAATGTAATTAAAAATTTAAATTATTTAATTATAATTATAATTTTAATAATATTATTAATAAATTAAAACAGACAAGTCAGTTGAGATTGTTTAGATTTAAAGCTTCGAATAATATATTTTTATATAATATCACAAAAGTGGCAGATTATGTACAATAATTTTTAAATTGTTAACTTAATATTAATTTTCGCTAGAAGCTAATTTTCTTATTCAAAAGCAAGAAAAGTGTGTTTTTTGTATGGAATATTTAGTCCACATATACAGTCTGAGGATAAAATAATGTATAGATTAAAACCACTTTAATTTATTTTTTATGAATAAGACAAAAAATATAAATAAAGGCTACTTACAAAATCATAAAAAAATACATAAATGCGGTCAAGATATTTCTTTAAAAAAAAAGATTGTATGTACTGTTTCTTTTAATGTGATTGCTATTACATGTATGTATTTTGTAGACTTCAAATACTTAGCTGTACAAACAACAGTAAGATATTTTTGAGTATGCTCTAAATACAGTAAGAGATTTTTTTTACATTCATAAAACGTTTTCAGTAAATATATTTTTACGTTTATACAAGACACTGAGAAACTTATCACTAAATTTAATGAACACAGAACACAGCACAAAATTAGCACAGAAATGTATCTGTTGTAAAAATTACAAGTAAAACGATTATTAAAAATAAATAGGTACTACTACTAATAAAACATATTACTCGACTATTATAATAAAACAATCGCCTAAAAATATAAAATTAATAATACAAACGAACACGTATTATTAGGTTACAAATTCTATTATTATTTACAATAAACATTTGCTATTTTAGGCGTGTGCGAATCTTTTTAAATTGTATAGTTAAGTACTACTTTATTTCATAAATGTTTTGATGATGTTCTTTGAAATATGCATTTATTTTTCAAGCTCATGAAAAATATATTCTGCTTTTTTTTAAAGGTACACAATTTTTAATATAACATTAATACGATATTCTTTACCTATATAAACGATTAAAATTTAAAAATAATAATCACGCGTTTCCGGAAGCAAAAAATATCAAAAAAAAACTTACACTATCCGGCATAGCTCAGTTTTAGAATAAAGAGACGCTGTTTTTTATATCTTCATTTACTTTCATTTAAGCATAAGCTTTGTTGCCCGCCATTAAGTCATTAGTTATTAATACTGTTTCAATTTTAAAACCGTTCCCCTAAGTGTATATTTTGATATATTTTAAAGCATTTTCATGTAATATCGCAAATGCTCGACGACGTTAAAATTTATGGTATCAGGTCGAATACTAATATTGAACGTTCTACCGATTGAAAAGTTTATATATTTCATGTTTTATCCGAATTTAATTTATAATTCATGAGCTACGTTTTTCATAAGGGTGACTTTATTAAAATAATAATTTTTACAAAAATCTCAGATGAATTATACGAATTAAAATAATAATTTAAATTTCACAACCATTCAATTTTGTAGGTATAAACTTCCCAATACGATAGTACTTACTTAGATTTTAATATGAAATATTATGGATAAGAGAGATTTTGATGAGTATTATTTGTGTTGTTGTATTTATAAGAACGCTGCATGTGTCCACATTACAACTGCGGCACCCATGTTACCATGCGGTGGTCATGCGGCAATCATGCAGCATTTAGAGCTGAACATAGCCTTCAGGATTACGTGGGGAGGCGCGGCGGCGGGCTGCTGAAGCTCGGCGTCAGAACACATCGTCGCTTGGGTCGTCATCCAACTCACATAGCAGTTTACTGCTGAAATTGACAAAAACAGTAATTTAATACCGTTATATCCAAAAAATGAACAAAATGTACCATTTAATTACAATTTGGGTATAGATAATATTTTTTTTCGGGATTCAAATATTGCATCATTTTAAATTAAGTACTTAAACTAATATATGAATCAAAATTTAAATGATCAATATGGATGAAATTTCATATAATTTGAAATAATAAATTTCAAAATAATAAATATGTATTTTACAATAAGTGAAATAGTTTTATTTCTTCTGTAATTCGTTCTAAGAGAATTGATTAGAAGAGTTAAAACATTATTTTTTAAATCCACTGTAATTAACATACATAGGTAATTAAAATATAAAAATATTATTAACATTATAAGTAAAAATAATAATGTACTATTTAAATACCTATACCTACAGTACCGCTGCACAAAAAACAGTGTATTGTTATTGTAACTACCTATTTAACTTATTATATTTTTTGTCTGTGCTGGTGGTATAAGAGCCAGAGGACGGCAAACAAACTGCAATTTATTCGGTTTTTTAACAGTTTTTATTCGGTGATGCCAGATATAGGTTTATGTCGGACATAAATAGCAGTATTCCAGATCTAGTAAAAATGATCGATCTGATAAAAATATAGCGGTCTTTTTACAGGTCCGTTGTATCGGTAATAAAGTTCTCTTTCCTCTGTCCCCCTCTAGTAATAAATACATCTAGTAGCCGCTAATCTGTTCACACAATTCTGTAAATATGAATTTTCTGTGTGAACGAACTGTTAGATTTCAGAATTTGCAAAAATACCCCAAAATTAAATTTACGTTACATCTACTAATCATTTTTCTAGTTGCCTTAAATTATCACGCTTCTAACTAAGTAACGGATTACCTCCATAGAAAGCACCGGTTGGACATAGATTACAAGGGCCCAAATCAAATATTTTGTGAATGGCTTGCGTTAAATAAATATAAAAATTCTCAAATAAATTAGCACAAGTCTGAGGGCCGCTGACTTTCAGACGGTAACTACTTAATACCTGCCTAACTAATTTCTAAATAAATAAAATAACAATTTACAGTTCAGTATAACTTTCCAATTTTGTGTGAAAAAAAATGTTCCAATAAAATGTTCAAAGGGATACCTGGCTCTATGAAATTCTTCATTATAGCGTAGTTTTCAATTACGTTTTTTATTATACCTGACAACAAGAAACATGGTTGAAAAAAAAACTCGCTTAAAGTTTATCCAAAACGCCTTCAAAAGATATAATGAACTGTTATTATCTAATTTCAACAATGCCTACAGTGAGAGCGTAGTACTATTGGTACTAAATGATGTTGCGCAGTCTGCATTGTGCAAAACGCTATACATAAACGTACTTGTCACACTATTATCCATTAAAACTAAGAAGCTCCAACACCATACTTGAGAAAGGACCTGAAAGTCCAGTATAAATATACACTATTTAATTATGTACTTAATAATGCGTAATCAAGTCTAAGTCTAGGTTAATAATATCATAATAAATGAATAATAGTAATAACATTTTCTAAACTTGGACTATTAAAAATACTATTAACTCTAAGAATATAAAAAAATTGCAATTACTTACTCCTCTTTACTCGCAAACGATTCGGCGTGGACTCGCCTGTTACAAGCTCTATCGCAGCAACGACAGTGCCAGTAGGCAAGCACACTCAAGCTGAACACGAACACGGTCGTGGGCAGCACCAGAGCTAAAATCAGGCCTCGTACTGTTGACTCCCAAGAGTACCTTGCCACGACCAAATCAGGTCTTGTCAAACTGTAGTAACAAGGAAATATTTTAGGTGCTCTTGGACCTGCATAATCACTTGCAAATATAGAACAATTAACTCGAGGAGGATATCCACAACCTTCAGGGTTTATGAGAAACTTTAAATCCGTTTCATCCCATTCAGTAGGAACAGGTGCTCCTTCAACAAATGGTTTCCTAGCTAAATTTACACGTATCTTATGGCATTTAGTGTGAGCAGTTGTGCATCCTTCTCTACACGATGCCCATGTGCAGTTAGTTAAAGTTTCAGCGTGCACGTGTTCAGATACGGAGCAAATA
This sequence comes from Cybosia mesomella, assembly GCA_946251805.1. Taxonomy (NCBI): domain Eukaryota; kingdom Metazoa; phylum Arthropoda; class Insecta; order Lepidoptera; family Erebidae; genus Cybosia; species Cybosia mesomella. The sequence goes on from OX276409.1 coordinate 21,353,422, forward strand.
CCAGCTTCAGGTACAAACTCTGCCAGGATTGTCTGTATAGCTGGCTCCACGACAAAAGGTATGAGAAACAGGAATGCGAAGACTGCGAGTATAGCTGACGTGCCAAGACATAACGATGTGTAGAACTTGAATCTTTCAAAAAAGTGATTTAGAAGTTGCTCCCTCGTTGGTTGTTCTAATGACTTGAGGTCGGGGCTGCCTGGTTCTGCAGATGCCCCCATAGGTAACGTCGATCTTTCTGACGGTGCTGGGGAGAGGCTGGCCCTGGATCTGCTCATAGTAGACATCTGGAGGGAGGTCAGCCAGTAGAAAGCATTGCAAGCAAATTTAGTCGTCTCTTAATGAACTAGCCGGACCCTCGCAAAGGAGGGGAACGCCTGAAATAGATACAAAAATGTAAATTAGTATACAGTTTATGGATTTTGGATTTTAGATTTAAAAGTATTAACCTAGTGATTCCGTTCAACTTAGAAGTTATTGAATACTTTCTTTAAGTTCAGGTTTAAGTATGCTACTTTTCGTCAAGGTTCATTGTAAGGGTGGTAGATGCCATATACCATTTTCCTTATTACCATTATTCTTTACTAATTTTACCACTCTACATTCGTAGTACGTAGCGTATTTCACCTCTAATAGCCACAGGAATCGATCATGTAACATATGCTTTTTATACGGCCGATGTGATGGTAATAGATCATTTTGAAAATCTATCAAATCTGAAAGATTAAACTTCATCTATACGAAGTGAAAACTGGATATTGAATATTTTTCCAAAAATAATTGATGTATGCACTAGGGGCGATATCGATGACGAAAATGTGTTTATTAGATTTTTTGTGGGTTTGTATGCTTGTCTGCTTCTTAGTATCGCTATTCGAGCATCACTTGAAAACAGCTGGACAGATTCGTATGAAATTTTGCATGAAAATATATACATTTATATTTGTCATAAACTGCGTTGTATATCATCTAGCTATTAGAGGTATGATAAAGGGCATTAGAGCAAAATTTGTCTAAAGTATTATTGATCACAACTTTAATATTATAAGGTAAATCTTTATGAGGGGTGCGACTGGTTGGATCACCTCCAAGTTTGGTGCACCCTGGGCAACGTGGGCGATGACGCATCATTGATTGCTCCTCTGGAGTAGCTGGCGTCAACGTCAACGGCCAAGAGTCTGACCAACCGGCCCTTTTCAGGGCCAGCTGACCCCATTGCACGAGGGGTCGGGGTATGGCGGGCCTGCAAGGCCCGCGGGGGGGGGGGGTATCTCCAGGTACCCCTCTGCTGTTATCAGAGGGGACACTGCGAATGGCCCAGGGTCAGTCGGAGTGCGAGGGATATGCTCTATGGGTAACTTTACACCCCGGCGTCTGTAGACACGAGACGGCGTGCGGTTTTAATCGGTTCAAGCCCGACATAACCGCCCCCCTAGCCGGCGGGGGGGTATCCGAAGGGATTTCCGCACAATAAAAAAAAAAGGTAAATCTTTATGAAATTTTGTAGTTTGGTAGAATTCAAGCATGGTCAGAATTCGGACTGTTACTCATTATACCTGAAAGATGGTGAGCAGTAACTCTAAACTCCGATAAGTTACCCACGTATCAAAGATAGTTGACGGAAATAACGTGTTAAGGAATTAGAAACCTCTATTTCGAACGAATTGACAATGTAACACGAGCGCACCACAACACCTCATCCGGCCCGTCAATAAGAAAGAACCTACTGTCCTAATTTTGTAGTTCTAGCTTCGGTAGTTTAATAATAATGATTGAGCTGAGCGAGTGAAGCAAGCGAAGCTCTTATACGCGGCATAGCAGTTTGTTAGTGGCTGAATTATTCCGTAACCACTCGCGCGATCTTGACCAAATTTGCCACGTTGATAGTGTGGACACTGAGGAGTGTTTTGAAGCGAGATGGTTCATGGCCGATGGATTGAGGAATAATAACCGAAAAACAGTTTCACGAGCGCGCGGCCTCAGCTAAGCGCGCGACCGTAGTAAGATGACTTATTTTCAAGTAAGAGTCCTGCTCACTCAGCTCAATTTATTTCAGTCGCACCCTGCACTGAATTCCTAGTAATAATACTTTATTACCGAATTTGCATACAAAAAAAAGTTCTCAAATACTATGGATACATAAATGTCTTTGTATGATGATTGCTGTTTCTCAAACTAGACTATTGCCTGTATCATTCAGTCAGAGCTTAATTCTTCATAATAAATAATAGCAAATATAACGATGAAATAACCAAATAAGCGTTGGGATCGAGACTGATGAAGTAATACTAATACCTTCATTTATTCCAAACTTACCGCGGCTGAAGTCGCGTGCAACAGCCTGCTAGTATTCAATATAGTATTCAGCATCGGTACTTTAGTGGTTAAGGAGTCGACCCTACGATCGAGAGGTCCCGGGTTCGAATCCTGGCCATTACACTACCGATGTGAACCCACTCCTAACACAAGCAATAAAGCTTAGCTGGAGGGGTTAGGGGGAATATTAGTAATATCGGTTACTAATATTCTTATAAAAAAATATAGTTAGAAACCACAATCACACAGTGACACAGCAAAAAGTTACACGCATGACAGTATATAATAAAAAGATCAATAACAAAATTACCTACAAATTACCTAAGTACCCTAACGTTCTAAACTCGATCCAACTAAAGACTGACCCATGAAGTCACGAAAACCGAAAATCGTATCTAATTACTTTCTTTCTTTGAATAAATTATATGATTCACTAGGAACTAATTTATGGTAAAATTATGCCCTTGACTCTACAACTATTAACGAAATATAATTTGGTATTCGAACCAAACACAACCTACCGCCGTAAGATGGCTTACTTACTGTTGTAAAGTAATTTGAAAGTCTGAAAGTGCCTACAAAATAACAATAAATCAAGTTCTTAAAATATTCACTGTAATAAACACTTTTAGGCACGCAACCGTATCAAGGTTGAATTCTTTATCATAAGGATAAAGTCGATTAGAATAAAACAACAATGTAAATTCTGACCGCATATTTAAACTGTTTTCATTCCTATAATTATTTTCATTAGAAAAATTCGCCCTTAGTACTTACTAAGGGCGAATTTTTCTAATGAAAATAACTTTTTGAAAACTTTTTGAACTTATATCTATATCATTTACTTAAATGATATAGGTATAAGTTCAAAAAGTTTAAATTCAAGTTTCTCAAATAAATGAACTTGAATTTGAATTTAGACTATTTTGAACTTTCATATTATATTGTTTACTTACGGTGAATTTTACTAATGAAAAAAAAATACAATCAATGTAGGTAAATAAACTGCGTTTTGACGGGTCCCTAATGAAATTCATGTCGTAAAACGTGATAAGCTAGTTTAGCTCGAATTCGTCGCCGTTCCTACAACTCGTGAATTTCTGTTCTAAGATTATACACAAAGTTTAACCTTTAATATTTTATATAAACATCTTTGAAAACAAAGCTATTTTCGATTGGAATCTATTCGGATACCTACGGTGAAATCGGTAGTATGGTACTTCAGTTGACATTATATATGAGGTTCGGATGCCGACTCGCCGTCCTTACAGAAGCAGGCCAAGACGGAAGCGTGTCGTGTGTGTCCTGTCCTACATACGCCTGCCAACTCACCGACGCGGTATAAAACCCGACCCCACCAGGCGAGGCCGCGGACTTTGGGTGGCGGCCAAAGTCCACCGGTAACCCTGGAGTTATCCTTTCGAGGGCTTACCCGGGTTGCCCGGCAATGGACACTTGGGGTGGACACCGTGTGGTTTTAGTCAGTTCGATTCCGACACGCCCACCCCATCGTTGGCACTGATGGGGTGAAGCCCGTAAGAAATGAAATAATGATGATGTGGAACTACCTCCATACGCTGTTAATACAGGATGTATAGGAAACTTTCGCATTCATAACATAAAAGTAAAGTGTCAATGAAATATATCAAAATAATGCATTTCTCACGTGACTGATCTCAGAGTGGAGAAACAGGATCGTTTGGATGCAGCTGCATATCAGCCTGACCAGCATTGCATGCTTTAAATCTCATCTTAGCATCATCACCAACTTCAACAGTTCTTTGACACAACACTAATGTCACACAGGAAACGATTACCAACACGGTCGGCAGCACGAGAGCGACTACGAATTGGCGGTACGTCGAATCTAGGTCAAACCGAGAAACAACCGTGTCAGGGTTGTTTTCAGTGTAGAAACAAGGGAATCTTGCTTTTGCGTTATGATCAGTACCGTCACGGCCATAATTCTTCAAGAATTCCTTGCATTCATCAGCCAGAGTGTTCACACACCCTTCTAGATTAATCATCAGCTTGCTGTCATTTGCCAATGTTAGTTCCACTTCAGAAGGCGCTATTACATGATTCGGTACAGCTCTCGATTGATACAAATATTGCAGATAGGTGAAGTTTGTTAGATCAGCAATATCATTACGAGGTAATAAAGCAGCATTGATGCAATCGGTTGCAACTACTCCTGTAGTTCCATTATGAACTGTATGGCATGACAGCATCAGCACCTCTTCTCCTGAATCCGTCCAAACTATATCCCCTTTATCTTCTTGGATTAATTTCGCACATCTAGCTAAAAACACTCGATCGCCACTTAACACTATAACATTCTTATTGCGGGTGGGAATATCAACGCATCTACGATCGCAATTGTACGGCGTTCTAATTTTTCTACAAGTGCCTCTACTGCATGAAAATAATCCTTGAACGTCTATACAAGTTATTTTTCCTCTTCTTCCAGAACATTTCAAGGGTGGATCCGTTTCACTGAAAGCACATTCGAAAGCGTCAGTAATATTAATGCACTTTCCTTCAGTACAATTGAATGTTCCAGTTAAGTTTCTACATTCATCTCTAATGCAGTGATATTTCTTGGCGTTTTCTTGATCTATTCCGAAACAAGTTTTGTTTGCAGCACTTCCACATTCAGATAGGAGTAAAGAGGTACCGTTCTTTCTAACATTCACGTAGATTTGTATGCAGGCTCCCGACGTTTTGCTCAAACACCATTCTCCGCAGGATCCCCAATCACAATTATCTTTGTTTACAGCCCGTGTCGTGGTGCACATTATTGGTGTAGGATCGATTCCGGACGCGTTCGCTCTATTATACGGCATATATATGGCGACTGTTAGATACACTATGGCTACAGCACTAAGGACTGCGGTCATCTGGCAAATACAAATAGTTCCACATATTTTCGTGTCCTGCGGAGGGACTACAAGATCTTCGATAGGTGTCGGTTTGGGCATGTCGTCGACTTCCTACCCGGGCTCCGCGAGCACTGACGTAAATGTGATTGTTTTGCGCATGTGTGGTAGTGCGATCGATCCAACGCTGCACTGCGGGCAACTTCGTTGGAGGTACTTTTTCAATATGTCAACGTCCGGAAAGTACCATTATATAAAATAAACACGCGATACTTATTGCCAAGGGAAATGATAATTTATTTTTATAGCGGCACATGATACTGATTAACATGTATTTTTAGAAATGATAATTAAATTGGCGCTACAGAAATATACGTTACATTTATGTAGTTACTATTATGTTTATACTTTATGTCCATATACTAGTAAATTTTATCAATACTATTAATACAAAACTAACATTGTACCGCTGTCTCAGTCACTAGTTTTGCCTTATTCTTTAAAATGTTTTATAGTGTGTACAGTCAATCAACAGGTTATTAATAAATTTACTTATTTATTTACTACCATTCATCTTCTATCATTTTCAAGAAAATATATATTATGTTTCAAGGAGTATGCAAATTTTAAAAATAAGATGATGTGAAGAGTACAACATAAAGTATTGATTGATATTGAGATTAAAATAAATAAAAACTACATTCATAACATTGAAATGTTTGTAAAACTTTTTCACATCTATTATACACGGGATATTTGAACATATTTTGTTAATATTATTATTATTAATGTAAAATATAACTTACCAGTATTCACGCCTCAAAATCCAATGTCAAACAACAATCGCAAATATTTACAATTTCCAATAAAAATATTCGTTTTAATCGTATAAAAATAAAGTCATATAACAATTTATTGATGGCTATATCACAGATTTTGACAATATTTTGATGTTAATTTTGTTATATTTATGTTAGATTTTCAACATGAAGTGTGTTATTTTCTACTGTACTGAAGTTAGGGATGTGACAGACTGCGCAGTGCGGCGTTTTTGTACCAGCCTGAAGTTGACTCTTGTCTGTCCACTGCATACAAGCTATGATATGGAGTGTTTTTTAAGCTTTTTCTTTAATTTTTACTTCGGGCCACCAACCAGGTGGACACCAAAGTCTTAAAATCACGCAAAAAAGATCAAAATCTTACACCCACTTTTTATTATTTTTCTCGACGTTTCACATGATTCTAGGTCTCATTAAGCAAAAAAAATGTTTGTGTCGGTCTGTCTGTTGGTTTGGATGTCTGGATGTCTGGATGTCTGGATGTCTGGATGTCTGGATGTCTGTTTACGCAATAACTCAAGAACTACTTATCCGATTTAAAAAAATCTTTCGCTAATCATCTTGTTTGTTTAATGGGAAGAACTGATTAGATTTTGGGGTGTGTACGTTCAAGGTTTCGGGTACCTACCATACAAATTGTCCCTAAAAAATCTAAGTTTGGCCCGAAGATTGACAATCACTGTGTGACTTCCATCCCACTAGATTTTGTTTTTTAAGTTTATGATTTTTGTATAATATTTCAAATGGTGACTTTGATTTTTTGGACTTCGGGGTGTATAGGGATCCCACCAAGATAATGAAAGCCCAAACCAACCTCACGTGCTGGCAGGTATACCTGCTGGTTAACGGAGAAAGCTTTTCTCTTGAGGTTAGGGGGGGGGGGAGGGTCGTCTGACTGCAGTCTCTTTCATAAGAACCAACATAACCTAAATCAAGAGGAAGAGCAGGCGAGCGAACCTGAGCTCCGAAGTACAAGCTTTGGATGCAACCGGGACTAACATTATGATGATGATGATGATGATGATGATGATGATGATTATGATTTTTATAACTTCTCTCAAGCTCGCAAACAGATAGAATAGGTGTAATCAACTTGGGGTGCTTGGTTGGGGACCTCCACGCGGTGCACCCTGGGCAACGGAGACGGCAGCGCCTCTCTCCTAGGGCGGGAGAGACGCTGCCGCCTACGGCCAACTCCGACCGAGGCGAGGACGGCTCTGTTGAGGGCTGTTTGGAAGCTTTCCACGTGTCCCTCTGATTAGCAGATGGCACAGTGGAGAGCAAGTAAGGGGGCCATCTCGAAACCGGAGATGGCCCAGGGTCAGTCGGGGTGCGAGGGATATGCTCTATGGATAACCTTACACCCCGGCGTCTTAAGACCCGAGACGGCGTGCGGTTTTAGTCGGTTCAAGCCCGACATAACCGCCCCCGCTGAAGACCCCCGCTCTCCAGCGGGGGCGGTATCCGAAGCGATTTCCGCACGAAAAAAAAAAGCCAGGTCAATTTAGATAATATCTACTAATATGGTGATTATTATATTAAAATTTATTTTACACAATGTAGTAGACTACCTCTATGGCGTAGCGGTAGTGCATTCGACTGTTACGACGAAGGGCGCGGGTTCGATTCCCGTTCAATGCAAATATTTGTAGACATGAATATGTCTATTTGTATTAGTCTGGATGTTTCTATCTATAACATGTACGTATTTACAAAAAAAGGTATACAAGTATGTTTATCCGTATTCTGGAACCCATAACACAAGCTAGTTAAACTATGCTTACTTAGAATGTCGTAGAATATTAATTTATATTTATATGAACATATTATTTTTTACTATATAACCGCGGTAGCCTAGTGGTATGGGTAATGGACTGCTGAGACGAGGTCTCGGGTTCGATCCCAGGTTTTACCATGGCACACACCAATGACTTTTCGATACTTTTCGAAGTTATGTGTGTATTTATCGCAGGTTTATAAGTGCCCGGTTAATGGCAATAGGCTTCGCCACCTATTACATTGGGACCTAAACCTAAACACCTTCGGGGACATGGGCGTGAGTTTATGTTATATTTTTTACTACCAGGGATGCCAAAATTCGTGTGAAGTGCAGTAGAAATGTGGCCCTTGTACTTCAAAGAGTAAACTGGAATGACATAGGTACTGGGATGATAATAAAAATGATGAATATAGTTTTCTTCAAAATCAATTAATGTTGTTGAAATAGTTTTATTTATGTTGTATTTTGCACAAGCATACTGCCCGGTGGTATGCGATAATTGGTGCATATAACAACTCGAAACACATGGGATAAAACAGGTGTTCATAATAAAAACATTCTTAGTGTTACGTGTAGAAACAGTTAAAAAAAGATATATTATTGAAGCTTCGGGGTACGAGGGATATGACTATGGACGACCTTACACCTGTCTTAAGACCCGAGACGGCGTGCGGTTTTAGTCGGTTCAAGCTCGACATAACCGCCCCCGCTGGCCGGCGGGGTGGTATCCGAAGGGATTTCCACACGAAAAAAAAGTTGATGTTTTATAAATAAGATTAAATATTATACAATAATTATCTTAATTCTATAAGTGTTGGTGTACTTATTTTACATTTAACTTAAACTTTAACATTTCTTGCTTTATACTTATTTAAGTACCTAATGCATAATTTTTTTTTACTCTATTAACACAACATGCAAATCTTTTTCACGAAACACGACCCACAGAACTAAAAACATAATATTTTACGTAAAAAAATAATCTAATTTTAAAAACTACTTACCGCTTTCGTTTCGTAGTACGCACACAATCACAGCCATTTGTATCTTCAATAGAACATCCATAAAAAATAAATTTTCAAATTTTTTGAAATCATTTCAAAAAATTTCTATCTCATTTGTTTACATTCTCTTCGGCGGTGGATTTTGGGCAAACTGTTTTAGCGCGACAAACCAAACTTTCTTTCAGGTTAAGCTAGACGTACGCAGCGCATGCGTGCTTCAATGCCAACAATTTCTACGGTAATATTCACGTGGTATGCAACGTTTTCATCGACTTTCTTTTAACTTGCAGCTGGCAGATGTTTAGAAGTGTAATTGATTGGTTTTAGTATCAATTGGAAGATGTCCATCCTTCTATACTGTCTTCGCTTCATTTATTCTTTAGGCAATTTCACAGTTGTGTCTTTTGGAGCTCAAGGTCCACTTAATGTTTTCGATTTGTTGTGGTTTGTTACGTGATTCTTAGATAACTGTTCATCCACAGGCAATGGCTACTTAATTTTGTGCACAGTGAGGAATTCTGGAAGATGGAAAGGTTAAGTACTTACCGGCGCGGTGATGAAAGGTCTTCAACTGGCGCGTTCTCACTCACTGCACAATATTATGTTTTCTGGGACGTCCCTTTGTTAATTATTAGAATCTAAATAATGATAAGTACTGTTTTTCTGAGTTCAAAATGAGTTTGATGTTTTACGGTGTCCGGATGCCTAGCTTGGTTGTATGCTCGACCGGAAGTGTTGTGAGTTGTTTGACTCTTCACTTGATTTCACCGCACACGCACCGGTAGTCGGAAACGGAAACAGCAAAAATAGGAGGAATAGGGATGTGGCACACTGTACACTATTTAGTATGTCTGAGGATGAAAAAAAATAGTTCTATGATACTTTAACATGATTCGTATGTTGACTTTTCTGGGAGAGACTGTCGTCTGACCTACCAACCTTGACTGGAAAGCCAGAGTCTCGTTCATTGATTAGCAGATGTACCGATTTGCATGTAAGATTGGCTAGGGCTGCAAAGATGTTGGTAGAGTCCTTTACATCCAGATGCATCTAACAGATGCCTGGAAGTGTAATTGGTTGATATTGGTATCAATTGGAAGATACTCGATATTCTCTCTGTAGTTACTCATCTGGCGTTTATTAAATTATCTAAGGGAAGAATAAATTATCTAAGACTTGTAGGTGCTTTTATAAACGAAATATAAAATTGTTTTAAAAATAGTAATTATGAATTTAACAAGTTTATACACAGTGAAGACTTGCAACCTGAATAACTTCTTTCTTTTGTCATTAAATTATTTTATTTTATTCTAACTATACATAAGTTATAAATTGCTAGCCTTGCCCCCGCGACTTCGCCCATGGCGCATTTAGAACCCCCAACAAATTTAGAAGTTCGTCACAAACTCCATCGCACGTCTGACATTGGCAGAATTGTCGACACATACACCGACTTCGGTTGCCATCGGTCGGTGATGTTATGGTTGCCATAAAGAAAAATTTAATTGACTCACAAATCACAAACTTTACCTCTTTATAATATTAGTATAAATTATTAGTTAATATTGAGTAAACCAGCACTGAAGATGCCACTGAAAATGCTGTGTACAAGTGTAATTGGGCTTCAGGTTTACAACTGTTGTTTGGTTTGTAGTTACATTGTGGTTCACTCAATCTTTTGTCTGTTTGAAGAGGAAGTGCTCTTAACCTCATTAACATGTCTATCGGGACAAGCCTAAAACTGGGATGGAGCCCTACCAAGATCTTCTGGGCCCATGCCAACTTCACCTGCAAACCGGCACGCCTGCTGATTGACAGACGAACCTCTGGCGTAGGTTTTCTTCCCGGGAAAAGGGTCGCAGTTGCTCCCGTAAAAGTTAAGGTAAACCAATAACGGAGGAGTAGGAGAGCGGGCCCTGGGCTAAAAGAACAAGCTGACTGTCGCAGTGGTGCAAGTCCTCCGCCGTCGAGTCCGTGAGGTACAAAGTACTTCTTCCACCCGCACATTCTCGATATTTTTTATATTTACATTTCGCCATGTACCGTTACATACTATACTTACAGTGTCCCTATTCTCTAAACAAACTGACCGGTATCTATCCGACTGCGCAGAAAAGCGAGGTAGCAAGTTTTTTATCACTGGATTCCATGTTGCAGATAATTTAAACCCATCTTCCCGATTGAAATTTTTATGTTTCTTTATTTCAATGGCTTCACGTATAGAAGAGAATCGAATAGAAGTGACGTTCGGTGGGGAGGACTTGCGTATAGTGGAATTAAATCCAGTGATTGGTGCCTGCTTCCAGAAGATGTTCTGCAATCGCTAATTTGCTCGTATGACGGTTCTTTACAGCTGCAATGTGTTCCTTGACCCTCTCAGCAATAGTCCGCTTTGTTTGGCCTATATATGAACTACCGCAGCTGCAATTTATTTTGTAGACACCTGGAGTTTGTAGTGGCAAGACATCCTTCGGTGTGCCCACGATGTTGTTTACTTTTATGCCTGGTGTGTAAACTGTCGGTATGGAGTCCTTTTTTAACACGCAGGCAATACAAAATTAAGTATATACCTATAAATGATCGCGTTAATTCCCGTTAAATTAAATTATTGTATATTATGGAACGTGAAAGTTTAAAAATCAATAAATGAACAAGCTCTGGATGCAACAAGGATTGGCAACCGGCCGAAGAAGCTTCTTATAGAATTTTCCAGTAATTGTTGCAATAGGTGAAGTCATCGAGACGTGCCCTAGACTTTCAAAAAAAATGATTTTTTTTTAAATCTAGGATACGTCAATATGACTTTTCCTCGCCCAATGGTAAGCTAAAGGTAAAGTCTCAGGAATGGGGGTCACCATTACAGACACCGTGGATGCCACAATGGTGGTCCTTAGCTTGGCGGCCTCATCAGATGCTTTTTCACGCCCCGCTTAAAGGAGCCGGGACGGTAGGACGAAGGAAACACGTCTGCTGGTAAATAATTCCCAGTGACGAACGCAACGGACTGCTGAGCCGAGGTCTTGAGTTCGATCCCCAGCCGCCCCGGGCACACACCTCTGACTTTTCGTAGTTATGTCTGCATTAATAAATGTTAATAATTAGGTATAGATAGGACTCCTAGAGTCCTAGAGTGGAGACCACGAATCGGTAAACGGAAGGTGGGACGTCCCCCAGCAAGATGGACGAACGACCTGAAAAAGGTATCTGGGATAGACTGGATGCGCAAGGCAGAGAATCGGGTGTTATTGCGTAAAATGGGAGAGGCCTATGTCCAGCAGTGGACTGCAATAGGCTAATTGATGAATTATAGATATTAATAATGTGCCCGGTAGATGGCAATAGACTCGCTGTCTATTACATGTCTATTACATCGGGACCTTAACATAACTGGCGAATCGTGGGTGTGTACCTACACCTCTGCCTACCCCTTCGGGGATACAGGCGTGAAGTTATGTTATGTTATGCTTTATAGTGCGGTAAAGAAAAGAGGCACCGAACCGCTTGGTTATCTTGGAACTAGTTAATGTGGTCTTGCATTTCAGTTAATTCCAGATCAAGAAGCAAATTAAATACAGTTAAAAATAGCCACATGTATTTATATCTACCAGTATAAAAGAGTGAGAACTAGTTTTAATTTATTTAATTACTAGATGATGCCTGTGGCTCGCATGGTGTAGTTTTGTCGTTCCCCCTTCCCAAAATAACCTGTTTCCAGGTTCTTTTTGCCGCTTTTCTCATACCCGGCAAAGCCGTTTGTTGGTGGCTGAACTCCTCCGTAACCACTAGCGCGATCTTGAACAAATTTACCACGTTGATAGTGTGGACACTGAGGAGTGTTTTGAAGCGAGATGGTTCATGTCCAATGTACCATTGAGGATTAATCACGGAAAAACAGTTTCACGAGCACGCGGCCTTAGCTAAGCGTGCGACCGTAGTAAAATGTCTTATTTTCAAGTAATAGTCCTGCTCGCTCAGCTCAATTTATTTCAGTCGCACCCTGCACTGAATTTCTAGTTTTATATCACTCAGGTGGCAGTAGCGGTTACCGTGGCCTATGGACGTTTGCAACACCAGGGGCGTCACACTCGAGCTGCCGACCCTGTAAAAATATTCTAATATTTAATTCTAGGGTTGCTCAAGAAGGGCCTTGAACAACGCCATATTATAGTCACTTGGGAAAACCACAGCAGGCAGAGATCATTCCACAGCCTAAGGGTGCGTGGAATAAAGTGCCTTTTATACCTCACTGTACGCATCGTTGAAAAGTATCTTACGAGTATGTGTTAATACAGGAAATGGTCTATCAATTCAATGATATATTCAATGTAATTTGTTCAACAGTTCATGCGTGATTGAGTAACAAACATCTTCACAAACCTGCACCTTTATAATATTAGTAGGATCCAGCCATGTTTTGGTATAAAGAGATTAATGCTGAATACCAACAGTGAAAATTTATTCATCAAAACTGTGCTCTCACATATTAATCAATGAAATTAATTAGAGTAAACCGTGATAACCATTATTAGTTTAATTATGACAATATTATTTGGTACTGTTACACAAAAAATCCTTACACATATCCTCAGGCTGTGGAATGATCTCCGTGCTGTGGTTTTCCCAAGCGACTACAATATGGGGTTCTTCAAGAAGGGATTCGGATTTTTGGTATCGGCATGCATGCCCATGCATCTTAAGAAAGAAAGAAAATACATTTACTAGGGGCGCAATGCATTCTGCTGTTGCAACGTTGAGCTGAGAGTGCACTACATGATTACCTACAAAACCTGCCCAACAACTACCCTACTACTTGAATTGTTTTATCGGTGATTATTCCTCCGTCCCTAGACCGATTTTCAAGTTTATTTTTTTGTCTTAAGCCACATTCTGGCGCCAAAATCGTGGGCTCAACATTGATCATTTTGGATAAATCAGATATTGAAATTTTTGAAGGGTGATTATTCCTCCATGGTATATTCGATTTTCAATTTTATTGTTTGTATTTGTATTTACCTGCCAAGTTTGGCTAAAATTGGTCGATTAGTTTAGGAAGAGTAGCGCCACAACCGAAATACACCGAGTGGAGTATAAACATACACACTTAACAATTGCTAAACATAAGCAACTAAACACATTACAGTTTAACGATACAAGTAAGACAGGAAAAGAGGGTTCCTACCAAAATGATAGGTTCCCTTGCTTGCATCTATACTGTAACCTCATAAGGTCAGTGGTGAGAGTGTGTTTAAATGGCCGCAGTTCAGCTAATGCTACAGATTAGCGCAGGCCTGAGGATGGCAGATGAGGCCGCCTGTCACGCCAGCAGAAGCAGGCCGGGACGGCGGGGCGACCAGCGCCTGTCCCCCAAACCGGGGCAATACGGGGACACCGTGGTTCCCAAACCCGAGGGGGCCATCTCGAAACTGGAGATGGCCCGGGGTCAGTCGGAGTGCAAGGGATATGCTTTATGGGCAACCTTACACCCCGGCGTCTGAAGACTCGAGACGGCGTGCGGTTTTAGTCGGTTCAAGCCCGAGATAATCGCCCCCGCTGGCGGGGGTGTATCTGAGGGGATTTCAGCACGAAAAAAAAAAGTACAATCTGCAACGCTGTTTGGCTTAAGTGGATAATTAGGTGTAAAACTAACCATTATCAACAGTTTTTTTTTGTAATATTATCTGTGCTATCTATTTTTTTATGCAATATTTCTAACGCATGCAGTGTTTACATCAAGTACGACTTTACACCGCTTTTTGAGAATATAATGTTTACGTACATGTGATTCGTATTGTCCAGTTTTGTGGACCAATTTGTAAATTCACTTTGAACTAATGACGTCACAACATCGGAGGGCATAAGGGTCAACGTACAACAATAAATCAACCGGCACGTCGGTTATAGCATTATGTTGTTAGTTTGATTGTTCACTTGCAATTTATCAGTTAGGCCTAAAGCGACATACACTAGTGTTGATTTGCTTACTGCGCCGTGAGTCAATGGAATAATGATAAATTATCATTATTGCAAATTTTATTTATATTATTAACTATCTATTACATAGCATTCTAGCTAGTGCCCATAGTTCTAGAATAGAATAGAAATAAACTTTATTGTACTTATACAAATCAAAATACATTCATAAAAATATGGAATACACAATACACAATTAATATATTATGTACAAATGGCGGTCTTATCGCTAAAAGCAATATATTACAGGCAACCTTTGAGTGGACATGAATCCTTCCTTGATGGACAAAATCGTACATTGGGTAGTTATTGGTGTGCTCTGTGATGACTCTACCCGTATGGAAAATCATTAACGGCTTAACGTGCTCTCCGAGGCACGAAGGGGTCTCAATTACATTACATTACATACATAAACTCACGCCTATATCCCCGAAGGGGTAGGCAGAGGTGCTAGCACCCACATTTCGCCAGTTTATGTTTAGGTCCCAATGTAATAGGTGGCGAGCCTATTGCCATTAACCGCGGGCACTTATAAGCCTGCGATAAATACACACATAACTCCGAAAAGCATCGAAAAGTCATTGGTGTGTGCCATGGTAAAACCTGGGATCGAACCCGAGACCTCGTCTCAGCAGTCCATTACCCATACCACTAGGCTAGGCTCAATGTGTCAGAAAAATGGTCACCCATCCTAAGACAGCCTTGGCTAGAATTGCTTTACTTTACAATGTGTTAACCTACTTGGTTACCACGAGAAAAGCACTATTATGTGAAATACCTTCTACCTACAATCCTGGGCTCTTTAAGCGGGGCGTGAAAAAACATCCGTTGAGGCCGTCTAGGTAGGGGCCGCCATTCTAGGAACAATCTCCGGAAATGGTGGCCACTACTTTTTGGACTTCACCTCAGCTTACCATCAGGCGGGTACAGTCAATTTGACTGACTAAATATTAAAAAAAATATCTATGTCCTTCATACGGTTATAAGCTATATTTATGCCATTTTTTTATAAAATCAGTTCAGTGGTCTAGACATGAAAAGGTAATAAACAAACAGACAAACAGAGTTAGATTGTGTGTTGCCTTCGGGGCCCAAGGCCACCTGCTATCTGGTACAGGTGTTGGTAAATAGACGAGGGTATGGTGCAGGCTTCAAGGGTTGCGGTCTCAAACGGCAGTCGCTCCAAGAAAAAGCCAAGATAAACGAAACCATATAGGTGTTGGAGAATGGACAACGGGCGGATCGTGATAGACATTGATCTGAACGTTTGTTCCCACTTGTTCTACTGAACAGTTCTACGGTAGAACAAAAGGGACTATTTTTTCTCACTAGTTCTACGATATTAGATGGAACACAAAAACAAAAGAGTAGAACTAGTGGGAGTCTCTATTCCCACATGCTTCTATTAGTCCATTGAAATGTTACATTTTTTAGGCCTAACCTTGCGTTTTTTGGAGGACGCAATTTTATTTTTTTTATGTGTAGGGGGGGTCAGTGTAAAGCTAAAACCAAGTTTGTGGGGTCACCACCGTTGTCCTACGGCCGCCATCTTGAAAATAGGGGTTGAAATGGTTTTTACGATATATCTCTTAAACTATTAATCTGATAAAAAAAAATTGTTAACATTTTTTGTTGCAAATTAAATTCTCGACAACTTGGCTCCAGTAACTTGTATTTTTTTATTTTGTCATTATAATTTTTTAATTATTAATTTTGCAATATTATTAATAATTAATTATTGACTCTTTTCCCCACCGCTCACGAGGTAGAGTCTGGAGGCGCGTTTTTTTTTACGTGAAATCCTCAATAGGCATAATCCACGGTGATTTTTTAAATTTGAACTACTCCGTCCTCAGTCTTTTCGATGGGCCAGGCTGCGGCTCAGCATCTGATCGGCTTTCTGAATTAAATATCAGTGGGAGAACTGGAGAAGGAAGAGGTGTTAATTTCGGCGGTTCATCATCAAAGTCATTTTCATTTATTAATTCTGAGAGTCCCATTATGCTGCAAGTCTCTCCAGAACAATGGAAGCACACTGCAGAACATTTCAGCCCTGCTTTTCGACATCCACACATCGCTCTACAGTTTCCTTTGCATTTGCAAAAGATCAATTTTAGAAGCTCAGAGGGTGCTGGAGGTTTAGAGCTCTGCACTGGCAGCAATATTACCAAGCCACCACTGGACCTGATGGTAGACTCGGAAAGTATGAAAGAGAGCTGTGTCTTGTGTTGGAGGAAGTGAAGATAAGTTAAATGTACTTTTTGTCACTGCCTTGGCGAATTGTTTGTATCTTAGGCTGTCAAGAGAATTATCATCTTTATTACCACCGTATAAAGAGGTAAAAAAACGTTTCTGAACATTTTCGCTTATAACTTTTTTATTTATAGTTCTACGACATAAAGTTACTGGACCAAAGTTGTAGAGAATTTAATTTGCAACAAAAAATGTTAACAATTTTTTTTTATCAGATCAATAGTTTAAGAGATATATCGTAAAAACCATTTCAACCCCTTTCAATTTCAAGATGGTGGCCGTGGGACAAGGATGGCGACCCCTCAAACTATACATATCACAAAAATAAAATTGCGTCCTCTAAAAAACGCAACCCCAAATTTAACTTTTCAATGGACTATATGTACGATTTTTGTTTTTTTTTAAGAAACAGACAGTCATGTACAGTTTTATCATCAAGAAGAAAAAATAAATACTTATAGACTTTTCAGTTTAAAGTAGTATACGGTACATTACAATAAATACTTATACATATAAAAAAGAAAAACAAGAGTAGGTACATACAAAACATATAGGCATGCACGAATGAAGAAAACCGTCACAATTAAGTACTAATTACTAAATATAATTAATTTGTGTGGTTAGGAGTTGCTTGCGTAATTTTATTTTGTAAGCAGCCAAACGATTACTGAATATATCCAATTCTTCAAAATCATCATTGTATGCGTCATTTGTGTATTATTTGGGTATTTACAAAAATAAAAACTTAAGAACGTTTATCCTTAGAACCCATAGTCGTGTACTTGTTTAGTTTGGGTCTAGATAGCGTTGTCTCCTATTATAAAACAAAGTCCTCCGTCGCGTCTGTCCGTCGGTCTGTTCGCGATTAACTCAAAAACTACTGCACCAATTTTCATGCTGTTTTCACCAATGGATAGAGTAGTTCAAGAGGAAGGTTTTAGAAAATAATTTGTCGAGTATGTGTAATTGGCTAAAATATAATGGCATTTACTGGAGGTGTCGAAAAAAAAAAACTGTCTGGGAGCTTCCAACGAAAACGCTGCCTAAAATCTTTGAGATATAACAAAATGATGTATGGTGGTGGAATTGTGTATCTTATATAGGTTATGGTGGTGGAATAGAGTCCCATGGGTAGCGGGAACGGGATCAGAATTCCACGCGGGTGAAGCCGCGGGCAACAGCAAGTAATTATTAATTTTGTAGACACCTAACAACATATTATATTATTATACATAAATATGAGGTATACAATTGGTACTTTTATCTAAGTATTATTTACAACTTATTAACCATTCCTAGGCAGAATTTTATTTGCCCTACCTTTTGTATTAATCGTATAAAGGGCGTCAACCGTGGTCACGGGTGGACTGGAATATACGATTTTGCAAAAAGTAAAAAAAAATAGTGCATGTGTGCGCAGCTTTTGTTTGTAGCAGTACACAAAACTCGCCGGAACTTTCCAGACCTACCCACGCGGCAGCAGGTGTACGAAACAGTTGTCATACTAGTCAAGAATAAAAATAAATATAAAAGTATTACCAACTAGTACTAAAGGGTCAAAAAATAAGCAGTTGTTTGAAATTTTGTGTGATGTAAAACTGAAGAATGAAAGGGAAGATGTTAATTGTATTTTAAATTTTAATCAATTAAAAAGAACGTAAATATAAACAGTGGCAAGGAGTTGTTTGAGTTTTTGTGTTATACAATTCTAATTAGCCGCAGTGAATCAGGGAAAAGTTTTTTTTTAATATTTAGGACACGTCAATTTGACTTAACCTCGCCTGATGGTAAGCTGAAGGTAAAGTCTCAGGACAGAGGGTCACCATTACATACACGTACCATGTTAACAATGGTGGCACTCAGCTTGACGGCCTCATCAGAAGAGGATTGTCGTCGCAGCACCGCGTGACACCCACCGGTCCCACTAGTGCTGCGACCACAATCCCCCTGCCCGGCTATGCCCGGTTTACGTCAATGGACTCACTCCCTATTAAGAGAGATTGTAAATAAAGCTGCCAATAATGTGTACGTCTCCCCTGCCTATCGCCTTAAAGATATAACGGCCCGAGTATAATATATTATCATAGTCGTCCAAATGCTGTAATAATAATAAAAATACTGGCGCACGAGGTTACCGACATGTGGAGGATGGGGTCCACAGAAATAGTCCCAGTTGTGATCTCAGCCAATGATTTGATCCCAAGGAGTCTCTGCAACTTGAGTGGCTTGAGATCAGTGGAAAGTCGGTGGCAGCCAAGATGCGGAAAACGGTCTTGCTCGACCATGCCCGAATAGTCCGGCGGTTCCTCTGCCAATCGCCCTAACGCCCCGGCCGACTGTTGCCCACCTCGCCGGGGCTATCTTGCCGCCTCTTGCAAACTATGGGGAAGGCGTGATGTAATTGAATGAAAATAATAATATAATCTAGACCCTGGAGTGTATTTTTTCTTCCTTTTCAAACCGAATTAATTTAACCAATACATGATTAAATTAAAAAAATAATAACCCCGACATGGCTAAGAGCACTTTCGATTAACTCGCCTTTCAAACAAAAAAATCCAAAATCGGTTCATCCGTTACGGAGCTACGATGCCACACACACAGATACGTTAAATTTATAAATCCGTTTTTTTTTGCGTAGGGTTTAAAAAATAAAACTGATTTAAATGCAATTTGTTACGTGTTACTTTTATTATCTGTTAGTTTTCATGTAATTATAATAAAGAATTGCTCAAACGCCTGATGTTTTGTTTATTTTTCTATTATTATTATAATCACTAACCATCAAATACTATAATAAAACGAAAAAATATAATCAAGATTGAAGTATCCA
Organism: Cybosia mesomella; assembly: GCA_946251805.1. Taxonomy (NCBI): domain Eukaryota; kingdom Metazoa; phylum Arthropoda; class Insecta; order Lepidoptera; family Erebidae; genus Cybosia; species Cybosia mesomella. The sequence continues at coordinate 21,373,296 of OX276409.1, forward strand.
TTAAAACTTTATAGAGATATGATGTTATATTGAATAAGCTTAAACTGAGCTATACAATTTTATTCATTCTAAAAATAGAAGTGTTAAGTTCGCTGACACGTTGCGTATACAAAAGTTGACTTATAAAATCTCGGAAATATTAATAAAGGAGAAGAAGGAGAGGAGTGAGGTGAGGTAGATTAGTTGTTAAGGAGTCAGCCTTAGGATCAAGAAGTCCTGGGTTCGAATCTTGGCCATTACACTACCGACATGAATTCACTCCTAGCACAAGCAATATAGTTTAGATGGAGGGGTTAGCGGGAATACTAGTAATATCGGTTATGGGCCTTGTACCCGCTAGCATTGGGCGCTATTTCTAACATAAAAAAATATTTAGGCATTATTTATTTAATTTTTTTAATAATATGTACGTAATGTGTAATGTAATGGGACATATTACACAAAGAAAATAAAATAAACCTACATTAAATTTTTACTGAACTATTACATTTCATTCGTTTTAAAAATAGAAACGTAGAGTTCGCTGACACGATGCGTATAAAAGTTGACTAATAAAATTCTACAAAACGTTGGCGATTCCTTCCAACCCGTCGGTGATTAAACTGATTATTGTCAATAAGTCTGGCTTCTTGAAGGTATATAAGTGCGTAACCCGAGGGACTCCTTACAGAATCCCTGTGCTATTCGTAATAAATACATTACAAGATGAAGACTTTACTAGTGTTCGCTGCTTGTGTTCTATTGGCTCAGGTAAGTTAAATTAGTATTATTCTAATTTAAAAAACTACAATTTTTAACGAAAAGATATATACTAAAACATCATTGTTCAAATTTCAAAAAGAAAACCATGTTATTAGCGAAAAAACCAAATTTGTTCACTTTTAAATCCCTACTGCTAGTCATATGTAGGCCAATATTTTTATAAATTTACAAATATGTTTAAATACTTTTTGTAACATTTTGCTGATTTGATTATTATTTTTTTATCATAATTTCATACTTTATTTATGATCAAAATTAGATAAATATTTTGTTGAATAGGCAAGAATAAGTAAGTCGATTGCTTTCTTAAAAAAGGTCCTTCCCGTATTCAGGTAATTTAACTCCATGTAGATTTTTGTTTCTACAAATAACCATAAATATTTTAAATATAGTATTAGATAACTTAAAAAACTAGACGTCATTTCTTAGGCAACCCGGCATAATCTGACAATGCGTCCTTTGTTATCTGCCGTTAATTATTATGAAAAATATCGTAATATTTCTCACATTATTTTCATTTTTACTGTTAAATTATAGGAGTTGTACTAATTATTATATACATCTTCGATCATTAGATAGATCATACTAGGACTACATAAGTAGTAAAGTATCTGTTCCTAACAAAAATACGGCAATCGACACTTTTTTTTTATTGTAAGTATTTGTACCTTTTTTTTTGTGCGGAAATTATGTTATGTTATGTTATCATTATTAAGCGTGCGAAAATTTACATTTATTAATGCACACATAACTACGAAAAGTCAGAGGTGTGTGTCCAGGGCGACTTGGGATCGAACTCGAGACCTCGTCTCAGCAGTCCGTTACGTATGCCACTGGACTATCGGTCAGAGGGACTTATGGTCAGTAACGAAAAGAAGATTATGTAAAACTAGTAGGCGATAGACGTAAGCTATACCTCTTACAAGGTCCACGGTATAACAATACCTATAATTTTTTTTTATATAACAGGCCTTGACGGATGAGCAGAAGGAGAAGTTGAAGAAGCATCGCTCAGAGTGTTTGGGAGAGACTAAAGTTGATGAACAGCTAGTTAACAAACTCAAAACTGGTGATTACAAGGTAAGAAAAGCTGTTTTTTTTTTTTTTTAATTTTCTCTGCTTGTTTTAGTATTTTAAACTAGTAGTATTATAAAGAGGAAAGATATGTATTTTTGTATGTAACGAATAAACTTAAAACTAATGGACCGATTTATAAAAATCTTTTACTGTTAGAACACACAACGAAAAACACACACACACACAACTTCACGAAAATGTCCAAGTCCATAAGACGTATTTTTTCACATTGTTAAAATTGATAGAAATGCCGATCAAAATTAGGCTATGTTATCCATACCTCTGTAATCATTCTTATCCAAATAAATGATTTCTTATTCAAGACTATTTCAATACTTTTTTTAAATTATTTTTTTCGTGCGGTAGTCCCTTCGGATACTCCACCGCCGGCCAGCGGGGGCGGTTATGTCGGGCTTGAATCGACTAAAACCGCACGCCGTCTCGGGTCTACAGACGCCGTTGATTACTTTTTGAATTACTGTAATCGGACATTCCATTCAAAAGATATTACGAAATTAACAGTTAGTTGTTTAAAAATTAACTAGGCGAAGCCGTCGTCATCCGGGAGCGGAAAATTCCCGTGCTTTTTTAAATTTTCTTTCATAAATAATCCTTGTCCTGGCAAAATATTGAAGCATAAATGTCGATTCATCTTGAAGTTTTGCACTTAATAACCAGTTGACAGATTATTTTATTTATATTTTTATTTTTTATTTTATTTTATAATTTTCGAAAACTTACAGCTAGATACAAAAATAGTCAAGGAAAAGTTACATAGACAAGGCCAATTACAAGTTTTCACTTATACATGAATAATTAATTTGAAAGTAATTTACATCGGTAAACAACTAAAAAAAAAAAAAAAAAAGTAAACATAAAAAAAAACAAAAATCAACACCCACTGAAGAAGGCGTCGCGCATGGCCTTTTTCAGTGTACTAACGCTAGTGTTGAAAACATCGATTTCGACATCCCGGCACGCTGCGTTATATGTACGGCATGCTCTTACTAAGTACGAGTTTTGCCTGTACGTTGTAGTTACCGCGGGTACATGTAGAAGATTGTATCTACGCAGAAATGCACACGGTATTCGCAATCCTACTTTGCTCACCAGTTCTGGAGCGTCAACCGATCCGTTCATAATTTTGAACAAGAATGCCAAATCAGCGATCCTTCTTCTTTCATAGAGGGGCAGCATGTGAAATTTCTTGCATCGCGCCAGGTAGGTTGGTAGATATGTTTTAGAGCGATACTGAACGTATCTTAAAAATTTTCTTTGAATGCCCTCCAAGCGACTGACATAAGTTGTGTAGTTCGGATTCCAAACTTCAGAGTCATATTCGAGATGGCTACGTACGAAAGAGCAGTATAATATTTTGATGGTCTTTATATGTTTGAACTCTGCAGCGGTTCTGAAAATGAACCCGAGTGCTTGAGATGCCTTCTTCGTGACATTGTTGATATGAGCATCAAACAGGAGCTTCGAATCAAACGTTACCCCAAGGTCCCTAATCGTATTCACTCTAGATATTGACGCATCCAAAAGTTTGTAGGTGTGAGTGATTGAGTGATGTTTGCGAGTGTACGTGCATACAAAGCATTTAGAGATGTTCAAATCAAGCTTATTGACACTGCAATAATTTTGAAATCTATCTAGGTCTTCTTGGAGGAGCAATGAGTCAGCAATAGTGTCAATTTTCTTCATAATTTTCATGTCGTCCGCATACAATAGAATTTTTGTATGGTGAAAACAAGAGGTAATATCATTTATAAAGATATTGAACAAGAGCGGACCGAGCAGTGAACCCTGGGGAACCCCTGAGGGAATGGACATTGCCCTAGAAGAATAACCGTTCAGTACAACTATCTGACACCTGTTCTCCACATAAGATGCAAACCACCTATAGAGATTCCCTCTTATACCACTTGATAGCAGCCGTTGCAAAAGCCTGGAGTGATCAATCCGATCGAAACACTTACTGTAGTCTGTGTATACCACATCCACCTGGGACCTATGGGACATACAATCCGACAGAAAGTCACTATGTGCCACTAGATTAGATGCCGTAGATCGACCCATCAAGAAGCCATGCTGAAGCTCGGTAAAGGTGCGTCTCAGTGCCGAGTACACTTGCTTATAAACGATTCTTTCTAAGATCTTTGCAAAGACACACAGTTTGGATATCGGTCTATAGTTTTCGACGCACGTTTTTGAGCCTTTTTTGTGGATAGGTGTGATGTATGCTGATTTCCAAATCGTGGGTACGACCCCAGTGTCCAAAGACCGCCGGAACACTATCGATAGAGGCAAAGCGAGACTATCAGCACAACTAGCTATAAAGACCGGCGACATACTATCCGGACCTGCCGATTTGTTCACATTAATGTGTTTTAATAAGTTGTGAACTTCGTCAGGGTGTATTTCGACAGAGGAAATGTCCGGAGCAATATCTACACTAGTCCCGGTATAGTTCGGTGCATTATGTGATAATGATGATGCTAATGATGAATTAGGCGTTCCCTCGAGGAAGTTGGAACAAAAATACTTGCCAAACATGTCACATATCTCAACACCATCGCTTGAGGTGCGTTGTTCAAATTGCATTACTGACGGATAAGAATTAGATAATTTTTTTGATTTGACATACCTCCAGAAAGCCCTTGGATTCTTATGTATGTCTGCCTCTATTCTATGTATATAATCATCAAACATTACCTTTTCTAGTGTTTTTATTCTTTGCCTTAGTGTTATAAACGATTGATAATCGCTAACATTCCCATACTTTTTATATTTTGAGTGGAATTTGGCTTTTTCTTTAATCATTTTTATTAAAGGGCTTTTATACCATATAGGATACCTGGAATTGGGGGTGACTGTTTTGGTCGGTATATAGGTGTTACACAATTTATGAAGTTGATCATAGAAATAAGTAACGGCGTCTTCCATTGACCCACGGTTCAGTTCACATTGCCAGTCTATTTCTTTCAGCTCTTTACGAATTGCGTCAAAGTTCGCTAAGTGATATAAGAACTTGACGTGTGAGCGAGCTGGTAGACTATGTAACTGTGCAAAGTTTGCGTCTACACATAAGGCTTTATGATTAGGGTCCTCCGACACCAATCGGTCACCGGGGCAAGTGACTTCGACTACATTGTTAGATAGTACCAGATCCAACATTCTCTTGTTAATGTTAAGGTAGCGGTTGTATTGAAGTAAATTACAACTATCTAAGTTATCTAAAAAGTTTGTTTGGTAGTCACCCTGCACGTTAGAAGGATAAAGAGAGTAGCCATCCTCAGCATCATGCCACGTTAAGTTGGGCTGATTAAAATCTCCCACAATAATAAATATATCCGACGAGTGACGCATGACAGTACCCAATAAGTCATCTGAAAAATTCCGCAACTGGACTGATAATGAGTTGCCAAGATTCTGGTTACATATGTAAACGACGCATATATGTATTTTATAACTTATACTAGGTTTCCTACTGCGTAGTGTCAGAGTGACCCAAAGGTCTTCGGCTGTGGAACACCACTCCTTACGAGCGTCAGCCACAAGTTCACGTTTAACCGCGATTAAAACACCTCCACCCAGTTCTTGATCGGTTTCGGCATAATTCCGATCCCGTCTCCAAACCAGATATCTGTCGTCAAATAATTCACTATCTGCGATACCTTCCGTAAGCCATGTTTCGGTTATGCAAATAACATCGTAGCTATTAATGCACACATTCCTATGAAACAATCCTGTTTTCGTACGTAACCCCCGAACATTCTGATAGTAAATGCTAATTGGTGCCATTATAAATAATACAAATATTAACAATTAAGTCTAGAAAGCAATACAAAGCATATTTGAAATAAGCTACATTGTTAATTATAAATGAGGGCCGATACGTTAGTATAAAGAAGCACATAAGACTAATAAATAGATATAATGTAGGTACAAAAAAGATTTTACACCTGATGCGAGCAAAACTTTTAAAGTAAAAATAAATGTTTGTTGGTAGCAAATTGAGCGGTATAAACGAAGAAAGATGCACTTTAATAAAGCTTTTATAGTGTTTAGAATTAAATGACCAAATAGTGTACCGGTCGACGCCGAGAGATAAGCGAACAATAGACCTCATTAGGTGGTATGAATAGCAGGTAGCAAGTAGGTACAAAAGGCCAATGTTTCTCAACATTATTACACAAATACATAACGCGTACGTACCAGAATGTCGAATCGATGCATCTAGTTTAAACACTTTTTTAAATCTTGTTCAGTTCCGATCTGCAACATTGGAGAGGTGATATTTTTTCTTATAAATATTTTACACCCCTTGACCCACACATGTTCGAAACCACGTTCCCTTGCACGTATTTTGGTCTTGTTTAAAAGAATTTTATTTTGCAACGTAAGGTGATCGTTAATATAGATCCTGTTCGGGCCTTGCAAGCCGATATCACTAGCGCTAAGAGTTTTAAGCTTCTTCGCAGCAGCGACAAAGTTATTTTTTATATAGCTATTGTGGATCGAACAGATGATGTTTTTGTTGACTTTATCGTTACGCATTGGTACTCTTGCTATGTAGTTAATCTGTTCCTTGGGGATATGGTAGTTAATTGTATCTCCTATCTTTTCAATCATGGTGAACAGATTCTCGGAATTTGATATCGGCACTCCTTTGATCTCAATGTTATTCATGCGAGCCCTCTGCTCGCTCTCACGTTGTTGCGTTTCAAGAGTTCCAATCCGTTCTCGCAATGTTGATATTTCCTCCTTGTGTTTCTTAAATTCTTCGATTTCCTGTTCTATAATGTTAACCTTGCTGGTCAATGTATCCACAGTATTATACACGAAGTCCATAGATGTTTTTATATCAGAGATTTCGGCTTTTAGCACTTTCAATTCCGTTAGTTCGGTTTGTATACTTTTCACACTCTCCAATAGGACTGGCAACGCTTCCATCTGAGCCGATAACCGTTTAAGTTCAGCAAGAATAGATTCCGTGCCCGATGTGATCTTCAGAGAGCCAGTCCTCGGACTAGTTGCAGCCGATGCTTTACAGGCACCACATTTCCACGTGGACTTGCGCTCTCCGAGTTTCTTCCAACCTCCTTCCGTTATTCCTGCGCACACGAAATCAAACCTGCCTGTACACAAAGAGCAAGTAACGCCTTCCTCATGCTGCACCTCACAACGTGTACAAATGAACATTTTTATTATGCTATAAACGGATTCCACCCAAAGTTTGAGAATCACAGTCAGAATCAAACCGGTTGCTAAATACAGTACCAGCCAAGTGCGCGCGCGATAGATTTGCCGTCTACCGACTGACTGATTTATATTTTTGATATATATATTTTACTGACTTTATATTGACGGTCTCTGTGGCGTAGCGGTAGTGCATTCGACTGCTACGACAGGGGGCGCGGGTTCGATTCCCGCTCAGTGCAAATATTTGTATGCATGAATATGTCTATTTGCATTGGTCTGGGTGTTTCTATGTATAATATGTATGTATTCGAACCTATAACACAAGCTAGTTAAACTATGCTTACTTTGGGTCTATATAGAAAGCGCTGTGTAGGATGTCGTAGAATATTTATTTATTTATATCGATTTGCAAAGTACTAAGGTGGCCAAATAATGGGAAGGGGTTTACCACCCATGAATGTAGTTAACCTACAGATTACAGACTTGTTATATACAGACAGAGAACAGACAGACAGAAAGAGAAGATAAGGAGGGGTAGGCAATAAAAATCTATTATATAATATTCTATCGTGATTTATTTGATTTTATTTTATTATTTATTATTTACATTGAACCCAATGTTTCGGTTGCTTTTCAGCAGCCATGGTCACAGGGTTCAATGTAAATAATGAAATAACATTAAATAAATCGCGATAGAATCCGTTTAAGATATTTTTTTCCGTTTTATTTCAATGTGAGACGCACATTCATGTAAACTTCCGACAATTTCATGAAAAACTATATTATTAAAGTGTCAGGTCGAGTGCATGTTTTCGGTTTTAGCTTAAGTGTAAAGAGAAATTATTGAATAATTTTGTTTCAGGCTGATAACGAAGCATTGAAGAAGTATGCCCTGTGCATGATGATCAAGTCCGAGCTGATGACCAAGGAGGGTAAATTCAAGAAGGATGTCGCTTTGGCCAAGGTCCCTAACGCAGGTTAGTAAAAACTTTACATCATTTCTTATCTTCTTCTTGAGATAATACTTACCTAAGAAATAATGAACGTGTTGAATGAAAGGTCAAGTAAAATTGAGAAAAATATTTACCTGAAAATAATCCAATATATAAAAAATCTGTTCCCGCAGGGGGAACGCACAGGTAGATTTCGTGAAGCAATTAATATTATTTTATATAGAGAACTACGGACTTTAAACAATATTTCGTGATGTTAACATGTTTGATTTTTTTTTCTCGAAAACGGTAACTTTTAGCGAAAAACTTTTCAGACATTTATTTTAGACTTAAAAATGGCCTATCGATTAAAAATGTTTCCGACTGCAAGAATGTTTGAATGAAAATTTTAGTTTTTCCCCCCTCCACTTTTAGTTAAAGTTTTAATCTTATATGTTTATAATTAAAAGTTGTTGGTATTCATGTAGGTATACTATAGATAAAATTAGAACGGTTCGAATATCTTTCATGGAACGTGAAATTTTGAGCAAAAACAGATTTCACAAAAAGTGAGGCCCTACCGTTCCCTTAGGCCGGATTCCACCCGTTCACGAACTTAAACTAAGTTTACACCCAAGCAATTTTTGACCGCACTTTGAAAGCGATCGGGGCAAAAATGCGACCGTGAGAGTGCCGCAAATTTTGGGAAGTGGAACCATACATACATATATATATATATATATATATATATATATATATATATATATATATATATATATATATATATATATATATATATAAACTTTTTGACCAGTGGTCATTTCGGACTCAGGGGTTCATAACTAGACCTCCTATGAAGATTTTTTTTTAAATTCGACAGTAGTCAAGAAACCAATAGGTAGATCGATTTCATCGAAATCTACCTAAAAATGGTTGGAGGATGGTTAAAATTTTTTGAACACATATGGTTCTTCTTATGTCATTGCAATTAAACAACAACAACATACGGCAGATTTTTAGTCTGACCAAAACATCTTTTATATTGTTCGTTAGTCCCACTAAAACTCGAGAACGGCTGAACCGATTTGGTTACTTTTGGTCTTGAATTATTTGTGGAGGTCCAGAGAAGGTTTAAAAGGTGAATAAATGTGGAAGTTGTTATCGATTGAGGCAGTACGAAGTCTGCTGGGTAGGCTAGTTTCTAATAAAAGTAAACCGCATCTAGATCCGTTCAGAAGTTTTTGCGTCCATCGCGAATTAACAGACAGACAAGAATTCCAAAAAAATATTCATATCGTTAATTTGAAATAACCCAAGCTTTTTTGTAAATATCTTCAACTACTATTATGAAATTGTAAATTAGTTGTCTGTAACAACTAATTTACAACTTCATAAAAGTACAGATATTTCTGTTTTTTTATACCTATAAAATTATACAGGACACGAAAATGACGATAAATCTATCTTTTTTCTCACTCAGAACCACCAGAGTACATTTTAGTAATTAAATTGAAACCTCGTATGTCAATATTTTAATTTATAAGAAACTTATACAGGGATTTTTTTTTCAGCTGACAAAGCAGCGGTAGAGAAGCTGATCGACACGTGCCTAGCCAACAAGGGCAACACTCCTCACCAGACAGCCTGGAATTACGTGAAGTGCTACCATGAAAAGGACCCTAAACACGCTATCTTCCTATAAATATGACTTAACCTTCTTTAAACGTCGTCTACCACTGATTTTGATGCCATTTCTTGAATTATTTGTCTTCAAGTGTTTAAATTCGGAATGTGCAAGACGTCCGCGCTCTTCTGTCTCCAGAAAACAACTAATTACAAACTTCATTCATTGTCAATGCTTTATACATTTTTACATTCATCAACCCTTTATTTAGGAGTAAAATTTTTGTTAAGTAATATTTCGGGATACAAGGAGCAATTTAAAAAATTATAATACTTACTTTTTAATGAAACTGCCGAAACGAATTTAATTTTTAGCTCAGCAATAAATAAGAACAGAATTTTTATATTGTTTTATTTTTTTTCATCTAAACCATCAAAGTTCTAAGTGAAATTAGAAAATTATAAAACGTGAAAAGCCATCCGAAAAATAAAATACACAGAAAAAAAAAACATCACCAATCCTCCATGATGGGCCTCCGGCGTTTTAAGACCCGAGACGGCGTGCGGTTTTAACACGCCGGAGTGTAAAGTTGCCCATAAAGCATATCCCTCGCACCCTGACTGATCCTGGGCCATCACCATGGCCCCCTCGGGTTTGGGCACCACGGTGTCCCTGTCTTGCTCCGGTTTTCGGGGAGGGGCGCTAGTCGCCCCACCTTTCCGGCCTGCTTCTGCTGGGGTGACAGGCGGCCTCACCTGCCACCCACAGGTCTGCGCTCATGGAGGACGGAGGTCGTTAAGCGACCTCCGGCGCCTGAGTCGCCTGCGACGCGCGGCGAGCATGTTGCAGTCTCGGCGGGCCGGGAGAGTTCTAATTCTCTCCCGGGCGCGCTTCGCCATTTTCTTCGCGAGCATTACATGCCACCCAAATACCTATCGATCTTATGTGAACCATATTCGGTTCCAATCATTCGTATATGCAGTAGTAAACAAGCATACCTTGAGTATAAGCGGTGACCATTTGGACACTTATCATTAAGAGACACTAGACATTTTGGGACTGTACGTAATAAGACACTGGACTCTTTAGCATACTTGACTTTGTAGGAGACTAGACAATGTCAGCCTGAACGATTTTTAAAAGCTTTTATTCACTTTCACATGTCCTAATGTTTGTAATCAAATCTGACAAATTAAATTTGATACAGTTCCCGGTTCCCGATTGGGTTGAAATTTCGCATACATGTGTAAATCGCGTGACAATGCAATATTATGATGACATGGTACTGATCTCTTAATGAAGCTAGAACTTCGCAATGGAATGACATAACCTCATCGAGTTTCGTCTTGTTTGAATCGTCTTGACGAATAGGTAGTTTGTCTTTCAACCTGGTTGCCATCTACAGAAGTGAACGGGTGGGGGAAGGAAACAGGCAAAGAATTTCCATTCTCTTCTTTTCATATATTAGTCTTACAAACCGACTTCACAGAATAAGCTGACTGAATTGGTATTCGTGGGTCGAAAAGGGCCTGGTTAAAATTCAGCGCTAGGCAACAGTCCGGCATTATGCTAAACCAGGTCCTATTCGGCACGCTTTTAAGATACCCACTGTAGCTATAATGTAGGTTTATCTTTTCTTTATATATTATATATCTTAAAGCTTTCTGGATAAACTCTTTCCTGCTTTTTTAGAATGTAGCATAATGCTACTTGAAATATGTTGAGTTATTCTTTTAACCGGGTGAGTTAACTAGAACTTGGCCGGCCAAGCGCAAGAGCAGCGCAAGCGCACGGGCAAGTTCTAGTTCTACCTAATTTCCAATATCCAGCCTTATGATATAACTAAACTATCGCTGCAATGTGTGTCAAAAATAATCTGTCGCCATAACGTTCGTTGAGCGGGTCCAAATTGGCTCACCCGAAATTGTGCTTCCTAATGTTTTCTAATAGGAATGATCACTCGTCCTAAAAATTTTCATCCTAAAGTTTTCATTCATACTATTAGTAGTGCTACCGGCGATGTTCATAACACTAATGTTTCCGAAAATTGTAATTAATAACATTATATATGAAAATATATTAAAACTCCTACTGTTTTTTATCATAACGCTTTTATCCCTAAACATAATTACCATAATATTGTCACTAATACTCGGAAAGAAATATTTACGGAGTAATTGGCTGTGGTCACAGTTCTAACCTAACCTAAACCAATTACTATAAATAGTACCGTGGTATAAAGTGGGTATAGTGCTACTTGTACCATGGTACTGTTATTCTTATATGTTATACATGTTATGTGAAAATAACTAAATAACTAAAACTGGAAAAGTTACGCAAAATTAATGTATGTAATACTAATTATTATGAATAAAAGAAATCTAAACAAAAAAGATATGACTTTGAATTGAATAATAGTGTAAAAGATGGTAATGTTGAAAAAATATAGGAAAACTTATAAAAGTATAACAGATGTTTAATGCTACTGACATTATGAAGTTAAATGCTTCGTAATTATGAACATTAGAGACAGAGTAGTTAGGAATTGTGATTGTTAGGATGAAAAATGTTAGGAAGAACATTTTCGGATTTACAATTATCGGAGTTGAAAATTTAGGTGAACTTTGGCCTAACAATTGTCGCGTTTTTGTTTGTCGCAACTATAAGATACACACCATATTTGTACTAGCAAAAATGTGTTTCTGTCACCTAAAATGCTGTGGCTGTGTGGTGCCAGCCTAGTAGAGAATAGCACCAACCCAACTCTTCCCGTGGTTGTCGTAAGAGGCGACTAAGGTACATACCCGGGGCGGGCAGCAGCGCCCCCGCAGACCAACCCTTCCTACAATCTGCGATCCCCAACCCGCCTGCCCAGCGTGGGGATTATGGGCATTACCCCTTGTATGAAGAAAACAGCCAAAAGATGGCTCCCAGTTCCCGGCCGCCTCGCTATCCCTGATCATGGTAGCGGCCATGGTAATGGCGGGGCAAGGGTTGCTAAGAATCCTCGGGCTACAAAAGGCTACCAAACCCTTCACAAACTGACCCTGGCTACGTATAACGGACGCACTCTGAGGCTTGACCATCATCTAGCGCAGTTGGAAGTGGAGTTACAGAACATTAAATGGCATGTTCTCGGGTTATGCGAAGTCCGTAGAGAGGGAGAGGACACCGTAACCCTTGACTCGGGCCATCTTCTCTACTTTCGCGAGGGTGATAAAACATCCGAGGGTGGCGTAGGTTTCTACGTCAATAGGGCCCTCTCTATCAACGTTCAAGAAATCTCCAGCGTGTCGAACAGGGTAGCGTACCTGATCCTTCGGCTATCCAAGCGGTATAGTATGAAGGTAATTCAGGTCTACGCACCGACCTCGGCACACTCGGATGATGAAGTGGAGGATATGTATGAAGACATATCCAAAGCCTTGCACAACACCACTACGGCTTCGACTTCAAGAAGACGGGAAACCACCCAAGCGACTTCGTCAGACAGGTCACACCTAACAAGAAAATTGCGAAGATGGTACTGCGCGACCTTCGGAGCTCCAACACACGCCTCATTGAAGAGGCGATAGAGAGAAACCGAGGGTCAAAAGTATTCACTCAGCAGCTTGGAAGGAGCCATCTGACGAAGCTCATAACGTATGACGGGAGGACCGTATTGTCGAAGCCGGAGATCTCCGCCGAGATAGAGGATTTTTATGGCCGTCTGTATACCTGCACATGCTCCCCGTCCTCAACGAGACGACCATGATTCCAGAGCCACCCTGACACGCCACTATACCGACGAACTGCCTGATATCAGTCAAGACGAGATCGTCTTAGCTCTGAAGCAGCTTAAAAATTAAAAAGCCCCCGGTGAGGACGGAATTACTTCAAAGCTTCTGAAGGCAGGAGGAGCTCCTGTCATACAGGAGCTTCAGAAACTCTTCAATGCCGTCCTTCATAGTTGGAGAACTCCTAAGGCGTGGAGCGGGAGTTTGGTTGTTCTCTTTTTTAAGAAGGGTGATAAGACCCTCCTTAAACACTACAGACCCTTCACACTCCTGAGCCACGTCTATAAGCTTTTTTCACGAGTGGTCACGAATCGTCTCGCCAGGAGACTCGACGAGTTCCAGCCACCGAAACAGGCTGGGTTCCGCAGAGGATATGGCACCATAGACCACATTCACACAGTGAGGCAGATTATACAGAAGTCCGAAGAGTATAATCAGCCCCTGTGTCTCACTTTTGTGGACTATGAAAAGGCCTTTGACTCCGGCGAAACTTGGGCTGTTCTGGAATCCTTACAGCGATGTCAAGTAGACTATCGTTATGTCGAGGTGCTGAGATGCCTTTACGAAGCCGCCTCTATGAGTGTCCAAGTACAGGGTCAGCAGTCTAAACCAATCCAATTGCGCAGAGGAGTGAGACAGGGGGATGTCATATCCCCGAAACTGTTCACCAGCGCATTGAAAGATATGTTTAAGACGCTGGACTGGAAAGGTAAGGGCATAAATATAAACGGCGACTACATCTCACACCTGCGATTCGCTGATGACATAGTCTTAATAGCGGAGTCGCTAGAGGAGCTAACCCAGATGCTGGACGGCCTAGCTTCAGCCTCGCGACGCATCGGTCTTGGCATGAATTTGGATAAAACCAAAGTCTTGATCAATGGCCACATTGATCCAAGACCGGTCGTCGTGGATGGCCACCTTCTTGAAATTGTTTCTGAGTACACTTACCTCGGGCAGATTGTGCAGTTGGGTAAAAACAATTTTGAGAAGGAGGCCAAGAGGAGGATCCAGCTAGGCTGGGTAGCGTTTGGGAAACTACATCGGGTCTTCTCGTCATCCATACCGCAGTGTTTGAAAACAAAAGTTTTCAATCATTGCGTCCTACCCGTAATGACCTACGGAGCTGAGACGTGGACACTCACGGTAGGGCTGGTCAACCAATTCAAAGTCGCTCAGCGAGTTATGGAAAGAGCTATGCTCGGAGTTTCTCTGAAGGATAGGATTCGTAACGAATACATCCGATAGAGAACCAAGGCTATCGACATAGCTCAAAGAATAAGCAAGCTGAAGTGGCAGTGGGCCGGCCATATCTCGCGAAGAACCGACAACCGCTGGGGTAAACGTGTTCTTGAATGGAGACCGCGACTCGGCAAACGTAGTGTAGGACGCCCTCCGGCCAGGTGGGATGGCGATCTGCGAAAGACTGCGGGCAGATGCTGGATGCGGCAAGCTGAAGACAGGGTGCTATGGTGCTCATTAGGGGAGACCTATGTCCAGCAGTGGACTAGAATAGGTTGATGGTGGTCACCTAAAACTATTTAGGTTAACTAACCCAAATAGTGTTCTATTGATATAACCATCGTCTTCAATGACTCCTTTGTTGTACATTGCGGGTTATTTTACAGATATTACTAAACTTACGACATGTTAGCCAGAATTGTATAGTAATCAGAACAAGGATATAATTTACGATTGCATAATAATGTTAGAATTAGTTACATTAAATATAGTATTAGGTAACAATGATGCTATTGTAACTATGAGTTTACTTTCTCAGAAAGTGTATTTTGAATAATAGGTCACTATAGATGATAGATGCTTATGTTTACAATTAGATCATGGGAAATATTAGCCATAACTATATAGATATAGGCTGATGTCATAATGAAAATGTCAAGTTGCAGGCGACATACTGGAGTTCGCACGTTTAAACGGAACACGATAAAAAATAAACTTTTAACTTAAATAATTAAGTACCTATTTAAAATTATGAAGCTAAAGCTACTGTATGGCGTATGAATAGTTGAATAATGACAGAAAATCCCATGTTCGAATTAAATCCACTAGATGCCATGCTGTGCTACATGATAAGGTAATCATCTACACCACGAAATCATAGTTATTTTTCAACATCAGATCTAGACAATACATTAACGACGACGACAAAAAATTAATCAAATTAAATTATTTAGGTAAAGTTATAGTTAGGTAAAATATAATTGCCCAACATGAGGGGGCCCGATGACTCCTGCAGGATACTCTACGCGGCGATCGTGCGGTCCATTGCCCTGGGTGCCCAATATGGGCGGAGGCCCTGAGGACCAGAACTGTGCAGATGCTGCGCGCTCCGCAGCGAGTTATGGCCATCAGGGTCATCCGCGGGTACCGCACGATCTCCTTCGAGGCAGCGAGTCTCCTTGCCGGAACTCCGCCATGGGACCTGGAAGCGAGAGCCCTTTCGCAACTGTACCAGTGGCGAAAGGAGGCGCGGGAGCAGGGATGGAACCCCGAGCCTCGAGAAATCGAGGCCGTGCAGTCCCAGCTCCGCCAGGCCATCGTGGTGGAGTGGAAGGAACGACTTGAGCGACCAAGCGCAGGGCACGCCGCAATAGCGGCAGTAAGGCCCATCATGGAGGATTGGCTGGAGAGGCGACACGGAAGCCTCTCGTACCGACTGACGCAGGTGATCTCCGGGAAGGGGTGCTTCGGGGACCACCTGCATCGGATCAGGAAGGAGCCAACGCCTGAGTGTCATCACTGCGACGCGAGCGAGGACTCAGGGCTGCACACGCTGGCGGACTGCCGGGCTTGGGAGGCGCCGAGGCGTGACCTCGTGGCAGCCATCGGGGTGGGAGTCCTCTCGCTCGGCAGCATGATTGCGGCAATGGTGCGGAGCGCGAGCGCGTGGGCCGCCGCCGGCTCCTTCTGCGAGCATGTAATGCTCGCGAAGGAGGTGGCGGAGCGGGCCCGGGAGAGACTTAGAACTCTCCCGGTCCACCAAGCCCGCAACTTGCTCGCCGCGCGTCGCAGGCAACTCAGGTGCCTGAGGTCGCTTAACGACCTCCGTCCTCCATGAGCGCAGGCCTGGGGGTGGCGGGTGAGGCCACATGTCACCCCAGCAGAAGCAGGCCGGGACGGTGGGGCGACTAGCGCCCCTCCCCCAAACCGGGGCAAGACGGGGACACCGTGGTTCCCAAGCCCGAGGGGGCCATCTCGAAACCGGAGATGGCCCAGGGTCAGTCAGGGTGCGAGGGATATGCTCTATGGGCAACCTTACACCCCGGCGTCTGTAGACCCGAGACGGCGTGCGGTTTTAGTCGGTTCAAGCCCGACATAACCGCCCCCGCTGGCACGCGGGGGGGTATCCGAAGGGATTTTCGCACGACAAAAAAAAAAGGTAAAATATAATTATAAAATAAATAAAATTATATAATATAAATATAATTATTAAAATTATAAAATCATTTTGTTATACTTTGCTAATATCAGCACCAATTATAACAGCCCCAATGGTCGTGCAGTATCAATTTTATCTTTCGGGAGTTACTGACTCGCGAGAATGCAATTTATAGAAGCCGACGTGATATTTACAGAAATATAAGTACAACAATAATGCACATCACCATCATAAACAAAACACAAATTAGATAATGTACCACCCATTTTGTTCTTAAAGCTATTTCGAATGTATAAAAAAGATCTCAGCCTGTATAATCAACATATATTATAAAATAATCAACCATGCCATTGTTGTTTCTTCACAGGCTATATAAAGTCATTGGTATAATTCTGTCCTTTATTAATCAAGTCATAGTAGAGTAATCAATATGGAATTAAGTAATCTAATAATTAGTGTAGTAATTGTTTTTGTTGTATTCGTACAGGTAAAGTGCTTTTACTAACGATCTAAGTGAATAATTATATTCTGTAGCCATTTCTCGGATTTTCGGGGTGTATCTTTAGTTTGGATTTTTCGAGTCTTGCACTTCACTTTATTATTTGAATATTCTTGATATTTCGGAAAATGTTTGAAAATACTTGTTATCCAAGATAATTAGCAAAAAGAAGGTCTATTATTTAATTAAATACCTAAGTGTACAAATATTCGTGCAATCATAAACAGATTTTCATCGATGTAGACATCGACGTGGCTTAGGCTCTCACACATTGCAAAATTTCGTATTTTGTCGATTGTTTTGAGTATGGTTGATACCAAGATTTCAAACAATTTTAGTTACAAGCTGAGCTATACTATTAATAAGTTATTAGATAGTATATTGCTTATAAATAATTTGATACATTCATAATTGTACAAGCTTATCTGTTTAAAACAGAGGTATGGTAATTTCTGATATTATGTATATGTAGAGAATGTATTAGAAATTGTGTGAACATTTGACATTATTATCATTATATTATTATACAGGTGTAAACAAAATGGGGTAATAATTTGTGATTACACTGAATCAGTGTAATCACAGTGATGATTGCACTGATTATAATATTTAATATTTTATTAAACAACTAGCAAAGTAAAGTAATATTAGCAGCGTCTGATATTGTCACTCTATAAAACATTTTCCGTTTTTTTTTTACCTCTACCCTGACGTGTTATATCTTGCTTGTTTCAAACTTTGTACAAATGACTGGTCAGATTTCTTCCTGCAAGCATTGAATTCATAAGTGTGCTATAACATAATCGTCTTTACAAATAAATCTAGTATTATTAATGTACTTAATCATATTTATACTTTTGTTTCCAAAATATTGCACATATTGTCTTTAAAAATGATCTCCATTAAATTTTAGAAATTTTCTCTCTTTTGTCTGCTTGTTTCAAACTTTTCACAAATGACTGGTCAGATTTCTTTCTGCAATCATTGAATCCTCAAGTGTGTTAGAACATAATCGTCTTTACAAATACATCTTGTATTATGAATGTACCTTATCTTATTTATACTTTTGTTTCCATTATATGGCACATATTGTTTTTAAAAATTATCTACATGATATTTTAAAATTTTCTCTCTTTTGTCTCCTTGTTTCAAACTTTGCACAAATGACAGGCCAGATTTCTTTTTGCAAGTATTGGATCATCAAGTGTGTTAGAACATAATCGCCCTTACAAATACATCTTGTATTATTTATATGCTCAATTTTATTTATACTTTTTTTTCTATTAAATGGCACATATATTCTATAAAAATATTTGCATGAAATTCTAAGATATTCTCTTTTTTTGTAGTTTTAAACAGCAATAAGGTTTAATGTGTTTTGAATTGTACTTTTCATTAGTATCAATCTCTTCGTTTCCATTCTATGCATGATATTGGCATTTTATTCATTTTACCCTCTAATTTATCACGTCGTTCTGTTCTTCATTCTTTCAACAGTCTTCTAAAATTTTCGTATTTTTAGACGTCTCACAATTTACACATCTTTTATTAAGGTGTTTTTTCAACAAGTCATTAATATCACTTTTATGGGCATTATTAGCAGTGAAGATCAGTTGACTTCGATTTGCGGTCCATTGCTATTCTTCGCCTTCTAAAGTGATGACTAAGGCAATATCCTTGCAGAATAATTTCTCCGAGCGGCGATTGGGAGTCAGATTATCTTGGACCTTACGGAATGGTGTTAGTGGTGACTATTTTTTATAATATTCAAGTTTTATAGTTAAAAACATCTTGTTAGAGAGGACTCTTGGGTAGTATTTGTACTTTTTTTTCGTGCGGAAATCCCTACGAATACCTTCCTGCCGGCCAACGGGTGTGGTTATGTCGGGCTTGAACCGAGTAAAACCGCATGCCGTTGCGGGTGTATAGACGCTGGGGTGTAAGGTTGCCCATAGAGCATATCCCTCGCACCTCGACTGACTCTGGGCCATCTCCGGTTTCGAGATGGCCCTCTCGGGTTTGGGAACCACGGTATCGCCGTCTTGCCCCGGTTTGGGGGAGGGGCACTAGTCACTCCACCGTCCCGGCCTGCTTATGCTGGGGTGTCAGGCAGCCTCACTTGTCACCCCCATGGCCTGCGCTCATGGACGACGGAGGTCGCTAAGCGACCTCTGGCTCCCGCGACTCCTTTCGCCACTGGTACAGTTGCGAAAGGGCTCTCGCCTCCAGGTCCCATGGCGGAGTTCCGGCAGGAGACTCGCCGCCTCGAAGGATATCGTGCGGTACCCGCGGATGACCCTGTTGGCCATCACCCGCTGCGGAGCGCGCATCCACACACTTCTGGCCTTCAGGGCTTCCGCTCATATTGGGCACCCATACAGGGCCATGGACCGCACGATCCCCGCGTAGAGACTAGTATTTGTACTTATATTGGAAGCAAAGCAACGTAACTGGAAATAATTGCAGGGCGATCAACATGAAAAATCACCTATTAACGAAGAGTATGATCCTTTTGTACATAAAAGATATCAGTTGGAGTGTATAGAGGAAACCAGAGTGGATCCTGACATGGTGATGAATATTAAAAATGGTGTATTTCAGGTAATGGCATATCAAACTATTTGTCTGCTTCTCTTCCTCTGCTTGTCTTTGAAATTTTCTGATACACAGAAAAGCCATATTAGGAACGGTGACATCATTAAAGTTAACTTCTTATTAAATTCCCGGCTGGGAAGTACGCCGACAAACCTGGAGAAGTACCAGCCTCTCTCTTAATTTAGTAGCTGAGTAGGTACTATGTAGGTACTAAGGGACTGGTCGCGGGTTCAAGTCCCGTCCTAGATGTTCTCTTTTTCCGATCTAAATCTTTAGGTACTATGTGTTTTGTGGGATTTTGGAGACCTTATCTCGCTTCCGTTTCTTTTACTCGCTCTCCCCTTTTTCCCTCTCGCTTCCTCTCGACAAACTATGAGTGACACATCACAAACCACTATAACTGCCTTCTTTGTTACCTGATTTCTTGCTCGATGCCTTTAGTAGATAATAAATAAATTTGCACCAAATAAAAAGTTACTGTATTTTAAAAATGCGTACTTTATGCTATTATTAAAAAGTTCCTATTAGCAAAGAAAATAAAATATGCCTTCTTTTAAAATTTGAGTTGTCGAATGCCCATACATCTACACTAGCTTTATAAAGAGGAAAGATTTGTATTTTAGGATTTTTGTATTTAACGAAAAATCAAAAAAAGCGACTGGACCGATTTCAAAAATTCTTTTACTGTTAGATAGCTATATTATCGCTGAGTAATATAGACTAAATTTACTACTAGAAAAAAAATTAGAGATCCTTAGATATCCCTACTAAAATGAAACCAAGCTGTAAAAAAATTATACATAAAATGTCTTTCAACGCATGCGCTGCGGAAAGTATTGATGATAGAACAAAAAAATATTTATAATATTATAGAACATATCAATATCTCCAAAAAACTTCGTGAGACCACGTGAACAACTGTTGTAGTTTTTTTTTTTTTTTTTGTTCTATGGCGATCCCAACTGTTGTAGTTATGTCGCTATAACTACTTTTTGACATTTTTGAAGTTGATAGAAATTCCGATCAAAATCGGACTATGTTATCCATAAATTATATAAATAAATATTATTAGTTTTTTCTAAAGATTTAGATCGGAACAAGAGAACATCTAGGACGGGGCTTGAACCCGCGACCAGTCCCTTACAGGGGGAATGCTCTGACCAACTGAGTCACCTAGACACGTCCCAGATATTCGAAATTCTCCGATACATTAATACGTCTTAAGGCGACGTTCCGATCTAAATCTTTAGAAAAAAGTATGCATACAAAATGCTTAAAAAAAAAATTCATAGAAATATTATTAGTTTTAATATTTTACTAGCTGATGCCCGCGGCATCGCCCGCGCGTAGGTCCGTTTTTGTTTGTTGGTCATATCTTCGGTTCTATTTAACCAATAGCAATCAACCATATGGCAGATTTTAAGTCTGACCATGAACTTTCTAATAGAAAAAAAAAACTGCATAAAAATCCGTTCAGTCATTTTTGCATTCATAGCGAACAAACAGATAAGCAGACAAGACTTCCAAAAAATATTTTTGTGTTCAGAATCGTTCATTTAACATAACCCAAGTATTTTTTTTATAATATTTCCAATGTACAGACACAACTAATTTACAATTTTATAATAGTATAGATAAACACAAACAGTTTTAACTACTCTATAAAGGTACAGTTACCGACAAAAGTTGGTTAACACTAAAACCTTTTTCACATAGGAACACATAAACCAAAAGTGGATATTTGAGTAGTTTTATAATCCCAGAGGACAAAGTTAATATTATTCATGTTTTATATATTGTTTTATCTACACCCATGCTATAAATCCTCTATAAAAAATTCTGAAACAGTTAGCTTATTGCCAACATTAATACATCCAATGTCATAATAACCATAATATCATCCGAACGGGTGTTATAATGTTGTATGAAATTTCATAATAACACTCCTTTCGCTTTTTCAATCTCTTCCGCGCAAAGGGTTACTCATCAGACAGCCAAATTCTTACCGCTCGATGCGTGGAATCTGTATGAGTTTCAAAAAAAGAACTGTCATTCACGCGCGTTGCATTGCACAACCACAGCGGCGGCGCGCCGTAAAAAAAATTAAAGCTTATTCGTTCGAATTCGAATTCCCGTTATTTTTCTTCGCTATTATTTTTGCAAATTGTTTTGTTTACTTACTATTTTATAGAGGACACATCATGGGTGTAGATAAAGTCTTGTATGCAACTGTATAATTAGGTATTAAAACACTCATGTGATACTATTATCACACTCAGCTTCGCTTCGTGTGATAAACCCACATTCATGTTTTAATACCCCTCATTATACCACAGTTGCATAGATAACTATTATCTACACTCAAATCGAAAAATTCGAATTACGAATTCAAAGACGATTCTATACATACGCACTTTATAAACGCATATACATAAAATTAAAAATAATAGTTATTTATGCAACTGTGGTATAATGAGGGGTATTAAAACATGAATGTGGGTTTATCACACGAAGCGAAGCTGAGTGTGATAATAGTATCACATGAGTGTTTTAATACCTAATTATACAGTTGCATACAAGACTTTATCTACACACATGATAAACTAATAATACATCTTCAGAGAATGATGTACTGCCCTTTGATATTTTTCAATTCATGAAATCTTGGTACGCCTTTTCATACTGTTTTCTAGATTTTTCCGGTTGTAATTTGTTAGAAATGTCCTTTGCTGCATTCGAAATGTCTGGAGGTGTGTTATCAAAACTTGAATCGCTCATTTTCGTAAGTAAACAAAACAATTTGCAAAAATAATAGCGAAGAAAAATAGCGGGAATTCGAATTCGAACGAATAAGCTTTAACTTTTTTTTTACGACGCGCCGCCGCTGTGGTAGTGCAATGCAACGCACGTGAATGACAGTTCTTTTTTTGAAACTCATACAGATTCCACGCATCGAGCGGTAAGAATTTGGCTGTCTGATGAGTAACCCTTTGCGCGTAAGAGATTGAAAAAGCGAAAGGAGTGTTATTATGAAATTTCATACAACATTATAACACCCGTTCGGATGATATTATGGTTATTAGGACATTGGATGTATTAATGTTGGCAATAAGCTAACTGTTTCAGAATCTTTTATAGGGGATTTAAAGCATGGGTGTAGATAAAACTTATTATAGTACCGCCCACCTGTATCATAAAACTCATTATAGTATCGCTATCTTTTTTTATTCATTAAACTAGTCTACGGTTTTAGGCTGAATATGGAAGAAAAGGCGCACGCATGCGCAGTTCGAACTGTGAAAAAAATGGCGCCCTTGTAACCTACCTACTTTGTTTAATTTCAATTTTTCCTATGAGTGAAGATAAAGTAGTGTATGAAACTGCATATAACTTAGGTATTAAAACACTCGAGTCAATCTATTATCGCAGACTATAAACAGACTCTCGTGTTTTAATACCCCTTCTTATATGACAGTTGCATAAACTACTATTATGAAACGGTTAAGAGCCAAGGTGATAAATAGATTAGAATTTGTTAAGCAACTTATGTCGTTGACTGTACTTTACTGTCAGTCCGATTTGCAATAAAGAGAACGCAAAGTGGACTAATAATTCTTCTCTCACAACTAGTTACCAAACAGCGAAAGAAAAATCTTCTCTTTATACTTACCGTTGTGATATTTGATACTTGGATGATGTGATTTTTGATTTTTCAGCCAAAACCTAATGTGCTGTTAAAACTATGGGTGCTGTGTACACTGATGAAATCCGGATTGATGACAGCTCAAGGAGTCTATAAGTTTGATACTGCAATGTCCAGGGTGGCTAAGAAGGGTATATATCAATTTTCTATGATTCCAGTTCATTGATGAATTGTGTTCGACGATGGAAGACACTTGCCTAGAAGTAACTACTCGTCACTTGAAGATTACCAAGTTATAGGTTTCTGGAAACAGATATTTAGACCTACTATCTACTGGTGGTAGAAATTTGATGACACAAATTTGTCACAAATTTCGGCCGGGTAGGTACCACCGTGCACGATTGCGAAAAACCTTTCATAGTAATCCAATTTCGGTTTGATTGCGTTCAGGGGTCAGTAAGTGCATAGCCGGGCAGGGAGATTGTGGTCGCAGCACTAGTGGGTCCGGTGGGTGTCACGCGGTGCTGCGACGACAATCCTCTTCTGATGAGGCCGTCAAGCTGAGTTCCACCATTGCTAACATGGTACGTGTATGTAATGGTGACCCTCTTTCCGGAGACTTTATCTTCAGCTTACCATCAGGCGAGGTGAAGTCAAATTGACGTGTCCTAAATATAAAAAAAAAACCTATTATAATATTTTGGTATACATATATGAATCCAACCGCATACCGCGCAGCACGGAGAAACCGCGCGGTTTTTTGGGGCTCTCACCTCTCTAAAACAACTTGCCGTGTGCCATACACCACGACTTATTGGGTGAACCGTCAGAAATACTCCATATTCATTGACGGCTCACCACTAAATTCGGTGCGGGCCCGTCTTCAGTTGGGCGATGTTCAGGCACACGGGACATCACCCCTCCGCGGGGGCTCTACTGCGGTTGGAGGGCAGATCCTGTCCCGACGCGATTACGGTGAAATCCTCTCACTGCGGGCCATGGAGCGAAGGGATGGCCGGCAGTGAGAGATCTCGACACTGCACCAAACAGGTTAGACAAGCCCCGAGCAGTGCTGAGCCGAGTCGTCACGACAGAAATAGTGAGGACAGGTGGGACTCGTTTCTCTCCTGGCGCCCAAGTACAGATACATTCCGAACCAGTCGTGCTCGGAAAGCATCTGAGTCAGTCGGAAGGAAAAGGTCCCGTGCTGTCTTTCCTTCCACTCGACAATGACCGGCTGGAGCGCCACCATGGTGCGATGACCTGCACTCGGGGACTCCAGCCGGGACGACGATTTAGCCATAATTGCTTGGCAGGTGGAATCTCGCCACATGCAGACCTCTTCGGACGGAGGCCGACAGCCACTATCCACCCTATACTGTATCGTCTGCCAATAAACTTCGGCGAGCACTTCTGCGGGATCTGGACCCACGGAGGGGTTCCAGCCAATGCGCAGGCCGCCTCTGTAGTCGCGGAGTGGTACTCGCGTTTGGCCCTGACCACCACTAGCCATTGGGCCCTTAAAAGACAAGGTCTTTTGCGGGAAGTCAGGGCATCCGCCCATACTGGTGGCGCACCACAGCTGGTACAGCATCATTGATACAACCGTCGGCAGCCGATACTGGCTCCGCCCAGGTTTAACAAAAGCCTCCCCAGGGCGGACGCGGTGCCGACGAGTAACGTGAACCCACTCCTAACACAAGCAATTTAACTTAACTGGAGCGGTTAGGGGGAATGCTTGTAATTTCGGTTACTAAGAGTACTCTTTACTTAAAAACAAATGTATTTGTGCTGGTTTCACAACATAATGAATTTATTATGCTATTTCGATTTCAGATGCAATTTACATAGCAACATTAATAGACAAGTGTCTCAGTAAAAAGGCCCTTCCCCCAGTGGATATTGCGTACAATTTTGTCAAATGCTATAAAAAGCGCAAAGGAAATTATACAGCTGTCTCGCTTGCATAGAAAGCAATGTTTAAAATTACGCCATCTTTGTTTGTGAGGCTGAACTAATTCATGGACTATATTAGTTCGAAAGCAGTAAACGTACTATGCGCCATCTAGTGGTAACTGTAGTATAATTTTAGTAATACTATCTTGTTCACGGTTGGAAATATTGTTAGCAGATGTCGGTAATATCAGTTTTATATATTCATAAATTAAATGGTTTCAGTAATCTTCAAATTAGTTCATTTAGATGTATGCTTGCAAACAAATTGGATTTATTTTGCTATACCTTCATTTTAAGCTCATAAATAAAAAACAGGAATATCATTTTTAATTCGATGACTTCGGTTTCGACGATTCGAGACTTAGGTATCGACATAATATTGTTTAATCATTATAAGGACTTATTATTTCTTGTGATCCTTGTAGTTAAAAACATTAAGCCTGCATCAATCCATAAATACTAAGATTTAAAATTTTATAAATTATGCCGAATCTTTAAAAGATCATAACACATGTAAATATATCTTCTTAAATTTTTAATGTATCTTTTATTATTTTCCCTTGTAAGTACCGTTTGGCTAAGGAACCCTGACAAAATGAGATCCCACTCACAGACTGAGTTTATACCCCTAATGGTGGTACAGTAAATTAGCAGTTGAAGTTTGTTAACAACAGTACATTCGTAATATATGTTAATTTGCGCATAAATCAAACATGCCCTTCGAACGCAAGCAAATTCACGAAAACATCTGCCCTTATAATTATGCGACATAACAATAACAGTTAATAATTGACAAAATTCAGGTAAGGTTTGATAAAAATTAATCGAACAGAATCGACGTAGTTTACAGGCACATTATTAGTAGACTTGTATTAGTAGGATACTAATACAAGTCTACTAATAATTATTATAAATTGGGCTCTCCATTCTATAGCCTGATATAAAAATTACCGGTACGTAAATACCAGCATTTGTGTCTTGGCTACGCTTCGGTGACCTATTTGGGGAAACCGAAGGTTTTGTTTTTGCAATTATGGACGAAGTTGTGATGACGAATAACTATCGTATGGCACGGTTGACAAATATGTCGGGTGTACCACCGTTCCTGAGAATTCCTTAGACATATAATTTCTGGTTGTTCTCGTCTTGCAAACGGCGAGTATTTGCATAGACATAACCAAGTAACCAGGATTGTTCATCAACAGCTCGCTCTAAAGTACAACCTTGTGGAATCAGAGGTACCGTAGGTAGCCCGACGCAGTTCTCGAAAATGGGCATATCACGTTGTACTGGGATCGATCTATCATCACTGACAGGACTATTGTAGCCAATAAACCTGATATTGTGTTGATTGATCGATCAGAGTGCCGCGCAATAATTATCAATATCACTAATCTGCATGACGAGAATCTTGTGAAAGCCGAAAAAGAAAAACAAATCATATATTTGGATTTGGCTCACGAGGTTGTCGACATGTGGAATGTGGATTCTGCAATTATCGTTCCGATAGTTGTATCAGTCCACGGACTGATTGCCAAGTGCCTCGATCAACATCTGAAGAGGCTCGCGTTAGGCAGTTGTGTTAAGGGCTTGATGCAGAAGGCAGTGCTCCTCGACACGGCACGTATTGTGAGGAGATTCCTTTCTCTGGAGCCCTTACCACCGGTAGCTTGGTCCCTGTACCCGATGCCGGTGGACATCTATTTAACATAACCCAAGTTTTTTTTATATCTCCAATGTACAGACACAAGTTATTAACAATTTTATAATAGGTAATACAGATTCTGGAATAACAACTCCTTTTTATGTACTTCTTATCCTTGGATTAAGTCCCCATGGGTTGCGGGAATAGGCTCAAAATTCCACGTGGGTTGAGGAACGAGCAATAGCTTTTTTTTTATACATGTGGAAACCCCCACGGGCTTCACCCCATCGGTGCCGACGATAGGGTGGGCGTGTCGGAATAGGACCGACTGAAACCACACGGTGTCCTTCCCAAGTGTCCATTGCCGGGCACCCCGGGTAAGCCCTCGAAAGGATAACCCCAGGGTTACCGGCGGACTTTGGTCGCCACCGCGGCCTCGCCTGGTGGGGTCGGGTTTTATCCCGCGTCGGTGAGTTGGCAGACATGTGTAGGACCACACGACACGCCTCCGCCACGCCACGGGCTATAGCTAGTAGATACCTATATAATGTCATCATCGTCCTCCGAGCACCAATCTCCGTTGTATTCAACACTGGATGGAGATCTTCGGGGCCCAAGACAACCTCATCTGTAACCGGTACATTTACTGATTGACGTACGAAACTCGGGCGCAGGTTTTCGCGGCGGGCTTTGTACTATTATTTATTCTGTGGTCGGGGTTGAAGGGGTCATATGGCAGTCGCTCTAAAAACCAAAGTAAACCAAATCATGAAAGCCCCAGACGCAACCGCGAACCACGTTAAGATTTTGTTGCTCATTTTGGGAAACAGAGATGTTTTTTTTTTTTGTAAACAGAGATGCTTCTATTGGGAAACAGATGACTTCTTTAAGCGGACGGAGGAGTGTGAGATACATGGCTTATAAATAAGTGTTAAGTACTTACTTTGTGTAAGAGACACGGACGAGACCCGAGGTCTTCAGACGGGTGTAAGGTCCATAAAGCATTTCCCTCGCACCCCGACCTTGTACACCCCCCAGGTGTGTCTCAATAGACTTATTATGAGTAGATAGTAAATTAAGTACCTATAACAGACTAGCCTAAAAAGCTTGGAGTCTTAAAAGTATATATCTGCCCTCGTAAAATCGTATCCAAGACATAATTCACTGCAGTCGCACTTACTACCGCTACACCATTTAGACACCGGGTCTAAAAATATAATAAGACACCTATTATTATTTCTGTAAGCTGTCAAAGTTTAATAGTTTCAAGCGAATCTATTCAGTAGACTAATCAGAAGTGAGTATAATTGAATAATAACTTAATAAGTACCTATAGATATAATTGCGCTTACATTTCGATTGAGGTAGATCTCACCCAGGGGCATTAAAAACTAAATTCGAGATCATTTTGTCGGAATATTTGAAGGTTACCTTCAAGTGTAGTTTATGTTTAAAATGTTTAACCATAGCCCAGTGGCGAACGTAACGGACTGCTGCGACGAGGCCTCGAGTTCGATACCCAGTCGCCCCGGGCACACACCTCTGACCTCAACTTCACGCCTGTATCCCCGAAGGGGTAGGCAGAGGTGTATTACACACCCACGATTCGCCAGTTATGTTTAGGTCCCAATGTAACAGGGGCCGAGCCTAGTGCCATCTACCGGGCACATTACTAAGCGAACGATAATCAACATTTTTAATACACACATAACTACGAAAAGTCAGAGGTGTGTGCCCGGGGCGACTGGGGATCGAACTCGAGACCTCGTCCTTGCAGTCCGTTACGTACATCACTAGGCTATCGCCGCTTTTTATGTAATCTATGTAAATAAAAATAAATCACCGAAATGTACGTGCGCTCATAATTCCCGAACGTCTGCACCAAATTGGATGGATTTTTTTTTTGTGTTCGTTATTATCAACACCAGGTTTGTATAAAATAAAAAATTAGCAAAGTCCACGGGTAAGGTGCTATTATTGCAGCGGGTGAAACCAGGGCGCGCAACTAGTAATAAATAAATATTTTACGACATTCTACACAGCGCTCTCTAAACCCAAAGTGAGTATAGATTAACCTAGCTTGTATTATGGGTTCTAAAATGCGGATAAACATACTTAGATTTTTATTTGTAAATGAATACAAATTGTACATAGAAACAGTCAGATTAATGCAATGATACCTACATATTCATGCATACAAATATTTGCAGTGAGCGGGAATCGAACTTACGACCTCTAACGTAGCATTCAAACTCTACCATCACACCACATAAGTCTGATTGTGCAGGTACGTATACAAAAACAGTTATATTTAAGCTATAAGTACCTTTTTTTTCGTTGGGTTATCCGGGTGCCCGGCAACGGACACTTGGGGAGGACTCTTTTTTTTAGTCGAGACACGACATAACTACCCCCGCTGGCTAGCGGGGAGGTATCCGAAGGGATTTCCGCACGTAAAAAAAAAAACAATGGATATCCAACAGAAACCCCGCCACCGGCCCGCGGGGGAGGTTATGTCGGGCTTGAACCGACTAAAACCTCACGCCGTCTCGGGTCTACAGACGCCGGGGTGTAAGGTGGCCCATAAGGCATTTCCCTCGCACCCCGACTGACCCTGGCCATCTCTGGTTTCAAAATGGCCCCCTCGTGTTTGGGAACCTCGGTGTCTCCGTCTTGCCCCGGTTTGGAGTAGGGGTGCTAGTCGCCCCGCCGTCCCAGCCTACTTCTGCTGGGGTGACAGGCGGCAAGCTATAAGTACCTTTTTTTTTTTCGTGCGTAAATCCCTTCGGATACCCCCCCGCCGGCCAGCGGGGGCGGTTATGTCGGGCTTGAACCGACTAAAACCGCACGCCGTCTCGGGTCTACAGACTCACACAAGCTATTAGTACCTAATATATGTTGAACCAGGTCGCAACAATTATGTGCTATCTAAACTACCATCAGCATTGTTTGGTGGTATGTGGTGGTCTGGTGTGGTAGTGTTAGTGTGTGTACAGCGTATGGCAGCCATATTGTCGGTGTACAACTATGATGGATATTAAATCGTTATTTATTTAAATGTTACGGTAAATTTAAAAACTCGACAATGTTTACTCTGACTATAAGTGCCTAATGATAAATCAATTAATTAATCAGCCTTTTGCTGTCTACTGCAGGACATCGGCGTCTCCCAATATGCGTTATAGTCATCTGACTGGGGGACGTCTTAACTTTCGAAAATGGATCAAGCTTTTTCGGAAGTTAAGACGTCCCCTAGTCAGAAGACTGTCGACGATTCTAGAATGTAGATAAATTTATCTACCGAGGAACATTTTTTTTGTAAATAAATCAATATTATAATACAGAAACACTCAGACCAATGCAAATATAAATATTTGCATACAAAATAAGATTTACACTGAGTCTTCGAAGACCATTGAATGGAAACTGAAAGTAATTAAAAGAGCAGCCCAAGATAGAGAGAGTATGTTAAAACTTAAACCCTAAAACAGAGGAATGTACCATTTAGGCTACACGTTAAAGTGTGTACGACTAAAGAATCATCCGGTAAATGGAATGTTAGCCGACCAAAAAAACAGTGGGGTACTGGTGAAAAAGTACCAACTTGTGGAATGGTAGAAGGCCTTGGTCCGAACCTACCTTTGGACAGCAAAATACAAATGCTGTTAATCCCACTAATACTATAAATGTGAAAGTTTGGAAGGATAGATGTTTCTCTTCACGCAAAAACGGCTCAATGGTTCTGGCTGAAATTTGGTATAGTCTGGATATAATACATACTTTTTATACCTGGAATAGGTTTCCATGGGAAGTGTGAACGGGATCAGAGTTCAATGCGGGCGGCGGCGCCGTGCGCAACAGCTGGATTGATCATATTGTTACAACGAGCGTCGATATCTCGAAAACTACTGATCGAATCTTCTGGAAATTTAAACGCATTGTTAGTGCCGAAGTACTCTACCGAACAGTGTAGAAAAATCTAGAAACGCCGACACTAAATCACAACTACTTCGAATACCTATACCTACTTTACCTACAAATCTTGAATATAAGGTTATTCACCTTGAATGTGGGCGCGTCTGTGTAAGTATTTTTCTAGAACGCTCTACTTAGATACCTAAAGTACCTTATCTCTAGATGATTCCGGAACATTCTACCCTCCTAATTAAGAGCTATGAAAAGCGTCCGGCTATCGACACGTAGTCAGTTAATTTTCGGAAGCGAAAGCGAACCGAAGCGATTCAAGAGGATTATACTGCGACCTAAGCAACGACTGTGGACTACTGTGAACTGCTGAGCGACTTGAGCTGTTGAAGAGTACTGTGTGTGCTAGTTATTTAGTTGTCTAGTTTGTGGTGAGCGAATAAAAAATCTCTTCGTTGTATAAACGGCATTTAATTGTACCCCGCGCACGTAACAATATATTGGGTTGATTTCTAAAATCTTTGAAATAAGTATACGTATGATTTACAAGGACCAAATTATGGCCCTCACCACCCCCACTGGCCAGCGGGGGGGCATCCGTAGGGATTTCCGCACGTAAAAAAAAAGGACCAAATTATGAATATTTTACTTCATACAATATTTCAAATGCTTCACTTATGAAACCTCGTCCCGAGCTATTTAGAGACACTAAAGAAAACGAGTATTTAAGTATAATCAGACGTTTTTAGAGCATCCATGTTCCAAACTTTGCCTGCAACATAAATAACTTAAAAAGACATGTCACCGATTTTATCGCATACAATGCAAAAATGACATTATTTTCAAGTCTAATAGTTCTGTTTATATTGGTAGATTTATTATACGTTACCTCATTTCAGTTATTATCGCTACATAATAACCGTAATTTGTTGCGATACTGATAGTGAAATAGGACGGAAATAATAATATTATTATATCTAATGCATATGTCTTATTATTTGTTTATAAGAAATATGGCCGTGTGATCAATGGAATTAAAAATTAATTGTCTCTTCTTAAGGTGTCAATTTTACAGAAGAGGCATTGCGTAAGGCGTAATCGAAGCAAAATCGTACGTAAACCCGAGGGGGCCATCTCGAAACCGGAGATGGGCCAGGGTCAGTCGGGGTGCGAGGGATATGCTCTATGGGCAACCTTACACCCCGGCGTATTATGACCCGAGACGGCGTGTGGTTTAAGTCGGTTCAAGCCCGACATAACCGCCCCCGCTGGCCGGCGGGGGGGTATCTGAAGGGATTTCCGCATGAGAAAAAAAAAATTGGTACTGCCCTGATTTTGTTCCGCGATCGCGCTCGCCTGAAGCTTATCTTAAACTCACATCTCGCTCGTTCTTTTGTGTAATTCACACAATTTTTTTTCGTGCGGAACACCTCCCGCCGGCCAGTGTGGGTGGTTATGTCGGATTCGAACCGACTAAAACCGCACGCCATCTCGGATCTTCAGACGCCGGAGTGTAAGGTGTGTAATTCACACCTTAGGGAGTATACGGACTCCCGAGGGGGCCATCTCGAAACCGGAGATGGCCCAGGGTCAGTCGGGGTGCGAGGGATATGCTCTATGGGCAACCTTACACCCCGGCGTCTGCAGACCCGAGACGGCGTGCGGTTTTAGTCGGTTCAAGCCCGACATAACCGCCCCCGCTGGCACGCGGGGGGGGTATCCGAAGGGATTTCCGCACGACAAAAAAAAAAAAAAAGGGAGTATACGGACTGTAAGGTGTGTAACTCACACCTAAGGGAGTATAAAGGCCTATTCAAACCTCAGCGGTATTCGCTACCGTCTGCGGTAGAGAAAACCAAATAGAGCGGTAATACTACTGTTCACACGGAAGCGGATTTCTCTATCCTTGAGGGTAGTATACTGTGCGAGTTTCGCTCAGGAAGGTATGAAGTTACCTATGCGGTATTATGGTACCAACTATTCTGCTCTAACTGCGGTATGTATTCCCACCCACAGCGGTAGCGAATACCGCTCAGATTTGAAAAGACCTTAAAGATAAAGTCTTCCTAATTAAAAAAAAAGATACATAGCGTAGCGGTAGTGCATTCGACTGATACGACAGGGGGTGCGGGTTCGATTCCCGCTCAGTGCAAATATATGTATGCATGAATATGTCTATTAGCATTAGTCGGGGTGTTTCTATGTATAATATGTATGTATTGCCAAAAAAAGGATATAAATATATTTATCCGCATTATAAAACCCAAGGTAGTTAAACTTCGCTTACTTTGAGTCTAAAGAGGGTGGTATAGAATGTCTTGATTGATTTATTGTGACTAACGTACGTGATACCGTAGAGCCTAAACCGCTGGTGCTACAAACCCAAAATTTTACGTTGTTAGGGAATGGTGGAAGAATTTTTGGAAAATTCACACCACCAGTATGGACGTCCGTCATTTCCCTTCTTCCTCTGAGGATTACAAAACTACTTATATCTAAATCCCAGCGGGGGTGATTATGGCGTGTCTCGACTAAAACCGCACGGTGTCCTCCCCAAGTGTCCGTTTGCCGGGCACCCCGGGTAAGCCTCTGGGTAATATATTAATATTATGGGTTCTAAATATTTTTGTGTTAAGCAACTTTTATCGTTGACTGTATTCGTTCAACTATTTGAAGAATTTTCTCAATGATCACGTTGCCACACATGATTGAGGGTCTTGTACCATAGTGTTCACGATTCCCGGTTTATATTAAATAACCTCCTCATATTCATCCGGACGCTAGTCACGATTTCATTTGTTTTGGCTGCCACGGGAGCAACTGCCGTCTAACGTCCCTAAACTCGAGAAGAAAGTCTGCGCCAGAGCGTTGACCATCTGCATCATCTTTTTTTTTTTTTTGAAAAAAATATTAGCAACCGAAGTTACTAATATTCCCCCTAACCCCTCCAGCTAAGCTAAATTGCTTGTGTTAGGAGTGGGCTCACGTCGGTAGTGTAATGGCCAGGATTCGAACCCGGAACCTCTCGATCGTAACCTACCGACGCTTCTGAATCATTTCAGCAGGTGAGCCGGCTTGGTGAAGTTGTCTTGGGTACTAAAGGTCTTGACTCTCCCCTCTACTATAACGCCTTGCCTACGCCCTTGTTTGCGTGTGGATTCCCACTCGGGTTTCATCACATTGAAGCTCTATATCGGACTCGCGCCGACTAAGGCCCTAATTTTTTAAAATTCTAGCATTTTTGACATAAGCAAAGCCTACCTTCTGAATTCATTTAATGTATCTAGTCTTACTACTGGCGAATCGTGGGTATGTAATACACCTCTACCTACCCCTTCGTGGATACAGGCGTGAAGTTATGTTATGTTATGTACTTACTAGTTATTTCAACCCACTCAGGGTATTACTATTATTAATTTAGGTATTCTTATTCTATTGATCACGCTTACATAAATACGCATATGGCGTAAAATGGGAGAGGCCTATGTCCAGCAGTGGACTTCAATAGGCTAATTGATGATGATGATGATGACGCTTACATTCTTGTCCTCTAATACCATACCATCTCGCTTTTATTCCTCTCGCACTTACATTCCATGCCTTTCAAATTTTTCGAGACCCTATTCAGACCAGGGGGCTCAGACAAAGTGACATTCTACTAGTGGAATCGCTTTGAAGTAAACCTTCAAAAGTCCGAAATGTATGGCAATGACATTTGTCGACATGTCAAGTGTAATAATGTCAAAAAAGTCCGAAATGTATGGGACATTTCGGACTTTTTTGTGTTCGCTGCCAAGCGATTCCGTTTGTAGAATGTCACTTTGTCTACAGGCCCTGTGGCCTAGACAAAGTACCATTCTACTAGCGGAATCACTTCGAAGCAAACCTTCAAGTCCGAAATGTATAGGAGTGATTATTATTTATCGGTATGTACCGCGTGGGTTTCGCTCAAAAGTACCTTTCGCAACTGTACCAGTGGCGAAAGAAGGCGCGGGAGCAGGGACTGAACCCCGAGCATCGAGAAATCGAGGCCGTACAGTCCCAGGTCCGCCAGGCCATCGTGGTGGAGTGGAAGGAACGACTTGGGCGACCAAGCGCAGGGCACGCCGCAATAGCGGCGGTAAGGCCCATCATGGAGGATTGGCTAGAGAGGCGACACGGAAGCCTCTTAAAATTTAACTTAATTTGCTAAAATCTTACAAAACGTAACATAACATAACATAACATAACATAACATAACGTAACGTAACGTAACGTAACGTAACGTAACGTAACGTAACGTAACGTAACGTAACGTAACGTAACGTAACGTAACGTAACGTAACGTAACGTAACGTAACGTAACGTAACGTAACGTAACGTAACGTAACGTAACGTAACGTAACGTAACGTAACGTAACGTAACGTAACGTAACGTAACGTAACGTAACGTAACGTAACGTAACGTAACGTAACGTAACGTAACGTAACGTAACGTAACGTAACATAACATAACATAACATAACATAACATAACATAACATAACATAACATAACATAACATAACATAACATAACATAACATAACATAACATAACATAACATAACATAACATAACATAACATAACATAACATAACATAACATAACATAACATAACATGAAATATGTCACGAAAAGAAGTCCGGCTATATTTGACTTAAGTACCTACTTGTAGAGCGTTATCTCTATCGCACATATTTTGATATATTTTTAAAGTAGTTAAAACCGAAACCATCGTATTACAATTTAAAATATTTACCAAAGTTTTGGAATACTTTTTTTTTTATATTGTATCTACGACATTCTACACAGCACTTTCTAGACCCAAAGTTAACATAGTTTAACTAGCTTGTGTTATGGGTTCCAGAATGCGGATAAACATACTTATATTTTTTTTTTTATTTGCACTGTGCGGGCATCGAACCCGCGCCCCTGTCGTAGCAGTCGAATGCACTACCGCTACGCCACAGAGGCCGTAATAATTTTAACTAGGTATTCTATAAAGTATCTCTCTCATATCTCCCGTCGGCAACATTGGTCAAAATGAGTTAAACTTCATATGATATTGTCGGAAGTTTACGCGTGTGTCAACAATTTTTAACGTTTTCAGGTAAAATAACATCAAATAAATCGCAATAGAATCTGTTAAAAATAGTTTTATTTCAATTAGACAACACAATTATTTTTCCCGCAAAATAAACTAAGTCTACAAACACATCAACAGTATAGCCATTTGTCAATGTCAAATATAATCTATTCTGTAGGTATATACCATTAAAACAGTCCTTACAAAACGTCAAAGATAAAAACTAGGTAGACTAATGTTGGGGTGCTTGGTTGGGGACCTCCACGCGGTGCACCCTGGGCAACGGAGACGGCAGCGCCTCTCTCCTAGGGCGGGAGAGACGCTGCCGCCTACGGCCAACTCCGACCGAGGCGAGGACGGCCCTGTTGAGGGCTGTTGAAGCTTTCCACGTGTCCCTCTGATTAGCAGATGGCACAGTGGAGAGCAAGTAAGGGGGCCATCTCGAAACCGGAGATGGCCCAGGGTCAGTCGGGGTGCGAGGGATATGCTCTATGGGTAACCTTACACCCCGGCGTCTTAAGACCCGATTAAAAAAAAAAAAAAAAAAAAAAAGGTAGACTAATGTTTAGTAAATGGTCCACCGGTTTGAAATGCTTTCCCGTAGTGAGAACACTCCGTCAAGAAATAAATAAAATAAATAAATAAATAAATATTCTACGACATTCTACACAGCGCTTTCTAGACCCAAAGTAAGCATAGTTTAACTAGCTTGTGTTATGGGTTCCAGACTGCGGATAAACATACCTACTTAAATACTTTTGTTTTGTAAATACATACATATTATACATAGAAACACGACCAATGCAAATAGACATATTCATGCATACAAATATTTGCACTGAGCGGGAATCGAACCCGCGCCCCCTGACGTAGCAGTCGAATGCACTACCGCTACGCCACAGAGGCCGGGAGAGAACACAACGGGCTTTCATTGAATCTATTTTACAAATATAATTACCACCGTCATTGCTTAGGTAGGTATCCTTTTTTTTAATCTATCATTATTTTGCGTTTCAACACTAATTAAGATCAGTACCTAAATCTAGTTAAAGAGCACACCAATTCCAATAACCGTAACCTAATCATTTCGAATTAAACTGCGTTATCACGTTTTATTCAACGAATTTCATTGAACCTTAGTACCTACCTAGCCAGTTTAATTGCACTTGTTCAAAATTATTTTCACTGATGAAATCCGACGTTAATCTACGAAACCCTCCGTAAACAATCTTCAGCAAACGCCATCAGAAACATATCTACCTATCAAAACATCATCCACCATTTAAATTTAGGAACCTATGTTTAACCATATTCTAAGAATCAAACCGCTTTCATGGAATTGAATTAAAAAAGCCGTCCAAAATATACCATTTTTATCACTCCAATCCTACGGAACCAGACATATGGAACCAATTTTCATTTAATATATCCGAACAGGAGCCGACCCGCCCATAACCGCCCCCGGATTGGCTACTAGTAACAGTGTTAGATAAGCATTCATAAACATACATCTATCTCTGTCTAATGTATTATAAGCTCGATTCAAAGCCCACAATCTCTCATTCTAGCACACACAAATTACAGATGGCTTAATATTTTTCTACGCGTCGGTATAGTAAAGCTTTAGGGCACTCTAATGCTTTTCGTTAAGCAAACTAAATCCAATCATAACGTAAGCAAAATAAGTTACATTTTTGATTGAGTTTAAGTGTCGCTAAAGTTCTTTTTGATGAATATATATCAGGTATAATTTTTTAAAACAAGTTTTTTTTCGCCAAACGGTGTATAATCGTTATACTTAGTCGTAAATGGCGGCTACCTTTTTAAAAAAAACTCATTCTGGCAACGTTTCCTCGTGGTCCGGTGTTAGTAATTATCCGCATATCTAGATTTTAGATAAAAAAACGTTTATTTTTTTACATACTTTGTTACTTCGGTGTCCTTCCGTTGTATGGTATAGCGTTATTAATAATAACATAATTTAAAGATAGATTGAAATAACGTTGACGTAACGGTTACTTTAATTAATGTAGATAACTTAAGTAGTTAATTACTTACTTACCTACATTCTTTGACTTATACAAATAAACCTTTTTTTGAATACCTACCTAAGTGGGATTTATTCAAACACAGTACTAAACGTTTCTGATAAAAATGAAATTGGTTTCTGTAGGTCCGCTGCGTATGAAAATAATGATTATTTATAAAAAAAATAGGTATTATTTATAAAAAAAAACAGTGGGAGGTACTCCGGGAGTGCCAACAGAAGTAAAAATATGAAAAAATATTTACAGAGCCATTTTAATAATATTCTAACGAATTAACCAAAAACGGTTACCTATCCGTGGTTAATTTGTATGCAGTGGAAGTGGGAGTGAGAGGCATACCTACCAGCAAAATCTCTCTATAACCTACTTAAAGATCTAGGCCTATCGAGAGCTACAATAAGCTCATTACTAGGAAGAATGTCTAAAGCGGCACTAGTAGGTTCGCATCAAATTTAGTTAGGCAGGGAGGGGAACTTGGGTAGTGAAGGTGAGTGTTGATGTACATCAACAAAAGGGGCCCCTTCTAAACCTACACTTGGGTCGCAAGTCCCAGGCACTGTCCCGAGTTCCCAACTCAGCAACGCGATGGACCCGGCACCCGCATGGAGAATGCATGGATTGCTAAGAATATCGGTCTCATAATTAATTTATGTTGTTCATTATGAATCAGTTCAAAACTTCATCAAGGTTAAGAATAAAATGGATCATCAGCTACAACAAAGATGGTATAGTTATAAAAAAAATGCAAAGCGTTCGGTGATAATGACGCAAGTTTATTCACCCAAAAAGTTATATTTAGGTATAGCTTATATGGAGGAGAAGTGCAGAATGCTAGTATTTTTTTAATATTATGCATAAGAAATACAATAAATCAATAAAAAAAAACATTAGACACACTACCATGCGCTCGGAACACACTCACCCATGTTACTTACCTCGGGGCCTCTGTGGCGTAGCGGTAGTGCATTCGACTGCTACGACAGGGGGCGCGGGTTCGATTCCCGCTCAGTGCAAATATTTGTATGCATGAATATGTCTATTTGCATTGGTCTGGGTGTTTCTATGTATAATATGTATGTATTTACAAAAAAAAAAAAAAAGTATATAAGTATTTTTATCCGCATTCTGGAACCCATAACACAAGCTAGTTAAACTATGCTTACTTTGGGTCTAGAAAGCGCTGTGTAGACTGTCGTAGAATATTTATTTATTATTATTATTATTATTTATTTATACCGCTGATGTCAAATGTATAATGAAATATTTATATAATTTTCACATCTGATGTCCGGAGATGGCCCAGGATCAGTCGGGGTGCGAGGGATACCTATGCTCTATGGGCAACCTTACACCCCGGCGTCTGTAGACCCGAGACGGCGTGCGGTTTTAGTCGGTTCAAGCCCGACATAACCGCCCCCGTTGGCCGGCGGGGGGGGGGGGGTATCCGAAGGGATATCCGCACGATAAAAAAAAAAAAAGGTATACCTAAGCATACCAAAATTTAAAAAGAATTCAATTAAGTTTAACTATCTGACAACCTACAAAAAAGGCCAATTTCGACTATCCCACGGGTTCACTTATGAATATTTGTAACGACATTCTATTTACTTGATTTTACTATGATTTTATTTCAGTGTAAAACCATTTTTTATCTATATCTCGTCTAGAACTAGACCTGTTGGGTAAACTTGAATCAGACCGTTTTGTACCTTTTTTTTTTTTTTTTTTTTTTTTTTTTTTTTTTCGTGCGGAAATCCCCTCGATGTAATGGATTTAAAAATCTAATGAAAAAAGAAACATTTTACAATTAGGCACGTTTACAAACGTATTTGTATTCATTACCATTTGTATACATTTATG
Organism: Cybosia mesomella; assembly: GCA_946251805.1. Classification (NCBI taxonomy): domain Eukaryota; kingdom Metazoa; phylum Arthropoda; class Insecta; order Lepidoptera; family Erebidae; genus Cybosia; species Cybosia mesomella. The sequence continues at coordinate 21,413,345 of OX276409.1, forward strand.
AATGCTACAAAAATACATTTAAATGACCGTTTTGTACCTACATGTTACACGACTATAAGCAAGCGTCCAAGAACTTTTTATTATTATTTCCTTTACCTATAAAGTGTAAAATACATACCTATAAGTTATATTCTTCAATACATTCTATATAAAAAAGAAACAAATATATTTAAAAATATAAAAAATATGGCGTATAGGTAAACTTTGTCACCCAAACCGGGGCAAGACGGGGACACCGTGGTTCCCAAACCCGAGGGAGCCATCTCGAAACCGGAGATGGCCCAGGGTCAGTCGGGGTGCGAGGGATATGCTCTATGGGCAACCTTACACCCCGGCGTCTGTAGACCCGAGACGGCGTGCGGTTTTAGTCGGTTTAAGCCCGACATAACGCTGGCACGCGGGGGGGTATCCGAAGGGATTTCCGCACGATAAAAAAAAAAAAAAAAAAGGTAAACTTTGTCAAAAAACCTTTACAGGTTTGTCCAGACAACCGAAGTTTGCCTTCGACACTGGCTCACTAGTACAGTAACACAAACTACAGTTTTTAAAACACAAATCCGAACTGATCCAAAACAAAAATTTTATTAACTCCCTGACGGCCTCTGTGGCGTCTAGGTAGTGCATTCGACTGCTACGACAGGGGGCGCGGGTTCGATTCCCGCTCGGTGCAAATATTTGTATGCATGAATATGTCTATTTTCATTGGTCTGGGTGTTTCTATGTATAATATGTATGTATTTACAAAAAAAAAAGTATATAAGTATGTGGATCCGCATTCTGGAACCATAACACAAGCTAGTTAAACTATGCTTACTTTGGGTCTAGAAAGCGCTGTGTACAATGTCGTAGAATATTTATTTATTTAATTATTTGTCTAACTCATATGATTGACATAACAATCTTACAATTTTCTATTAATTAATTTCCAGTTTAAAGTGTTTTAATATCAATTCCTAACTATCTACGTCGTAAAAATATACACACATCAACACTCTACACTAGAGACACTAATGGACTAACTCTCCGGGTTCAATATACACACATCAACACTCTACACTAGAGACACTAATGGACTAACTCTCCGGGTTCAATATACACACATCAACACTCTACACTAGAGACACTAATGGACTAACTCTCCGGGTTCAATATACACACATCAACACTCTACACTAGAGACACTAATGGACTAACTCTCCGGGTTCAATATACACACATCAACACTCTACACTAGAGACACTAATGGACTAACTCTCCGGGTTCAATATACACACATCAACACTCTACACTAGAGACACTAATGGACTAACTCTCCGGGTTCAATATACACACATCAACACTCTACACTAGAGACACTAATGGACTAACTCTCCGGGTTCAATATACACACATCAACACTCTACACTAGAGACACTATTGGACTAACTCTCCGGGTTCAATATACACACATCAACAGTCTACACTAGAGACACTAATGGACTAACTCTCCGGGTTCAATATACACACATCAACACTCTATACTAGAGACACTAATGGACTAACTCTCCGGGTTCAATATAATAACATTAATAACGGTTTCCGAAAATTGATCTCTATTTTAGACCATTTTGAACTTGTTGACTAGACTATAGGTATTATCTATCTGGGGTGGTTGGTTGGGGACCTCCACGCGGTGCACCCTGGGCAACGGAGACGGCAGCGCCTCTCTCCTAGGGTGGGAAAGACGCTGCCGCCTACGGCCAACTCCGACCGAGGCGAGGACGGCCCTGTTGAGGGCTGTTCGGAAGCTTTTCACGTGTCCCTCTGATTAGCAGATGGCACAGTGGAGAGCAAGTAAGGGGGCCATCTTGAAACCGGAGATGGGCCAGGGTCAGTCGGGGTGCAAGGGATATGCTCTATGGGTAACCTTACACCCCGTCGTCTTAAGACCCGAGACGGCGTACGGTTTTAGTCGGTGCCAGCCCGACATAACCGCCCCCGCTGGTCGGCGGGGGGGTATCCGAAGGGATTTCGCACGAAAAAAAAAAAAAAGGCATTATCTATCTGCCAGTGACAGCCCCGTCAAAATCGTTTTTTTTTTAAATATCTCCAATGTACAGAAACAACTTTTTACAATTTTATAAATGTATAGATATGAGACAAAAAAAAAACGTTTTTAATTGCGATTAGAAAACAATAACAACTTAAGCTTTATTGCTGTCTAATTAATGCATTTTAGTTTTTAAGGCGATCTACAATAACCAAACGATCGCATCGCATGCATGGTCACTGGCGCGTTCGTCTTGTGATAGATTCGCGATGTACACCTTGGGTTCTATACATATTTTTTTTCGTGCGGAAATCCCTTCGGAGACCCCCCGCCGGCCAGCGGGGGCGGTTATGTCAGGCTTGAATCGATTAAAACCGCACACCGTCTCGGGTCTACAGACGTCGGGGTGTAAGGTACCAGTATTTATAGTACATTATATATTTTTACTTGTCACTTACAGCTGTGAACCCACGCTGACCGGTCGAATCTAAAGACTGCAAATGGACCCTCGGAAACCTGAGAAATCCAAGATCTATCCCCAAAAATCTATTCTATTCTTTTTTAACTTTTTTAAAAAGAGATAGTTTCTAACTGAAATTACTAGTACCTTTTTTTTTTTCGTGCGGAAATCTCTATGCCCGTTAACCCCTCTAATTAAGCCTAATTTTTTTAATTTTGAAGTGGGTTCACGTCTATATACCGACGTAATGTAATGGCCAGGTTTCGAACTCGGGACCTCTCGATCGTGAGGCCGACTCCTTTGCCACTACCTAAGCTACCATCGCTTACATTTGATTTTTTTATTTGTATATATTTCAATTATCTGTGAAAATTAATTAATTATTTTTATTACAAAATTGAAAATCCGTTTTTCAATAATAAAAAGAAAGATATTTGAAAAAAAAACTTGGGTTATGTTAATTTTAACGACTTTGGACCGAACAATGCTTTTATTTATTCTTGTCTGTTTGTTCACGATGGACGCAAAAATACTGAACAGATGTTTATGCGAATTTTTATTAGAAAGGTATTGGTCAGACATGTTTGATTGTAATTGGTGGAATAGAACCGGAGGTGTCATCAAAAATAGAATCATATGGTCACGATAACCGACATCCACGCGGGCCGAGGCGCGACCGGAGCCACGGGCTTCAGCTAGTGAAAATTTAGATCAGCTTGTTAGGCCGAGAGCACTCAGCAACAACAGCTTACTCCACACTGGTAAATCCTCACTACAATTGTTTCGCATACGGAACCCTAACGGACCACACGTGCGCGCATCCATGATTTTCTCCGCCATAAAAAAAGTAGCCACAATACCATATGCAATGCTGGGAATATAATTAATACGTTTGCATACGCTAATATTACTTCTTATCTTGAAATCTTGACTGCAAAGTAGACACTTATGCAATCAAGTATGGAAAACTTAACGGAACTTTATAATTTTTTTTATCTACACCCATGCTTTAAATCCTCTATAAAAGATTCTGAAACAGTTAGCTTATTGCCAACATTAATACATCCAATGTCCTAATAACCATAATATCATCCGAACGGGTGTTATAATGTTGTATGAAATTTCATAATAACACTCCTTTCGTTTTTTCAATCTCTTCCGCGCAAAGGGTTACTCATCAGACAGCCAAATTCTTACCGCTCGATGCGCGGAATCTGTATGAGTTTCAAAAAAAGAACTGTCATTCACGCGCGTTGCATTGCACTACCACAGCGGCGCGCGGTGCGCCGTAAAAAAAAATTAAAGCTTTTTCGTTCGAATTCGAATTCCCGCTATTTTTCTTCGCTATTATTTTTGCAAATTGTTTTGTTTACTTACGAAAATGAGCGATTCAAGTTTTGATAACACACCTCCAGACATTTCGAATGCAGCAAAGGACATTTCTAACAAATTACTACCCGAAAAATCTAGAAAACAGTATGAAAAGGCGTACCAAGATTTCATGAATTGGAAAATATCAAAGGGCAGTACATCATTCTCTTAAGATGTATTATTAGTTTATCATGGGTGTAGATAAAGTCTTGTATGCAACTGTATAATTAGGTATTAAAACACTCATGTGATACTATTATCACACTCAGCTTCGCTTCGTGTGATAAACCCACATTCATGTTTTAATACCCCTCATTATACCACAGTTGCATAAATAACTATTTATACCTCTCAGGTCTATTAGCACACGGCCCACCTAAAAGGTCGTGGTATACTACGGTCTATGGACGTTTTTAACCTCCCTATTACTCGTAGTAGTTAAGTAGTAAGGGTACATGATATTGGTGTGGAGTGTCCAGAGCGGGTGAGTCAACGCCGGGATCTCGTTTTGGTCCTGGGCGTAGGAGTTCTCTTGCTGGAGACCATGGTGAGAACCGTGGTCTCCGACGGGAGCAAGTGGCACGCCACCGCCTCTATCTGCGAGCAGGTATCTAATGGATACGAAGAGGGAGCGGGAGAGAACCTCCACGAGTTCCGCAGTCTGCGTCGAGGATGTCGCAGAATTGTCTACGCCCGGGACAAGGACACTGTGTGGTTTTAGTGGGTTCGATTCCGACATACCCACCTCGTCGCTGGCACCGGTGGGATGAAGCCCGTGGGGGTTTACATGATATGGGACAAATAAACCTCACTTGTAAGCCGGTTCAATACCTACTGCTTGACAGACCAGGATCTGGCGCAGGCTTTACTCATCTTTTTTTGTGACGAAATCTCCACGGCACATAATCCCCCTCACCGGCCAGTGGGGGTGGGTATGTCGGACTTGTACTGATCAAAACCACACGCCGCCTAGGGTCTCTAATGCCGCGAGGGAAATGCCTTATGGGCCACCTTACTTCCTCCCCCCTTCTTCTTCCCCCTTCTGAAGACCTGAAGACCCGAGACGGCGAGCGGTTTTAGTCGGTTCAAGCCCGACATAACCTCCCCTGCTGGCCGGCGGCGGTGTATCCGAGTGGAAACACGCCCGACGAAAAAAAACATGATTAATCACTGTTAAGGGATCCCCTAAGGGTCCCACCAAGATCATCGGAGCCCACGCCAGCTTCGCCTGCACGCCGATACACCTGCTGATCACATTCCATGTTATAGGGCATGAGCCTATTGTCGACTATCTTGCACGGTTTTATAATGCTACGATAGGGACTTACCTAACAGAAATAACGTAATCAAAATTTGCTCAACCCAGGAACCGAACCTAAGACCTCATGGTAAGTTCAAACTTAAGCCAAAGACAATATCTAATTTTTAAGAGATTATGTCAAGAATTTAATGTACCTGCAGGGCACTACTAACACTTTAGGAGCCCAAGTCAACCTTACCTGTGCGCCTGCCAAGCAGCGGACGAGGGTCTGGTGGAGGTCTTCCTCTCAGGGTTGCGTCAGACGGAAGTCGCTCTAGTAAAAGTCAACAAACCAACCAAGAATAATAAGCAGACCCCGGGCTCCAAACTATAAACTGTAGATGCAATCTGGAAATCGCAAGGAGGATGATATTGAAATAATGGTAGATAAAAATAAGAATTTCGATTATCATTTTGTCAAAAATTCTTCAAAGAACACCCACAGTGACAATTTACAATTTAAATTGTCGTAAAAAAACTGTACACACATTAATGAGATAATACGTCGGTGATTCTTTGACTATTTGACATCTACAACGCTTGTACGACATATCCAAATTAGAAGACCTCTGCCTGTACCACGGGGATATAGCGAGCGCTCTACACAATGAGTTCGATGTATTTCAGACCAGCTGTTTAGAAGCCCAGTGTTTCATAGATTGCTATAACATAGGTCAACACGAATTATGACTTTAAAAAAATTAAAAATATATAAAAAAATTGCTAAAAAAATCATGGCCTAAAACAGTTTGCTTTTGTATCCAGGAGATCGGTTGATCAATATTTACTTAGGCGTCTTTAGACCCGAGACGGCTTGCGGTTTTAGTCAAGCCCGACATAACCGCCGCCGCTGGTCGGCGGGGGGGGGGGGGGGTAATTCAGCAATAAAAAAAAATTGGTACTGTATTGTTAGAAATGTATGATGTCTTGATGAAATTTAAACCCAATTTTTAAATGGAATATAAGTATTTGTTCTTTATTTTAAAGCAAAATGAATAGTAAAATCATACAATAAATTTTAGAACAAAGACGACTTTTTTTTAGAAAGAGTTGTGTAAAATCTTCAATTTTATTGTGCTATGTTGTAAAATAAATAAATTAAGAACGGGGTTATGTTAAATGAGCGAGTCTGAATTCAAAGATTCAAATTTTTTTTTTTTTTTAATTCTGGAAGTAATTTTTTCTATTTTTTCGTGATGGACGCAAAAACTACTGAACGGATTTGGTCTTGATCAGACTTAAAATCAACCGTTTGATTGCAATTAGTTAAATATAACCATAGAAAAACGATTACCGGTATAGTACAGTGCACCTTTTAGGGTTCCATTGCCAAATGGCAAAAACGGAACCCTTATAGATTCGTCATGTCTGTCTGTCTGTCCGTCCGTATGTCACAGCCACTTTTTTCCGAAACTATAAGAACTATGCTGTTGAAACTTGGTATATAGATGTATTCTGTGAACCGCATTAAGATTTTTACACATAACTAGAAAAAATACAATAAATTTTGGGGGCTCCCCATACTTAGAACTGAAACTGAAAATATTTTTTTTCATCAAACCCATACGTGTTGGGTATCTATGCATAGGTCTTCAAAAATGATATTGACGTTTCTAATATCATTTTTCTCTAAACTGAATAGTTTGCGCGAAACACACTTCCAAAGTGATAAAATGTGCTCCCCCCCCCCTGTAACTTCTAAAATAAGAGAATGATAAAACTAAAAAAATATATGATGTACATTACCATGTAAACTTCCACCGAAATTTGGTTTGAACGAGATCTAGTAAGAAGTTTCTATTTAATACGTCATAAATCGGCAATTTACCTTTCATTCAATCAACTCAAATATAAAATTTAAAAAAAAGCATTATTATGTTACTTGCTGCTACGGAACCCTTCATGGGCGAGTCCGACTCGCACTTGGCCGCTTTTATTATAATGTCATTTAGCAATGCTACAAAACGTCACGCATTGTTGCCGGTCAAATAGCTTGATTATAAATAGTGTATTAATTTTTTTAATTCTAAATCTAATAAATAGTGGTTTTTAATCTATCACTTTTTTTAAATTCGTGCAGCCCGTCTATAAGTTGTCCATAGAAGTAATTGGCTCTATAAAATCAAAGTAGGTAAGCCAAAGAGTTCTTAGCCGAACTCTTTACTCTTCTTTCCGACGATGACGTGCCAAATCAAAAAGCGGGTACTGTAAATAACTATTTACTTCAAAATATGTTTTATAGAAAAAAACAACGTTTTTTTCCCCTAGGGATGCGATGCAGTTAGCCAATCACAAGAAGATTGAGCATTTGAGCTGAGCGAGCATTTATTTTTTTATTTCAAAATCTGAAAAATTCAATTTTTGCGCGCGCGAACTTTTTCCATTAGTTTCAATGGTAAATTTGTTTTTCGGTGAAAATTCCTTAATAGTATGTTCGATTTTTAATTTTATGGTCAGAAAACATGCCCCTAGATTGTCGTTATGACCATGCCAAATTTGGTTGAAATCAGATTTGTGGTTGCAAAGGAGTATCCGAGTTTGTAAGCGGCTATCCCGCGTATAAGATAAGCAATTATATTGTTTGTTTTTACATTGAACAAGTTGTTTAAAACAAATACATACATAAGTACAAAACTTTTTTTTAAATAATAAAAATAGGGTGTGTACTTATGTACGAAGTTATACTAAGTAAGTAAGTAAGAAGTTATACTTCTTTGGCGTAAAACTCTTTCTAAAAATTGTAACGTACTCAAAGTAAAACGTTGACTAGCTAATTTCACGTTGTCGCGTGTCGGTTTTCTAGCTAACTTCATGGTGTCGGTTTTTGGTGACGGCGTGCGCGCGCATCGTGTAAAAATTTACTCTAGTAATATTTCCGTTACGCCCCAAAAAAAGTACTACTTTAAAAATTGATACGTTTCCTACAATGAATTTTGAATTTCGAATGTGGAACGGAACGCAGTAAAGAATTTTGACACCTATCTGTATTAAACATTGAATTGACATCTGTATGATAGCCACCAAAAGTGCTGTATTGTTGCTGGTCAAGTAGTACTCCAAAATCAATGCCATTTTTAGGGATTTTCTTTAGAAAAGCCCTATTGCTATCGAGTTGTCGTCGACGTCGTCTTTGCCAATTTTCTGTCACGGTTTTGGGTATGAAGGAGATGAGCTATCGAGTTGCTGTTTTCGGTAATAGATTCGCGCTGGGGTGAACCATTGCAAGATAAAGAAAAAATCGCAAAAAATCACAAAAAAAATCGCAAAATCGAAAATCCCTTGTATTTGGCTGAGCTCGTCTCAGGAATTCAACTTGTTTATTTATTTTCCGTACACTCAGTTTAGCAGTACATAGAAGTTATTGGAAAAAAAATCGGGATCAAGATTTTTTTTTCTTCAATTGAAGCCTTGTGTACATCAATGTGTAGGTCAAGTTATAGTGGCAGCGGTTTAGTAGTTTAATTTTAGTTAATGAGTATAAAGAATCGTTCACCGCGGCCCCTTTGATGTTCTTGGCGGGTGATACAAAGGAATCGTGTAATTGGCTCGTTGGGATTTGGGTACCGTTTACAAGTAGGTTGGTTCCTTATTACGAAATCTTATTTTTACTCGATAGCCGATGGGACTTCGGACCTCATCTCCGAAGTCTGGTCCCGAAACTGAGGGGGGCTGCGGCCGCGCTATCACGGCTGATGCCTAATGTTAAGGGACCCAACGCCCCCACTAGGAGACTGTACCTGGGGATCGTGCGTAGCATGGCCCTGTACGGGGCCCCAGTATGGGCAGAGACTCTGGCGGCCCGCAACGTGGCTGTACTAAACAGCCCGTTAAAAGCGATGGCCGTCAGAGTCATCAGGGGGTATCGCACGATCTCCGTCGAGGCGGCATGTCTCCTAGCCGGGACCCCTCCATGGGACCTGGAAGCGAGAGCCCTTGCGCTGCTGTACCAGTGGCGCAAGGAGGCGCTGGAGCAGGGCCATAGGCCAGAGCCCCGAGAAATCAGGGCTCAGCGGTCCCTGCTCCGTCAGGAACTCATGGAGACATGGAGGGTGCGACTTGAGCACCCCAGGTGGGGGGAATCCACCATTGCGGCGGTGAGACCGATCATGAAGGAGTGGTTGGAGAGGGACCATGGGGACCTCTCCTACCGGATGTGCCAGATGGTTACCGGACACGGGTGTTTCGGTAAGTATCTGTGGCGCATCCATCGGGAGACGACGCCGCAGTGCCAGCACAACGAGGATCCTGGCGAAGACACGGCGCTCCACACGTTGGTGGAGTGCCCTGCGTGGGCGAGTCAACGCCGGGATCTCGTTGCGGTCCTGGGCGTTGACGTTCTCTCGTTGGAGACCATGGTGAGGGCCGTGGTCTCCGACGGGAGCAAGTGGCACGCCGCCGCCTCTTTCTGCGAGCAGGTAATGCGCGCGAAAGAGACGGCGGAGAGGGAGCTGGAGAGAATCCTGCCCCCAGAGTTTCGCAGTCTGCGGCGAGGACGCCGCAGACTCATCTACGCTCGGGACTACCGACCTCCATGATCGGGGCCTGAGGACGGCAGTTGGCCGACTCGCCGTCCTTACAGAAGCAGGCCGTGGCGGAGGCGTGTCGTGTGTGCCCTACACACGCCTGCCAACTCACCGAAGCGGGATAAAACCCGACCCCACCAGGCGAGGCCGCGGTGGCGGCCAAAGCCCGCCGGCAACCCTGGGGTTATCCTTTCGAGGGCTTACCCGGGGTGCCCGGCAACGGACACTTGGGGAGGACACCGTGCGGTTTTAGTCGAGACACGACATAACCACCCCCGCAGGCCGGCGGGGGGGTATCCGAAGGGATTTCCGCACGTTAAAAAAAAAAAAAAAAAAGGGTCGGCAGCGCGAGTGTGACGCCCCTGGTGTTGCACACGTCCATAGGCCGCGGTAACCACTTCCCATCAGGTGGGCCGTGAGCTTGTCTGCCACCTGAGTGGTATAAAAAAAAAAACAAAAAAAAAAATCGTTGGCTAACGAATGGATTATATTATTATGATATTATATGATTGATCTTATGTATTCACTTTCACTCAATAGGTAATTTTATTTAGGTATACTATCGACAATTTGTTAAATATTCTACGACAGTCTACACAGCGCACTATAGACCCAAAGTAAGCATAGTTTAACTAGCTTGTGTTATGGGTTCTGGGTGAATAACGAATAAATATGCCACTATATTCAATACAGCGCTCTCTAGACCGAAAGTAAGCATAGTAATGGATTCCAGAATGCGGATAAACATACTTAAATACTTTTTTTTTGGAAATACATACTATATATTATACATAGAAACACCCAGACCAATGCAAATAGACATATTCATGCATACAAATATTTGCACTGAGCGGGGCGCGCCCCTTGTCTTAGCAGTTGAATGCACTACTGCTAAGCCACAGACGCCGTCGAACCGTATTAAGAAAAAAAAATTATGTGGTGGTTGATGGGGTAGGAGTACAGGACGCTGAGAGTAGAAGAATGAACGTTAATTCATATTTACGCTTAACTGTATAGAGAAAACGCGCCTTTTAGAAGTATCTTATTTTTTTATATTAAGACACGTCAATTTGACTTCACCTCGCCTGATGGTAAGCTGAAGGTAAAGTCTCAGGAAAGATGGTCACCATTACATACACGTACCATGTTAACAATGGTGGCGCTCGGCTTGACTTCCTTATCAGTAGAGGATGGTCGTCGCAGCACCGCGTGACACCCACCGGTCCCACTAGTGCTGCGACCACAACCCCCCTGCCCGGTTATGCACTTGCTGACCCCTGAACACAATCAAACCGAAATTGGATTACTATGGAGGGTTTTTCGCAATCGTAATGTAGAACAGCTACAAAAAGTTGCGCGTAGTTTATGATCGGTTGATGGCTATTGGGTTTTCTTGTTCCGTAGCCAGTCTTATAAGTATACACGTGTTTACTTCTTCCTATAATTCCGAAGCCTTTAAGCGGGGTGTGAAAAAGCATCTGATGAAGCCGTTAAACTGAGTTTTACCATTGTAACATTATCTGCAATGGTGACCCTCATACCTGAGACATCCCCTTTAGATCAAGTCACATTCACGTGCCTTACTTAAAACTAGGAATTCAGTGCAGGGTGCGACTGAAATAAATTGAGCTTAGCGAGCAGGACTCTTACTTGAAAATAAGACATCTTACTACGGTCGCGCGCTTAGCTGAGGCCGCGTGCTCGTGAAACTGTTTTTGGTGATTATTTCTCAATGGTACTGTAGTGTTCGGACTCCTTCAAAAACTATAGTTAGTTGGCTGGCCATCATGCGTCAGCGGTATTAAAATAAAATTGTATAAATATTTCAAATAGAGAGAATAGGAAAAAAAACAATTGGTTGGCGGACAGTACGAGACAGCGGGTGGCCAGGGGCTCCGGCCTCGACCCGCCGTACGAAGAAAGTGGTATCTTAGGCTCAATCACTGAGCAGAATCCGCGTTCCTCTTCAGTTCGTATAGTAAAAGTAAATAATCTCGCGTAAAATGCCCTAAAACTCGTTGATAAGAGTTTTGTGTGAAAAATAAATGTTATAAAATATATAATTACTTGTGTTATCATTTAATTATCACGAAAGGCTGTGAAGTCAGACCCCCGACGTCACAGTACATCGGACATGAACCATCTCGCTTAAAAACACTCCTCAGTGTCCACACTATCACCGTGGTAAATTTGGTCAAGATCGCGTGAGTGGTTACGGAGGAGTTCAGCCACCAACAAACGGCTATGCTTCGTATAAAAGTTAAAAAAAGGTAGATTCTTAATTTTATACATGTACTTATCTATCATAAAATTAGTTGTGTCCGTATATTGGATATATGTACTGAACGGATTTGGATGAGGTTTTTTCTATTAGAAAGTTCTTGGCCAGACTTCAAAACTTTCGTATGCAATTGGTTAAGTAGAACCGGATATATGACCAAAAACGATACAATCGGAACAATTGATCAACGGTGCCACTGCCAATCGTTACTTTAAAATTTACAAATTTCACGTACCCATTATCATTTTACAACATTTAATTTCGCGTCAATTCCATAATCAACACCCGACCAATGAAAGGTAGTTTAACAATCTTGATAAATCGTAATATCTCATTACAGAAACCTTGTGCGTCGTTTTAAAACAATGTCATATCTGATGCTTGCGAGCAAGCTGACAACGCAGACGCATTATGCCGGCGATTAGCAAATTTTAAATTTCGAACACGTAACAGGCGTTTTTCGATTGTAACGGTGAAATTCTTTTTTTGGAAATGCGCGCGCGCTTATTTGACCGTTCTTTTTTAAAATTCAATTAAGCATATGTTATAAGAATTTATTATTGGTAATTTTTTTATTTATTGGAGTTTATTGCCTGATTTTGATACCAGTTAAAGGCGTTTGGTGTGTTTTTCTTTTATAATAGGTCTTATACCTATGAAATTGCTGAAATTTTCTTACAAATTCATGAGTTCGATATTCCTGTAATTTAATAGCTATTTCCATTATTTATATTTTGTTTGAAAGTTGATTTCAAGATTTTACAACTCTGTATTAAATTTTGTTTTTATTGGCCGCTTGATACATTAATTCGATCTTCAAAAACAGTACTTCCTAAATGCTATCCATTTTGATGATAAATATCGTATTACTTAACAGCTGTCACTTTTCAAAAATGTAATAAAAGTTGCTGTTTGTTAGCTTAATGTTGTCTCATTCATACACAAAAAAAATCATTAAATTTGGATTTGTCAATCCTAAAAAAAATGCAAAAATGTTAGTACTGAAAATTGGGTTTCCTCCAATTTCTTCAAGAAAAGCGGCAATTTCATATGTAACGACCTAATATATTGCTTTTTTTTTTTTTTTTTTTTTTTAATTTTCATATTACAGATAATTTTGTTACTCTCGTACCTCTTTGAAATTGAAAGTTAAAATGATTTTATTCTGCCTGATGATAAGCTATAAGTACTCGAATAATGGTATATAAACATTATAGGTGCCAATCATATCAATCATTATAGCGGCGATAGCCCAGTGGTGTACGTAACAGACTGCTGAGACGAGGACTCGAGTTCGATCCCCAGTCGCCCCGGGCACACACCTCTGACTTTTCGTAGTTATGTGTGTATTAAAAATGTTGATTATCGCTCGCTTAGTAATGTGCCCGGTAGATGGCAACAGGCTCGCCCCCTATTACATTGGGACCTAAACATAACTGGCGAATCGTGGGTGTACAATACACCTCTGCCTACCGGGCGTACCGGGCACTTATAAACCTGCGATAAATACACACATAACTTCGAAAAGTATCGAAAAGTAATTGGTGTGTGCCATGGTAAAACCTGGGATCGAACCCGAGACCTCGTAATACATGCATATATTATAAATAGAAATAATCAAACCAATGAAAATAGACATAATTCACGCATACAAATATTTGCATTGAGCGCGAATCGAACCCGCGCCCCTAGCAGTAAAGATTTTAAATTCGATTAAATAGGTTTGTTTTTTTTTTAATATTTATATTTAGTCCGTCAAATTGATTGCACGCTGCCTGATGATAAGCTGAGGTGAACTCCAAAAAGTAGTGGCCACCATTTCCAGAGATTGTCCCTCGAATGGTGGACCCTTCCCAGACGGCCTCGACAGATGCTTTTTCACGCCCCGCTTAAAAACCCCAGGAATGTAGGAAGAAGGGAACACGTGTACTGGTGAAGCGTTCCAGTTCTATTTCGTACTACAAAGAAAGGAGTCACCAAACCACTTGATAAATAGAAAAACTACTGTTGGTAGAAATTTTATGACACAAATTTATCACAAAATTCGGCCGGGTGGGTACCACCGTGCACGATTGCGAAAAACCCCATAGTATTCCAATTTCGGTTTGATTGCTTTCAGGGGTCAGCAAGTGCATAGCCGGGCCTGGGGATTGTGGTCGCAGCACTAGTGGTACCGGTGGGTGTCAAGCGGTGCTGCGACGACAATCCTCTTCTGATGAGGCCGTCAAGCTGAGTGCCACCATTGTTAACATGATACGTCTATGTAATGGTGACCCTCTTTCCTGAGACTTTACCTTCAGCTTACAATCAGGCAACGGTGGGAACTATGTTATTATTTATCTAACCTTCCTCAGCGATAAATATTCATCAAAAAAACCGTTCGTATTTCGAATCGCGTGCACAGTGCGCGTACGCATACATTCTCAGAAACATCGCCGATTAAGATGGCTATCATGACTGTTATTATTTAACATAAGCAGAAGTATTTAATATCGTATCCTTTTATTCGGTTGCCGTAAGCTAGTTAATTTGTGAGTAGTTTTAATTCGAACGATAGTAATAAATATCTTGTAAATAATTATTGACTCGTGTTATTATTTTCTGAATGTCATATTACGATATATGTGTAGTTTTTCAATATGTTATATGTATATTTTATTACTATGCATATTGGTTTTGAATGTCAATACTGTATTTTATAATTTACTAGCTGACCCGGCAGACTTCGTACTGCCTCAATCAATGACAACTTCCATATTTATTCACCTTTTAAACCTTCTCTGGACCTCCACAAATAATTCAAGACCAAAATCAGCCAAATCGGTCCAGCCGTTCCCGAGTTTTAGCGAGACTAACGAACATCAATTCATTTTTATATATAAGAAAGAAGAAGAAGAAGAAGAAGAAGATTTCCACAAACAAAATAATATTAGTATTTTTTCTTCTTAAACAGAAGGTCAATTTTGTTCTCGTAATAAAAATATGATCAAAATTCAGTTCGGATTTCACAAATATCATAAAAGGTATTCTTGCAGAACGGTTTTCAACATCATATTTGAATATAATGTGGTTTTATCGAATTGTGATCGAAAGTTGAACTGCGAATTATCGTATCTTTTAGGTTTAATTCTCTTTACATTTATCTATAATTAGCTATAAATTGTATTATAAGTACGTCTTTCAGTTTGTTAATTAATAAAATTCTAAATATTTGAAAAAGTAGGAGTTTCTAAATTAGTTTTTTTTTTTGTGCACTAATAATATTCTTATATAAACAAGCTTATTGTAATTCTTTATTATTTCTGCAATTATATCTTAATTTTCAAAATCTGACGTTTAATAGATACCATCAAAAAAGAAAAAACAAATTAACACAGTGAAATATTTCTGTTGTTGCAAAAATCCATATAAATCTATCCATTCACTCAATATTCAGTAAAATAGGAAATCTATACAAAGTTTTGCAAACATTTACACTAGGTAAATGTTTGCAAAACTTGAGCCAATATTGAAGACTTTAAAAGTCGATAGCTGCTTGTTTACTAGTCATGTTTATAACCACCATTATGCCACAATATTGTCACATAACTTTACACAATACTATTCCAATTTCGATACCTTACGTCTCTTATAACTATCTATTTATTATATTGGATAAACATCATGAAATAAATATTTAACAGACAGCAAATAAATATATAAAAATTCGCGCTAAATATTAAATTTTTATTTTAAATTTTAGTTTTATTTTAATTGCCGTTCCGTACGCAGGAAATCGGTCCGGTTTTGCCTGTACACGTTGAAAGTCGAGTAGCGATGGCAAAAATATTTGATAAATAAGTTTTTCTGTGTGTTGTTGAATTTACATTCACGAAGCTATGTTGAGTGATCTCTTTTTATGGAAACCTGTCTAAAGACCCTTTTATTGGAGTTTATAATGATCGTAGTATTTCATGCGTACCGACTTAAACTCATTAAAAGTTATAATGTGTCATCCTCTGATAAGCTGTTAAGTTTTTTTTAATAATAAGTATCATTAAGTATTACATCTTGCTGGCATAACTATTTCGATGTTCAGGTAACGTGTGGTTCAGGTATTTTGTGGAACACAGGTTAGTTATGAGCTATGCTGAGTGATCTCTTTTTATGGAAACCTGTCTTAAATACCCTTTTATTGGAGTTTATAATGATCGTAGTATTTCATGCGTACCGACTTAAACTCATTAAAAGTTATAATGTGTCATCCTCTGATAAGCTGTTAAGTTTTTTTTAATAATAAGTATCATTAAGTATTACATTTTTTTTTTTTTTTTTTTTTTTTTTTTTTTTAATACATCTTGCTGGCATAACTATTTCGATGTTCAGGTAACGTGTGGTTCAGGTATTTTGTGGAACACAGGTTAGTTATGAAGGATTTATAATTATGGTATGTGTGTATGTGGTGTACAAATTAACATAATCAAAATTTTAAAGAATTCGTTTTCGAAACGTTTATTGCTAGTTTAGTTTAGTGCTATATACTGCCAGGAAACCAAACCAATGACTAACTATGTAAAACTTTAAAAAAATACCGCAAAAAATGGAAATCAATTAATTATTTTCCTTATTTTTTTGTCCTCACTACTCGATAGGTGGTATTATTTCTCAGCTTAAGCTTTGAAGCTAGCGCCATCTATCAGTAAGTTCGATAACGCAAGGCAACTAATAAATAAGTTTTAACCGACGGCTAAAGGTCCTGGAATACACCAGTGGGTGTCGTTAATGTTTGCATGTCGACTGCACAGCACTAATTTCTATATAAAAACCTACTGCAAGGATGATTAGTATATGATTTCATCATGGAAAGTGGAAGTAATGGGTTATCGAGTTCAACGGAAAGAAAAATCAGGGTCTGGTAGCAGCGTGGACTCGGCTATATGTTTGACATAATTTTTTTTATTTCCTTTTTTTTACTTGTTCGTAACAGGCGTATGGAGCCCCATCACGATTGCATCATCCATCATTGTCTCGATTGCATCCGGGCATCCCAGGCCTTCAGCTCGGAGCTTCCGCTCCCTGGCTTTTCTCCTCCACTTCACACTTTCTTGGGTATTCATGACAGTGATACCATTGTCTGTGATGAAGAAGGGTTTCGTGTCGCGAACAGCGGTGGTCCGATCCACGCAATCGGAATCATGGTACGATGACCAATTAACACGTATGTGACACGGTGTTGACAATGGGCTATTCTGCAATTTTCCTTGCAATGCTTTTAATTGGGGGTAGTTATGATCTGGCCTATCCGCAACCATTAATCTGGTCAGTCAAGACACATACGCTTAAGTTTCTCACTCCTTGGCTCACTCATTCAGTTTTTTAACATAAATCCGTTTTCTCAATCTTTTTTAGGGTTCCGTAGTCGTAGTAGGGTTCACCAAACCCATACATGCGGGGTATCTATGGATAGGTCTTCAAAAATGATATTGAGGTTTCTAATATCATTTTTTTCTAAACTGAATAGTTTGCGCGAGAGATACTTCCAAAGTGGTAAAATGTGTCCCCCCCCCCCTGTAACTTCTAAAATAAGAGAATTATAAAACTAAAAAAAATATAGAATGTACATTACCATGTAAACATCCACCGAAAATTAGTTTGAACAAGATCTAGTAAGTAGTTTTTTTAATACGTCATAAATCGTAAAAGGCAATTTTTCCTTACATTCAATCAACTCAAATATAAAAATTTTACTTGCTGCTACGGAACGCTGCATGGGCGAGTCCGACTCGCACTTGGCCGGTTTATTTATTCATCGAACCATCTCAGCATTCATTTCTCTATCTTTGTTGCTACATTGTCTACATTACTGCAATATTCTCTTATCAAGCTATTCCTCACTTCTTCCACCATAGTTTCCCCAACTTTACATCTCAGACCTCTTATTTTAACAACAATTGTTTCACATTTAAAATTCTTGTTTCGTACATCAGTCCAAAACACATGAACAATAAGCACCTGCAAAATAAGCAGCCCTTAATGTAAAGCTAATTTTACTTTCATTAATACTTGTTAGCTGCTCTCACAGTTATGTTAGCAAAGCCTTATTCACTTAATTTCTTGTAAAAAAAAAACACTCAAAAATGTCACAATAATATTTTCAATTTTCTTTACATAACATAACATAACTTCACGCCTGTATCCCCGTAGGGGTAGGCAGAGGTGTATTACACACCCACGATTCGCGAGTTATGTTAAGGTCCCAATGTAATAGGGGGCGAGCCTATTGCCATCTACCGAGCACATTATTAAACGAGCGATAATTAACATATATTGCACACATAACTACAAAAAGTCAGAGGTGTGTGCCCGGGCGACTGGGGATCGATCTCGAGACCTCGTCTTAGCAGTCCGTTACGTCCACAACTGGGCTATCGCCACTTCTTTAAAACCCGTGTAACCGGGAAACCTCCCTTGGTTACCTAACCGGTTGACCCAGTCGATATGGAAGCAATTACTCACTAATCTCAGGGCGCTTTTTGTCACAGTAATAAATACATAAAATTATAAATAATTAACTAAATTAGTGCATTCCAAGGGGACACCTTTAATCAAACAAGGAAGAGGTTTCATACACATAATTACTCAGAAAGTACATACATACACAAGCAAACAAAACTCCAGTGCTGTTTTAAACTGACAATCAAAAGATAAATTTAGAAATCCTTGACTGAGTTCTCCTCTTGAGGAATCTGACAATATAAACATAATCTTGAGCTCCCTTTCAGATCAGTCAAGATGCTGGTCTGAGGTTTATTGCAATATTTGATTGGAGTAGGTTATTCACAAAGTAATACACTCCTAAGCTAGAATATTATCACCTTAATCAAATTTACAATTGGCGCTCGGATGAAGAAGGGATTCTATTAGCTAAGTAAATAATTTGTTAATATGTTTCCATAATTATTGTAATGTCTTATGGTAATGTGCTCGGTAGATGGCAAAAGGCTCGCCCCCTATTACATTGGGACCTAATCATAACTGGCGAATCGAGGGGTGTGTATTAAACCTCTGCCTACCCCCGAAGGTAAAATGCGTCAGTATTTATGTATGTATATTAAAATTGAAATAAAATGTATAAACACTAGATGTTGCCCGCGGCTCCGCCCGCGTAGAATTCTGGTCCGGTTCCCGCAACTCATGGGAACCTATTCCGGACTATAATCTATCCCTGTGCCAAATTATAGCCACATCCGTTTAGCTGTTTTTGCGTAAAAGAGCAACAAGATACATACATACATACATACATACTCACAAACTTTCACATTTCTAATATTAGTAGGATTACAAAATATACCTAAATACAAACCTACAGTGACGTCAAAAAATTTCGCCCCATTAACGTCGGCTGGATATAATTAGGTATACCGATTAAGACCAGCTTACAAATTCAAGATTTAACAACGAATTATACGCGGCATAGCCGTTTGTTGGTGGCTGAACTCCTCCGTAACCACTCGCACGATCTTGACCAAATTTACCACGGTGATAGTGTGGACACTGAGGAGTGTTTTGAAGCGAGATGGTTCATGTCCGATGTACCATTGAGGAATAATCACCGAAAATCAGTTTAACGAGCGCGCGGCCTTAGCTAAGCGCGCGACCGTAGTAAGATGTCTTATTTTCAAGTAAGAGTCCTGATCGCTTAGCCCAATTTATTTCAGTCGCACCCTGCACTGAATTCCTAGTATATAAGTACATTACTTTTCTCCTACAATCAGCTTTCACATAACAGAGGCATGTTTCGTAAGCCTTAATTGCATATATTAGCGTCTGACATATTTTCACGAGTTGCCTAGGAGTTTGACGGGTAGTTTGCATAATTGCTGTTGGTAATGTACACTCGGCAACAGATGGTGTTGGTCGTTAAGTCACTGTTCTTTAGTAATAATAAATAAACAAATAAATATTCAACACAGCACTCTCTAAACCCTTGTGTTATGTGTTCCAGAATGCGGATAAACATATTACTTAGATTTTTTTTGTAAATAAATACATTATTATATAAGTATAGCTACACCCAGACCAATGCAAATATACGTGTATTTGCATTGGTCTGGGTGTAGCTCAATCATCATGTATAATATAATAATGTAATATACACAATCATCTCTGTGACCTCTGATTTAGCAGTCGAAAGTTTTACCACTACGCCTATGAGTATAACCGCCCCCGCTGGCCGGCGGGGGGGTATCCGAAGGGATTTCCGCACGATAAAAAAAAAAAAAAAAAAAAAAAAAAAAAAAAAAGGGTATAATAATTATAAAACCTAATTATAAATCACTGAAACAAATTAATTCGACTTCAATGAGAAACAACTAAAAATTATTATATATTTCGTTCTTCCTTAGAGCATTAAAGACCCGGGACGACGTTAGGCTTTGATCGTTAGGGGGGGGGGGGGAGGCTACCATTGCGATTTCCGCAAAAAAAGTACCATAAAAGGCACAGCATAATCGTAGACAAATCTAAAAAATTAAAGATCATGAAAATTGGTCCACCCGTTCTTGAGTTTACCCCGGTCATTACTAACACGGCTTTGTTTTATATAGAAATGAATAAGGAGCCTACAATTTTTTATTTTGTCTTAAGTATTATATGAATGTAGTGCAGTTCCATACAGTGGTGTGCAGTGCCCTACAAACACCTACGAAGCCCAAACCAAACTCATCTGCATGCTACAACTGCTGATTACGAATCTGGCGAGGCTCTGGCTTTTCTATCGTGATTCTGGCAGACGGCATTCGCTCCTGCAAAAGCGAAGATAAACCGAATCAAGAGCAAGAGTAGGAGAGCCGATCACAGGCTCCAAAGTACAAGCTTTGGATGCTACGGGACTACCGCTGTGATGATCTGATGATGAAGATGACACAGCGAGGCTCCGTCAAACTTAAACCAAATGTTGGGTAGAGCCAAATCGCCAATCCCGGCTTAGTGTCAAAGTATCCGATTAATGGTCACCACTGAATTGATTTGATTTTGATTTTGAAGTATCTTTATTTATAAAATATTACAAGGATAGTAAACAATTGGTCTTATTCTAATTGTTTCTAAGGTTAAATTACAAATGTTACCTAGGCTAAGAGTGCCTTTATGAACTTTTGACATCTAACTTTTAGCATAAATATTATGAAAAAGTTCACACACGACTAAAATATATAATAGTACTTACGATTAATTATTTAACTCATTAAGCCAACTTAGCGAGGTGGACAAACTATACTTACAATGATAGTAACTATGAAATAACCATAACTGGCTTAATTGAATTACTTGGAAGAATTATACACTTAATAAGTATCCTACAAAACAATACAATACAACAATAACAAACAAAACCACTGAATTACCCCGTTAATAAGTTACAGACCTTCATTTTTAATAACTATATCAAATAGACGTGAAGGTATTAACCTACAACTGACGAACCGAAATCTACACTTAAAACCTCCATTGTGAAATAATTCCAACAAATATGACAAATAATAGTGCAGTCGTAGGCATACCTGACAATTATCAGTTATTTCTTATAATTTGTTTAGACTTTTGCTCAGCTGCGAGATTTTGTGTCATTAGAAGCGTTAAAGCGAGAAGCGCCATCTGAAAACCAGCGCTGAGCATATCACACGGTATGCGTAGCATTTATGCTGAGATGGCGGCCATATTTGCGATCGCACAGTGTGCCTAAATAGGAATGACTAGATTGTAAGATTTTTATTTATTATGTAATGTGTTCGTTGTGCGTGTCCTAAATTATTTGATTTTTCTTTCTTTCTTCCTTTCCCGTTCATCTCAATAATTTATTATTAACATTTAAAAATTAAGGGCAAACTACAAGGTAAGACAGAATTACCTTGTAGTTTGCTTTCGTAATTTTATCATGATATTGATTTATATATTGGGGGGATCTCCGGGGCCCAAACTCAACTGCTACCTAGTACATCTGCCGGTCAACAGGCGAGGTTCTGGTGTCGTTCCTCTCGGGGTTAGGGGGCAGTCGCTAAAGCAGGCGTAATAGCCAAAATAAGTTAAACATAAAATGGAAAGAACGCTCTACCGCCACGCTACAGAAGGCGTCATGTCACGTCGCTATTCGCTGTCATCGAGACCTATTCTTTTAATACTGCTTGAACAAAATGTAGACTGCAAATTGTACTTGCACCTGCTTTACAATGGACGTGTTGGTATGTGCCATTATGAGTTGATAAATGTTATTCAGAGGAAGATATTCTCTGTATTATGGGATTAATTTATTTCATAACTGTCGTCATTTTTTTTACCTGTGGAAACCCTCACGGGCTTTGGTGCCGACGATGGGGTGGGCGTGTTGGAATTGGACCGACTAAAACCACACTGTATCCTTCCCAAGTTATACATAATTTACATACATTTTATAGGTTCAAATAATAATACTTCAAACTAGCAGATTTGCAGACATACGAATAGACATACACATACTGACGAATGATTTTTGTTGACATTAATTTAAATACCTACCTAATATTATAAAATCTTTGAAGGTTTGTAAAAAGTGTAGTGACATTCATTTTTACATAGACACACGAGAACAAGTACAGATTTCTAATTTCAAACTTAGTTTATAAGCTAGTCTGCTTCCTCAAAAGTATAAAAAGGCAGACGTTCCACTACACTAATAATTGTTTACAGTGTCCCACTTCCGACTCTAATGAAGATGTTTTCTTTTAAAAAATTCTTATACTGGCGTCAGGAAGGCAATGAAGCTTGACTCAACTAATGACGCCTAAAGCAATTACCCTGATTGTACCACTTTTGTCTTCAACTGTACCTAGAAGAACTCAACAATTAAATCTAACCTATATTTATTGTGGACTTCTAGCAAACTTACATATTTTTCAATGTTACATTGTGTTGCAGTAATCTCATAAAACTGTTCTTTATTTTATGTTTTTGTATAATTTATTAACAATTTGTAATGCATACGTTACTAACTTTCATTTTGATTTGGATAATGTTAACTAAATATTAAATAAATAAATATTCCACGACATTCTACACAGCGCTATCTAGACCCAAAGTAAGCATAGTTTAACTAGCTTGTGTTATAGGTATATATACCTATATACAAACCTACAGTGATGTCAAAAAATTCCGCCCCATCAACGTCAGCTGGATAGTTTTTTTTTAGTTTAGTTTCTAAATAAGAATAATATTTCTTCTTCTGAAACTGATTTCCAAATAAGAATAAACAATCTGTTTTCGAAACTCGTTACCAATTAAGAAAGTTAATTATTCTCCCGAAACCGGGCTTTTTACTGTTTTTGAAACCAGCATTCAATTAAGAAAAAAATCTTCTTTCGAAATAATGTACCAAATTGATTTTAATACTTTTTTTTGGGTTGATATCAATTTGGTACAATTATATACAATTCCTAGGAGTTGTGCACATTTCCTAGGACATTTATGTATTAAATAGTTTTTGAAACAATATTTTATACATTTCCTAAGCTTCGGAATTATATAAATTTCCTAGGATTTGTATACAATTCCTAGATTTCATACATTTCCGGTAACATATACATACATATTATACATAGAAACACCCAGACCAATGCAAATAGACATTGGCATGAAAATACTTAAGTAATATTACATTAAGTAATATTATATTTTTTTATAATAGACATCAATATCAATAGGACTATGTCTGATGGTAAGCTAAAGGTAAAGTCTCACGAATAGGGTTTTTTTTTTTATACCACTAAGGTGGCAGACAAGCACACGGCCCACCTGATGGGAAGCGGTTACCGCGGCCTATGGACGTGTGCAACACCAGTGGCATCACACTCGCGCTGCCGACCCTATAAAGGAAAGGGGATGGGAAAGGAGTTTGGGAGGGGATGGGAAAGGAGTTTGGGCTCCGGCACTCTCACTCACCAAACGGAACGCAACAGTTCAAATACTGTTACTTGGCGTCGATATTCTGTGAGAGGGTGGTGCTTCCCCGGTCGAGTCGGCCCATTCATGCAACGGCCAAAATGACTGTTGCTCGACTCTACCACCTTTAAGGGATCATCATTATAGACACCGATAATGTTAAAATGGTCACCCTCAGCTTGACGGCCTCATCAGATGCCGTTTCACACCCGCTTAAAAGACCCGGGACTTTGGGAAGATGGAAACACGTGTGCCGGTCAACTTTTCGTCACATACTCATAATCGTAATGTGACATTCTGAATCATCATCAGCGTCAACTCAGCGATGATCCCAGCTCCTGGGTATTTATCTCAGAACTCAGGGTCCGCTTTCTTCTAAGGCTACTCCAATTCGCCCAATCTTCGGCATCTCTGGTAGTAAGACCAATGGCACGCATGCCATTTTTTAGGACGTCAAACCAGTACGACTTTGGTCTACCCCCCTTGATCCAGTGGAAGTAGCATGGCTAGAAATGTGTTACCTACGTAGCCAGGCGGTCGCTCCAAAACGTGATCACACCAGCGAAGGTGACACTCCTGCAGTTTATCCGTGATATAATGTACATGATTTATATAGATTTAACACAGAAAAAGTGATCAGCCACGATGGGACTTGAACCTGCTAGATTTTCGAATATCAAGGACGTGTCCGGGTATTTAAAAAAAAAAAATATATTAGAAACCGAAATTACTAATATTCCCTCTAACCCCTCCAGCTAAGCTTAATTGCTTGTGTTAGGAGCGGGTTCACGTCGGTAGTGTAATGGCCAGGATTCGAACCCGGGACCTCTCGATCGTAGGGTCGACTCCTTAACCACTAAGCTAGCTAAGGTAGCTCAGTTGGTCAGAATACATCCCCCTGTAAGGGACTGGTCACGTGTTCAACTCCCATCCTGAATGTTCACTGTTCCGATTTAAATACATATAGGAAAAGTTAGCATGGGTACTAATTGTTTCAAAATGTCATTAAATTATTGTGGCGTGGTAATCTAAAAAGAAAAGCGGCCAAGTGCGAGTCGGACTCACCCATTAAGGGTTCTGTAGTAACAAGTAACATAATAATGTTTTTTTTATATTTGAGTTGATTGAATGAAAGGTAAATTGCGGTTTACGATTTATGACGTATTGAAAAAAACTACTTACTAGATCTCGTTCAAACCAATTTTCGTTGGAAGTTTACATTGGTAATATACACCATATATTTTTTTTAGTTTTATCATTCTCTTATTTTAGAAGTTACAGACACACACACACACACACACACACACATTTTATAACTTTCGAAGTGTCTCTCGCGCAAACTATTCAGTTTAGAAAAAAAAAAAAAATTAGACACCCATTTTTTAATACCTATCCATAGATACCACACACATATAGGTTTGATGAAAAAAAAATTTTGAGTTTCAGTTCTAAGTTTGGGGAACCCCCAAAATTTACTGTTTTTTTATTTTAGTGTGAAAATCTTAATGCGGTTCACAGAATACATCTACTTACCAAGTTTGTGTACAAAGTGGCTGTGACATACGGACGGACAGACAGACATAACGAATCCATAAGGGGTCCGTTTTTTGCCGTTTGGCAACGAAACCCTAACAATGTTTAAAAACCGGCCAAGTGCGAGTCGGACTCGCACAGAGGGTTCCGTACAAACCTGTAGAGAAAAGAAGTAGTACTTAACTTTAAAATTTTCAAAAATATTTTTATTATAATATGATGTAAGTAAAAATTTTCGCAATTTTTCCTTTATCTGTACTATAAGACGTTACTTCGTACCAAATTTCAAGATTCTAAGTTCACGGGAAGTACCCTGTAGGTTTTGATTCCCGTGCGAGTTTCGAAAATTTGCGGATATTTGTGGCATAAACGACTGTACCTTTTGATTCCTTTGGTTTAGAAGTTTGATTTTTTCACAGCTCCAAAGGACAGTAGACTTGAGTATTAGATATAAATTTCAGTTTGATACCTCCACGCGTTCCTGAGAAAAGCGGTATTAACGACGGACGGACGGACAACGAAGTGATCCTATAAGGGTTCCGTTTTTTCCTTTTGAGGTGCGGAACCCTAAAAGTTACTGTAACATCATTCATTGCTTCCGTAGTTCGTAAGAATTACGGTAGATGGCTCCGCCAACACCACAAGCCATAATTTATCGGAGAACTTCGAGTATTTAGGACGTATCCAAGTAACTCAGTTGGTCAGAGTATTACCCTTGTAAGGGACTGGTCGCGGGTTCAAGTCCCGTCCTGGATGTTCACTTTTTCCAAGTTTTATCTATAGGAAAAGTTTCAATAAATGATCGATGTAGTTTGTGGAAACTGCAGACCTTAATTATGCCTGTACCCTCCGGTCTTGCTCTGATCAAGGGTCACACGTCTATAAGTGTTTGTAAGGTTATTTGACTTAATATTTACTGTAGAGTCTAGCAGGGCCAGGGTGGCAGATCGTGGTGTTTCCGCGAGCGCCTCTCTATAGGAAGGAGAAATTTGATCCCTTAACTACACGTTGCGGTCTCCAAAGTTGGCGCCCAAGGCCAGTCGGGGACTTCGAGATATCCTATCAAGATGTTCCCTTTTTTTCCTGAGTAAGTCCCTTCGTATACCCCTCCGCCGGTGAGCGGGGGTGGTTATGTCAAGCTTGAACCGACTAAAGCCGCACGCCGTCTCGGGTCTTCAGACGCCGGGGTATACGGTGGCCCATAAGGCATTTCCCTACGCACCCCGACACCGTGTGGTTTTAACCGGTTCGTGTCCAACATTTTAAATTCAAAAGTTTGAAACGTCAAGCCACCAGCCAGCCACAAAACTTTTTTTCATACACACATAAAAAAACGAAAAAAGAATTTAAAATAAAAATAAAGATCCGAATTATTTACAACCTATAATATTCAATATATTAAAAATGAGCTATTTGAGAATTAGTAGTAAACATATATTAATTTTGAGTCAGATTATTACTTAGAAAGCCATATATTATTAGTTATATACTTTCAGCATGTCAATATACGTAATAAATATACATAACATATTATACAGGTTGATTCTTATGCGTCCTAATCCTTTTAACCACAATGTTCCGCTGCAGAGCTTCTGCAGTTAAACATCTGCCGGATTATTATTCATTTTATTTTTATTTATATTGTTTATTTATTTACAATAAGGGTGCCCTTTGTATTCCAATGACCAATAAGCTACCGACGACGCGGACGTGCGAGGCTAAAAAAAATACATGGTAATGTCGGAAGTTTACGCGAATGTCACACATTGAAATAAAACTATTCTTAACGGATTCTATCGCGATTTATTTTATTTAATTATTAGCATTGAACCCGACGTTTCGGTTGCTTTTCAGCAGCCACGGTCACGGGGACGAAACGAATCCGTTAAAAATTGTTTTATGGTACCTCTCTTTTTTCTTGCGGAAATCCCCTTGGATACACTCAACCCCCCCCCCCCCCATCGGCCAGCGGTCGGCATGTACCTCGTGAATTGTACCTAAGTACATACATAATAATATATGCGTTGTCACTCGTTGTTTGAAGCTAGTCTGATTATGCTGTGATGATCATTTTATCTGAACGAAGCCGCGGCAATATACTTGTTGATTATAATAACATATTCACACACATATATCGAAAAGCGCGCAAAACGATCATATTATAAATTCCGAACGCAATGCCATGAGCCGCCGCATCTGCGCGTGCGACGCTGACATACACTTGTCACTTTGACACTTCAATACAAACTGCCAACTTACATTCTGCTTCTGTGGACTTGTTACTTTTTTTTGTCTTATCTTTACTTAAGGGTTGTGTTGTAGCTGGAGAGAAAATAATTTTAGTAATATATTTTTCGACATTTTGTGTAACGATTAAATAAGTGTTTTATTAATTGTAAGGATGGCAAAATCATACAACGTGCTATAAAATTTACGGCTTAATAGGTATAGTTTTTTTTTTCAGTATTTGAGTAAGTTTGGTTCGATTTTCAGTTGCTTTTATCCAATATAATTTGTAAGTAAGTTGTTAAGCCGAGTGAAATGATATAATTGATTTTAAGTGATTCGTTTTTAAACATTTTTTTCAATATACTAGAAACTTTAACATAGTACAGAGTACATAAAAGTGATTGAAGCTCAGAATGGGAATTGATTTCCCACTGGTGACCGAAATTCATTCGATCATTTGACTTGTGACCGATAAAACATTAGGCCATTCTACTACTGATCGAATGAACAATTGACAAAAAGAGTTTTTATCGAACAAACATTTGGTAAGTATTTTTACTACTGATCGAATGAACGTTTGGTCGAAAAACAGTTAACAACTAAAGAATATTTTAACAAACAAACCTTTGGTATTTTACTGCTGATTTCATTGATGAAATTTACTTATAAACTATTTATTAATAGTTTATAAGTCGAACCTGTGAGGCAGTGGAAAAATAATTCGCTGTTGTTCATGGACTCGAATGAAATAGTCGCGAAAGACGCTGTTTCGTTAAACATTGTTGCGATAAGAGTGTCTATTAGAGTGACTAGTGGTTCCGGCGCTTCTGAGTTAGGTTAGGTTAGAACTGTGACCCCAACAGAGTCCGGAAAGGTGGATTTCGATAACGTGACTATATTCGAGCGTATGAGGCAGTGTAATTACGTTAACCCCACACTTACGTTAACAATTTATGTAGCTGATAACCGTTCGAAAACGTAATGAAGTGTCAAGTTTGATGAAATTAACAAAATTTAATAAATAGTTTATAAGTAAATTTCATCAATGAAATCAGTAGTAAAATACCAAAGGTTTGTTTGTTAAAATATTCTTTAGTCAACTGTTTTTCGACCAAACGTTCATTCGATGAGTAGTAAAAATACCAAATGTTTGTTCAATAAAAACTCTTTTGGTCAATTGTTCATTCGATCAGTAGTAGAATAGCCTAATGTTTTATCGGGCACACGTCAAATAATGATCACATGAATTTCGGTCACCAGTGGGAAACCCAATGGGAATGTGTGTGAGCTGAGCTTTTTAAATGAAGCCCAAGCTCAAGCTCAGCTCAAGATTTTCTTTTACATGCTGTATTTGTATAATATTGTATCCATAAAGGGTATAATAAAGTAGAATAAAGGTGTATTGGCAGTTAGTGGAGACAGTTTTTTATTCTACGTAATAGTTGCAACATGGTTGCTGTCAACCGGGAACATTCTAAGACATGAATTACACATAATAGACAAGAGGCATAAGGTAATATGTACGATTTTGCTTTGATTATGCCTTACGCCTAATCAAAGCAAAAGCAAAATCGTACATACCGACGCGATTTGCCCTGCGATATATCTACTGAAATTAGAGACAAGCTCCAGTTTTTTTTTACGTGGGGAAATCCCTTCGGATCCCTCGCCGGCCAGCGTTTGTGGTTAGCTTAAGTTGTACATCTAGGTTAAGTTTTTACTTTTAAGTGTTTAATTTTTTTTTTTAAATCTAGCTAATCACAGATCATCAGGAAGAAACTTCCTTATTTGAGCCAATCTATTCGTGCTAAACAAAACACTGGTTTTTGCGACCATTGAAGTATATAGCTTATCTTGCACTGTAAGACAAACATATAGAAGAAATATATCCTTGAGAATTAATTTCGCTGTATCCATTTACTTCAATAAGATATTTATAGTGAATGATG
Source organism: Cybosia mesomella (assembly GCA_946251805.1). Lineage (NCBI taxonomy): Eukaryota > Metazoa > Arthropoda > Insecta > Lepidoptera > Erebidae > Cybosia > Cybosia mesomella. The sequence goes on from OX276409.1 coordinate 21,442,969, forward strand.
TGACAATAAGTAACAGCGTATACAAAAAAAGTTCGTTACTGATACCTCGTCTAACTTGAGTATGTTTTGCAGTCTATAGATACAAGTAATAAAAACGTAATGAGGTTGAAAACTGTACATCCTATTATACATATGTGAAAGTTTGTGAGGATGGATGTTGTGTGTGTGAATGTTGAATGGCTGAACGGATCTGGGTGCAATTTATCATACATATAGATTATAGTCCGATGAGTGGACTCGGAACCCCGGGGTGGAAACCTCGTGTGCGACCGGGACTAACGCAAAGATTATGATGGTAAAAGATTATAATCATTAATAGCACATAGGTTACTAGTACCTTCTTTTTTTTCGTGCCGGAATCCCCTTGGATACCCCCGCCGGCCAGCGGGGGAGGTTATGTCGGGCTTGAACCGACTTGATGAATGATAGGTAATATTATAAAGCGTAACATACGCCACTTTAATTTTAGAAAATGATTTAGGGTTCCGCGCAAAAGAATTCATACCTTAAAAATCTAAAAACACGCGGACGAAGTCGCCGGCACACCAAGTCTAAAATATAATGATTAGATTATCTAATACGAGTTGGAATCGAGACTGCAGAAGAAACAATACCTTATCCTATGCCGAACACGGATGACAGACGGAGTTATAGAATAATTCTGCGACAATGTTGCCAGTTCTGCAGCTGCCACAAAACAAATATACTAATGAGATGAAATATATTCACACTGCGGGAGCCGGCTATAAGGTCAAAAAAGACACCTAGCAGTTTTGATGTGTTGTAAGTTCCGTTTTAATGATCTATACAGAATACATGAATTTTGACTTTGACTTTGACAATTAGTAAAGCGGCTCGTGGCTATATGATAAGGTTACGCACTGCTAGCCAAGTCAGTCTTAGGATGGGTTGCCTCGGGAACACGTTAAGCTGTCGGTCCCGGTTACCACATTACCATCTGTAGTATTGGGTACGGGTAGGTGGGACCCTAAAAATATGACAACGTGGTTTAACCACAGAACTTCGATGTCGCCAGTGGGTTGTGGAGGTCAGATGGCAGTGGCTTCAGGGAAGATATCGATGTCCAAGTTTCTTAGTGAGACTGAACACGGACCCCAATTGAGTTGGGAAAAGCTTCGGAGGATGATGCATCCACACTACGCGAGTCGGCTATAAAGTCAAAACTGTAAGCCGACCCCAACTGAGTTGAGAAAAGGTTCGGAGGATGACGCATCCACACTACGCGAGTCGGCTATAAAGTCAAAACTGTAAGTCGACCCCAACTGAGTTGAGAAAAGGTTCGGAGGATGACGCATCCACACTACGCGAGTCGGCTATAAAGTCAAAACTGTAAGCCGACCCCAGCTGAGTTGGGAAAAGGTTCGGAGGATGATGCATCCACACTACGCGAGTCGACTATAAGGTCAAAACTGTAAGCCAACCCCAACTGAGTTGGGAATAGGTTCGGAGGATGATGCATCCACACTACGCGAGTCGGCTATAAGGTCAAAACTGTAAGCCGACCCCAACTGAGTTGGGAAAAGCTTCGGAGGATGATGCATCCACACTACGCGAGTCGGCTATAAGGTCAAAACTGTAAGCCGACCCCAACTGAGTTGGGAATAGGTTCGGAGGATGATGCATCCACACTACACGAGTCGGCTATAAGGTCAAAACTGTAAGCCGACTCCAACTGACTTGGGAAAAGGTCCGGAGGGTGATGCATCCACACTACGCGAGTCGGCTATAAGGTCAAAACTGTAAGCCGACTCCAACTGACTTGGCAAAAGGCCCGGAGGATGATGCATCCACACTACGCGAGTCGGCTATAAGGTCAAAACTGTAAGCCGACCCCAACTAAGTTGGGAAAAGGTTCGGAGGATGATGCATCCACACTACGCGAGTCGGCTATAAGGTCAAAACTGTAAGCCGACTCCAACTGACTTGGCAAAAGGCCCGGAGGATGATGCATCCACACTACACGAGTCAGCTATAAGGTCAAAACTGAAAGCCGACCCCAACTGACTTGGGAAAATGTCCGGATATGATGCATCCACACTACGCGAGTCGGCTATAAGGTCAAAACTGTAAGCCGACCCCAACTAAGTTGGGAAAAGGTTCGGAGGATGATGCATCCACACTACGCGAGTCGGCTATAAGGTCAAAACTGTAAGCCGACTCCAACTGACTTGGCAAAAGGCCCGGAGGATGATGCATCCACACTACACGAGTCAGCTATAAGGTCAAAACTGAAAGCCGACCCCAACTGACTTGGGAAAATGTCCGGATATGATGCATCCACACTACGCGAGTCGGCTATAAGGTCAAAACTGTAAGTCGACCCCAACTAAGTTGGGAAAATGTTCGGAGGATGATGCATCTACACTACGCGAGTCGGCTATAAGGTCAAAACTGTAAGCCGACCCCAACTAAGTTGGGAAAAGGTCCGGAGGATGATGCATTCACACTACGCGAGTCGGCTATAAGGTCAAAACTGTAAGCCGACCCCAACTGAGTTGGGAATAGGTTCGGAGGATAATGCATCCACACTACGCGAGTCGGCTATAAGGTCAAAACTGTAAGCCGACCCCAACTGAGTTGGGAAAAGGTTCGGAGGATGATGCATCCACACTATGCGAGTCGGCTATAAGGTCAAAACTGTAAGCCGACCCCAACTGACTTGGCAAAAGGTTCGGAGGATGATGCATCTACACTACGCAAGTCGGCTTTGTGTTCAAAACAGTAAGCCGACCCCAACTAAGTTGTGAAAAGGTCCGGAGGATGATACATCCACACTACGCGAGTCGGCTATAAGGTCAAAACTGTAAGCCGACCCCAACTAAGTTGGGAAAAGGTTCGGAGGATGATGCATCTACACTACGCAAGTCGGCTTTGTGTTCAAAACAGTAAGCCGACCCCAACTAAGTTGGGAAAAGGTCCGGAGGATGATACATCCACACTACGCGAGTCGGCTATAAGGTCAAAACTGTAAGCCGACCCCAACTAAGTTGGGAAAAGGTTCGGAGGATGATGCATCTACACTACGCAAGTCGGCTTTGTGTTCAAAACAGTAAGCCGACCCCAACTAAGTTGGGAAAAGGTCCGGAGGATGATACATCCACACTACGCGAGTCGGCTATAAGGTCAAAACTGTAAGCCGACCCCAACTAAGTTGGGAAAAGGTTCGGAGGATGATGCATCTACACTACGCAAGTCGGCTTTGTGTTCAAAACAGTAAGCCGACCCCAACTAAGTTGGGAAAAGGTCCGGAGGATGATACATCCACACTACGCGAGTCGGCTATAAGGTCAAAACAGTAAGCCGACCCCAACTAAGTTGGGAAAAGGTCCGGAGGATGATACATCCACACTACGCGAGTCGGCTATAAGGTCAAAACTGTAAGCCGACCCCAACTAAGTTGGGAAAAGGTCCGGAGGATGATGCATCCACACTACGCGAGTCGGCTATAAGGTCAAAAAGAGACATCTTGTCGACAATAATTAACTGGGTGCATCTATATGTTCTTGAGTGGAGACCGCGACTCGGCAAACGTAGTGTAGGACGCCCTCCGGCCAGGTGGGATGACGATCTGCGAAAGACTGCGGGCAGATGCTGGATGCGGCAAGCTGAAGACAGGGCGCTATGGCGATCATTAGTGTCCATGTCCAGCAGTGGAGTAGCATAGGTTGATGACGATGATGATGATTCTATAGGTCCCCACCAAGACCTGCAGGGCCAAGCCAACCTCACCTTCAAGTAGGTACATCTGCTGCTTGACAGACGAGACTCTGGCGCAGGTTTCACGGGGGCGAAGGTCTGACGGCAGTTGTTCTCATAAAAACCGCATATGTCAAATAAAACGGACGTGAAGGAGTTTATGCGTGGTGCTTGAGAGAACCTGATTTATATTAATACTAGCTATTCCCCGTGGCTTCGCCCGTGACATACTTCGACCCCCCGTGACACATACCTACATATCTGTAATTTATTAGTTTTACAATAATATATGGATAATTTGCCCGTTTTGTTGATATATGTGATTAATGCTACGCTACACTGGAATGTGGCGTGATGGTATATCGCTTATAGCCTTTCTCGTTGAATAGGCTATCCAACACAAAGGTAATTCTTCAAATCGAACCAGTAGTTCCCGAGATTAGCGCGTTCAAACAAACAAACAAACAAACTCTTCGGCTTTATAATATATTAAATTACATATTATATTATGTTATATTATTATATCTTTATATAGTATAGATGTCGGTGATTTCAGTTCTTACTTAAATATCGGTAAGGAAGTTATAATTTTTTTATATTTTCTCCCTCAATTTAATAGTTTTAGCGTGAAAGCGTAACAAACATCCACACACGCGTCTATCCTCACATTTATTATATTACTAGCTGTGCCCGTGACTTCGTCCGCGTGGATTTAGATTTTTAGGGTTTTAGTTCCTTTGCGTGGAACCCTTTTATTTATTTTTTTACGTGCGGAAATCCCTAATTATTTTTCTAACATTAAAGTGGCTTTTGTTATGCCTTGTAATATTACCTATCTGCCAGTGAAAATTCCATCAAAATCGGCCCAACGGGTCCAGAGATAACCTCTTTCAAAAAGACAGAATGATAGACAGACAGACAAAATTTTAAGATATTTGTTAAAAGTATCGTGAATACATTCATGTGTAATCATTAAAATTATGTTATTTTTATGTAACAAACGGCCATTACAAACATTACAAATGTATAGATTAGTAGAATAACATTAATGTATGCGGACTTCTTTCTATGTTAGACAGTATAAATAATATTTGATTATATATTTATGATTATCCAAAACTAACTCCTATCCCTCTTCACACGTTATAAAACGATGTATTTACAAGTAGGTCGGTAATCCTACCTATTTGTTAATACATTGTTTCAACAATTCAAACTACTAATATTTATAAAATTATATTAAAGTACTGTTTTTGCATAGATTGTTTTGAAAACATATATTATTTTAGAGCATGGATGATTGGGTCAGCAACACAAAATATATTTTCTGATGACCGATTCAGTAAAATAACGTTCTACAACGTGTGTTTTCTAAACATAACAAAAATTTATAAGATCAAAATTTCAAAATCTAATTGAATCAAAATATGAGTGATTGAAGAAAACGTAAGTAGAATTTGTTTTGACAGATCATACGGCTATTTTCACGTTCATCATTCTTATCAAATTGAAATTACGCAATCTGCAAACGTTGCGTTATCTCGTGTCTATCCATTCAAATCAGGGCCATGAGGTGTCATGGCCGTGACCGTGCTAAGCCCGCCCGTGCCCGGGCCGGTGACGAGACCCGGATGCTCGTATAATAAACCAGGAAGTTCATATAATAATATATACACAACTATGTTTTTTGGGGTCCGTGACGGGGCCGTGCCCGTCCACGGCCTGGGCACGGCCCCGATATGTGTGGATAGACATAGACCATTAATCGGGTCTCTGGTTCGAAACACAAAATGTATGTATTTCATATCAAACTGCGTTCTGCAATTTTAAAGAAGGCATAGTTAGAAAAATGTACAGCATTTTCATCATCTTAGCGTTGGACAATGTTGCATCCGAGGTTTACACCCTGGAGCCCGGGATCCGCTGACTTATTCTCCCACTTTTAATTTGACTTAAACGGCTTTTATAGGAGATACTGTCGTCTGACCCCTCAAACCTGAGTGGACAGCCTGCGTCAGAGCCTGGGGTGGAGCTCTGAAATAAACAGCGGCAACAAACCAAAAACTGCTTATAAAAAAAAAACTAGGAAAAATAACGCAACGCCAACTAGATCCAAACTAAGCAGAGCTTGTCATATGGGTTCTAGAATGCGGATAAACATACTTAGATACTTTTTTATATAAATAAATACATATTATACATAGAAACACCCAGACCAATGAAAATATACTTATTTGCGCTAAGTGGCATAGGAACCAGCGATCTTTGACTTAACAGTCAAACGTTCTACCGCTACGCCACAGAGGTCGTCGGTATGAAATATAATATTCACCTCCAAATATACAACTAATGCCTCCATATATACTTGTGCACCTGCCTCGTCAATCTCATGTCATATGCTTGGTAGGAAGATGTTAAGAAATAACTCCCTTATTACAATAAAAATAAAAATACACATGTATAAACTTAAGCACCTAAGTTATTCCACGCTTATAAGTACTACTTTACATTGATATCTACAGTCGGTAATATTTCTAGAACACTGTACAGTCAACGACAAAAGTAGCTTTACAAATTTCAAGTAGCTCTTAAATCTTTCATAAAGTAATAAATAAATATTCAAGGACATATTACACAGCGCCATTTAGACTCAAACCAAGCAGAGCAGAGGGTTCTAGAATGCGGATAAACATACTTAGATACTTTTTTGTAAGTAAATACATATTATACATGGAAACACCCAGACCAATGCAAATATACATATTTGCATAGAGCGGGAATCCAACCCGCGACTTCTGACTTTGCAGTCGAATGCTCTACCGCTACACCACAGGTCGTCACGTCACCTTACGTAATGAACAAAACATGAAATATATTAACTTTGACCTCCAGTGATACTTAAACTGCTCATACATCAATCGTCGGTATGTTTATTACAATGTAGTAAAGCTTTGTAAATAATTTAATGTTAATCGACTTTTGTCGTTGACTGTACGTTCACAAATGAATTTTTTATACTAATAAGCTGACACGCAAGCTCACGACACACTTAGATGGAAAACCAGGTACAATGCCTATAAACATTACAACACCTTAGAAATCACTCATGCATTGTCTGCCATTTCCCGTCACTAAAAAACTAACCGACTAATTGTCAGCAGGATATGTATATTATGGAGTTAGTAGATTGAAATTAATAGAAATGAGAATGAAAATAAACGCGAGCAGTGTGGTTTGAAATATGTGGTGACTAGTATCGTCACGCGGTATCACCCGCATAAGTTCTGATCCCGTGAAAATATCTGGATAAGAAGTTGCTTATCCAGATATTGGACATGGACATGACACGTTGACAATGTCACTAATGTCAATTTTGTCACGTGCATGTCACACGCCGCGTTATCTGCTCAGGCGGCGACCACAGATAAGAAATAAAAATATCCTTGCCGCAAAACCCCGAACCTTCTTGGTGTTACGACATGGTCGCCGTCTGAGTAGCTGTACTATTATTTATTCTGTGCTGTAGGTCCACCGTTATTTTAGACTTTTTTATTTTTAAGTGTAATATTGTTGTGTGTACTTGTGTATTGTTATTATCTCTTGCTTTTTCTTATTTAGGTTTTTTCCTTAATCCTGATATGTGCATGTGTATTATCCGCAATAAAAATCATTTTTTTCAATTTTCTTTCTTTCTAAGACGGAACCTTTATTAGTATTTATTGTTCAACTTCACTTCACGCCTGTATCCCCGACGGGGTAGGCAGAGGTGTATTACACACCCACGATTCGCCAGTTATGTTAAGGTCCCAATGTAATAGGGGGCGACCCTATTGCCATCTGCCGGGCACATTATTAAGCGAGCGATAATTAACATTTATAAATGCACACATAACTACGAAAACTCAGAAGTGTGTGCCCGGGGCGAGTGGGGAATGAACTCGAGACCTCGTCTCGGCAGTCCGTTACGTACGCCACTGGGCTATTGTGTATAAAAGCCCGTGTTATTTTGTATTAAAATTATTATCCTTTCAGCCTTCACTACTGTAATTACTATATAATAAACTCGTATTCTATTCGCCGTTAGTTTCTATCACATCTACTTGCACGCAAATTGTAAGTGGTGAGACCACCTACCCACCTACCTACCTAGACCGCTTCAATTCTAATAATGTAAAAAAAAATGAAATTGGTTCTGTAGTTTCAGAGTTTATCGATTACAAACAAACAAATCTGTCCTCTTTATAATATTTAGTAAGTAAGTACATACATGAGAATTGTCAAAGGTTTATTGAGGTGGTTTAATCACGTGGAATCCTATTAATATTAATATTGTTACGTGCGCGGGGTACAATTAAATGCCGTTTATACAACGAAGAGGTTTATTCGCTCACCACACCACAATATACATACATACAATATACATAATACATTCATGTAGTCCACAGTCGTTGCTTAGGTCGCCGGTATAATCCTCTTAATGAAAGTTTGTGTGCTTGTAACTAAATTACGCTAAAACGAGTGAACGCATCTGGCTGAAATTTGGTACAGGAATAGATTGTAGTATGGAATTATTATGGAATAGATTCACTCTGCGGTAAAATCTTTCATTGTACTCACATTTTCGACATATATTATTCAATCGATATAAACAGTATATTAAAGAACTTTTTTATACAATGGAGGTACTTGTAAGTAATTAATGTGCTTTTTGTCTTTGAATACCCTTCTCAAAGGTCTTGAATTTGACACGCAATGCTTGAATAAAATGGCATCTGACAGTCCTATTCTTAGTTGAAATATAATATACTGTATTTTGATATAACTTCAACGGCTGAGTGAAAGTACTTCGTTCTGTGAAAAATGTGTTTTTTATTTATATAACCTTTGAAAGCAGTCGTCATAACTTTTAGTAGTCTTTCGCTATTTCAATTACAATTTATGTATAAGTTTTGTGTTTGAAGATCAATATCGGATGTTTTTAAATGTCATACACACTACAAAGAAGTTTATTTACCATATATGGCCTCCAAATTGGTAGATAAATAACATTGTATGTTTAATTAATCAACTCCCGGCATTCGTTGTAATTTTTGCTTAATTTAAATTCACAAAACCTTCACGTAAGTGACAATAAGTGCACTAAATTTCATCGCAGTATGAGAATTGGGTATCCTCTAGGACAAACAAACAATGAAACATTCGTTTTCGTCTTTAGGTAAGTACTTATTATATGGAATTCCGTTGTACTTGTTCGTTATTTCTTCTCTTCTTAAAGGGTTTTGACCGTAATGGTACTAGTTTTTGTACCTTTTGGGGCCATCTTAGTATCTTCTTAGCTATAGCTATAGCTAGGTAAGAAGCATTGTTGATGGGATACTATTCTATGACATTGCTATCTAGACCCCAAGTGAAGGATAGTTTGTTGATCTAACCAGCTTCTGATATAGGCGGCGCGCTCTATACTCAGTGGAAATACCAAATATTTTGGTCAATCTATACTGGGTGTTAGGGAAACGCTCCCAAAAACGAAGACAGGCTGAAGATACTGAAGATAAAAAAAAATTGAGTGTTTTTTTTTAGTTTAAATTTATTTTAAAATAATTTTTAGAGAATGTTTTGTGTCATTATTCACGTTCCATCGTGTCAGTAAATGAAACCATACCGATAATTATTGCGGCATTCATTTTTTTTTGAGGCGAGGACGGCCCTGTTGAGGGCTCTTCGGAAGCTTTCCACGTGTCCCTCTGATTAGCAGATGGCACAGTGGAGAGCAAGTAACGGGGCCATCTCGAACACGGAGATGGCCCAGGGTCAGTCGGGGTGCGAGGGATATGCTCTATGGGTAACCTTACACCCCGGCGTCTTAAGACCCGAGTAAAAAAAAGAAGAAGGTAAAGCTGTACATCACGATGGAGTGTGGATAATGCTAATAAAAATAAATAAAAAAGGGTTAAAAAAACCGATTGAAAAAAATTGCTAATTTTTTAGGCAAAAACGAAACCCGTAAATAGGATCACTTCGTTTTCCGTCCGTCCGTCTGTCAAGACCATTTTTCTCAGGAACGCGTGGAGGTATCAAACTGAAATTTATATCTAATACTCAAGTCTACTGTCCCTTGGAGCTGTGAAAAAATCAAACTTCTAAGCCAAAGCAATCAAAAGATACAGCCGTTTATGCGGCAAATTTCCGCAAATTTTCGAAACTCGCACGGGAATCATAACCTACAGGGTACTTCTCGTGAACTTAGAATCTTGAAATTTGGTACGAAGTAACGTCTTATAGTATAGATAAAGGAAAAATTGCGAAAACCGTCAATTTTTAGTTACATCATATAGTAAAAAATATTTTTGAAAATTTTAAAGTTACTACTACCATTACTATAACTCGATTGTCGTGATGGGTGAACTTTTACTTATATACATACAGGTTTGTACGGAACCCTCGGTGTGCGAGTCCGACTCGCACTTGGCCGGTTTTTTTATCTTTAGTGCTATCACCTGTCTTCGTTTTCTGAAGTGTTTCTCTAACATCAACCTCACCTGCAAGTCACACCTGCTTTTTGATGGACTCTGGCGCAGGCTACCTTCTCTGAGTTGGGAGGTTAGACGTAAGTCACTTCCATAAAAGCCATAGAAGTCTAATTATATACCATACAACCGGAAACAATGCTAGATGATGAAGATAAACTAATTTACTACTGAATAATATATTTTTCAAATGATTTTAACTTAGAAAAGGATTCAACTATATTGTTTTATTAATAACTAGCGACCCGCCCCGGCTTCGCACGGGTGCAATGGATGTTATTATACATATAAACCTTCCTCTTCAATCACTCTATCTATTTTTAAAAACCGCATCAAAATCCGTTGCGTAGTTTTAAAGATTTAAGCATACATAGGGATATAGGGACAGAGAAAGCGACTTTGTTTTATACTATGTAGTGATGAAATTTCTATGATCAAAAAATTGTACCTTATACTATAAATACATATACTGGTAATTAAATTATAAATATTACGGCCAAATAAACGTTCCAAATGTCACACTATGCCGCACATAGGGGGCATTGTGGTCTCCTGAAGAGACTGTAATTTATTTTATCTACACTCAAATCGAAAAATTCGAATTACGAATTCAGAGACGATTCTATACATACGCACTTTATAAACGCATATACATAAAATTAAAAATAAAACTTTATTATAGTACATACCGCCAACTGTATCATAAAACTCATTATAGTACAGTTATCTTTTTTTATTCATTAAACTAGTCTAAGGTTTTAGGCTGAATATGAAAAAAAAGGCGCGCGCATGCGCAGTTCGAACTGTGAAAAAAATGGCGTCCTTGTAACCTACCTACTTTGTTTAATTTCAATTTTTCCTATGAGTGAAGATAAAGTAGTGTATGGAACTGCATATCACTTAGGTTTTAATACCCCTTCTTATATGACAGTTGCATAAACTACTATTTAAATACACCTATCGAACCTGCGCTTTTGGGCAAGAATATCTATCCTTTAAATGAGTCTAGCTCAAATGAGATCGAGAATGGAGCGCTAAAATTCAGGGACCAAATCCACCCACATTCTCATTACTGTAACCTTTTTTTCGGAAATCCTCTCGGATACCATCTCCCCCCCGCTCGCCAGCGGGAGGGAAGTTATGTCTGGCTTAAGCCGACTAAAACTGCACGCCATCTCAGGTCTTCAGATGCCGAGGTGTAAGGTGGCCCATAAAGCATTTCCCACGCACCCCGACTGTGTAACTCCTGTACCTATACCATTATCAACAGTAGTGACCACAAGGACTTCGAGTAACGACTCTCGAGCAGTCCCCCCATTCCTGAGAGCCTATGCGAGTCCTTGTCCGTTACTCAGCAGGTGTACCGAGGTGAGGTTCACTTGGCGCCCAAAGATTGTGGAACGCCGTATACATTCGTATATGTATGTAAGTTTAGAACATAAAATCATAAACCGTCAAGCTGAGTGCCACCATTGTTAACATGGTACGTGTATGTAATGGTGACCCTCTTTCCTGAGACTTTACCTTCAGCTTACCACCAGGCGAGGTGAAGTCAAATTGACGTGTACTAAATATAAAAAAAACGCTTAATCAGAATCTTTTTAATTTGTGTTGTGGCAGTGCAGTCGTGTTTTTTTAATCTTTTCAATAAATTATTTGTATACATTAAAACCATATAAGTTAAGTTTTATTAACATACTAGTAGTTGAGATACTGATTACCCGTGTCGAAGCAGGTGTTGCGCGTACGCATGATGAATTTTCAATTTAAAAAGCATGCTTACTGTACGTCCACGTTCAGTTGGTACTGGTATTTATTGAAATTTAAAAATTACAGATGGTAATTTTCCTGCAGCTTCAATAATTAGGTGATGAGTAGGGGTTTTAGTAATCAGCCATGGCTATTTAGCTATTTTGCACTCTGCTCATCATAATTTTAGTTCTAGCAGCCTGTATCTATCGTGTCTGAGCACGTGACTGATAAACTTTGTTCCGTCTTTTAATTATTGACGTCCTTTATTACGTAGTGTAGGACGCCCTCCGGCCAGGTGGGATGACGATCTGCCAAAGACTGCGGGCAGATGCTGGATGCGGCAAGCTGAAGACAGGGCGCTATTACGCTCATTAGGTGAGACCTATGTCCAGCAGTGGACTAGCATAGGTTGATGATGATGATGATGATGATTACGTACAAATGAAAATATGAGTTGCAAATTGTAAGCTGTTCTTAAATAATAAGACGAAGATAGGTAGTAGTGAATTCATTTTTTTGCAATAAAAACAAGTACCGTATTATTTGTATCATATACATACACGTATCTATTTCTTCATATATTGTTTATAGTTGATATTCGTATAATTGTAGGTAGTTATGAGAAGTAAAATTCAAAACATTACTTTTTACGATTAAGGATTTTTATTATAATAAGTTTTACCATATACCGGTAAAACTTATTATAATAAAAATGAAATGAATTGAAAAGCAATTTTATTATTGTTGACATAAAAAATTACATATTTTGTTATTGTATTGTAATTGAATTAAATGTCAATAAACTACAAAAGAAACAATACACAATATATTGTCTTCATTTATATTTTACAATGCATATGCCAGGTTACCTCAAACTTTTAACTTCACATACCCCTATTAAACTTGCAAAGGCAAAAGGTAAAGGAAACACAAAGGAACAAATATCCTTACTCACTTCACCTTTACACTTCAACATGTAGGTATATGTTACAGTTTGCAGTGTATCAGTCTATCTGTCGTCTCATGCGACACGCCGTACGTCACCGGAGTGACAGGTGTCATTCTACGTATAGCGCCCCGACAAGGCGGTAGTGCTGACGTGCGGCGTGAAGCAGTGAGCATTGTTGTTTACTTAATTCACAATTAGTATTGGAGTATTGACTTCAATACTACTTGTGAGACAAGTAAACACTACATATGTTATTGTTATTAATGCTGGGCTCGATTTATTTACTGTAAATGGAGTAAATAAATACCTGAATTAATTTTACTCGATTTCAATCTCAATTATGGCCACTGGTACAAGAGCGAACTACCCATAATTGTATCAGGTGCTTAATTAATTTCAATAATAGAATGGCAAAAATGATTTGCTATGGGACTGACTGGTCTAACATAGATTTATCGTACTGCCATATATAGTGTTCAGTCGATTGCTCCGATTCGAATGGTAAAAGGAATTTCAGTATTTTCGTGAATGCTTCTGATATTTTTCTTATTTAGCTACCCGAGTTAGGAATACATAAGTTTTGTCGCGTCTACAACTAACTGGTGTACGTCAAGTGGTACACGTACTTCTTTTTTTTTCATGGAAAAATCACCTCGGATACCGCCCCCCCCCTCCGCCGGCCAGCGGGGTGGTTATGTCGGGCTTGAAGCGACTAAAACCGCACGTCGTCTCGGGTCTTCAGACGCCGGGGTGTAAGGTGGCCCCATAAGGCATTTCCCTCGCACCTCGAACTCACTTTGAGAATCCCTGGCCTATACAATTAAAAAACTCTTAAATACTAAAGAAACATTCTTTCAAATTAGGACTTTATTGTAAACAAGTATTGAGGTAGCTCGCGTAATGGCTGTGTATTATTATTAGGCACATTTTTTTAAGAAACAACATGTTAAAAACAGTCAATTTTAATGGCATAAGGTGGTTTGACATTTTTAGATTATAATTTAGTCGAGTATAGATACATCGTCTAGGGGCGACTAGTGCCCCTCCCCCAAACCGGGGCAAGACGGGGACACCATGGTTCCCAAATCCGAGGGGGCCATCTCGAAACCGAAGATGGCCCAGGGTCAGTCGGGGTGCGAGGGATATGCTCTATGGGTTAACCTTACACCCCGGCGTCTGTAGACCCGAGATGGCGTGCGGTTTTAGTTGGTTCAAGCCCGACATAACCACCCCCCCTGGCTGGCGGGGGGATTTCCGAGGGGAGTTCGGCACGAGAATAAAAAAAGGTAGGTACTTATGTCATATTGCACATTCATAGAATCCGCATTGTCATAATTTCAAATGTATTGTGTATGTTCATCCGACGTTCAACAATTTAAGTGCAGTAATGCGTTTAATTACGAAGCAAAACATTTACTTTTATGAAAGTTAGTATAGGATGAGTTATGTAGTAGTCGAGTGTATTATCGTAGAATTTATAAAGTGACTGATTTACTACTTACTACTACTTTACTCATGACTTTTTCCTTCCGGGGTAAGCAGAGACAACAGTCTGCCATCTGCTTCTGTCCTTACACACTTCATGAGTTTAAACTCATTAAACTTTCATGAAAGGCCACCAGTTTCGAGTGCTTTTGACTTGCCCTTTTTTGAATACATCGTTGCTTTTAAATGTAAATTTGAAAGGGTTAATATCCAGAACGGGATATTATCTCCAATCAGTCTTTTCGAGGGGGAAAACTTTACCAATAGAGCCTGTCATAATATTTTAATGTGATAGAGATTTTTTGAAGTGAAACTTCTTTATCGGCGTTGGAAAAAAAATTACTGTCACAATATGTAACGTTTTTCGGTTACGCGCCATCTTAATTTTTTTTTTATAACCTCACGCCTATATCCCCGAAGAGGTAGGCAGAGGTGCTAGCACCCACATTTCGCCAGTTTATGTTTAGGTCCCAATGTAATAGGTGGCGAGCCTATTGCCATTAAACGGGCACTTATAAACCTGCGATAAATACACACATAACTTCGAAAAGCATCGAAAAGTCATCTTAATTTCAGTGCATTTTTCCGTTACGCGCCATCTTTTAAAAAAAGGTTGATTTGTTCGACTGATAGTGATCAGCCAAATGAAAGGGTTTATTTTAATTCACTGAATTTCTAAAAAAGTAAGTAATTATATCTCTTTTTCTGACACGTGGGTGTATGGTATTTATTTTTTTCGAGTTATTTAATGTTAACCTCAGTTTTTGATTGTAACTATCGGTCAATGTATATAATTCCATTAAAACTAGTTATTATTAACTAATACGTCTGTTTTGTACTTTAATGAAATGCTGTAATAATCTTAGTAGTAATAAGGTAAAATAATAATTGTATTATTTGTATTCATGTCTATGATAATAAAAGCCTTTAGTGAAACTTTTTCTAATATAACTTAATAAGGTCATAAAGAAGTTTCACTTCTTACCTGTGTACACTAGTACACGTACACATTTTTTTTTAATAATTAGGCCTTTCCGCGGTATGACTCTGGCCTGAGAACCACGTTATGTTATAATAACTTTATTCTGACAATCTAGTCCTTGGGTGACAAATATAAATTTTTAATTTTGAAAATATCTATAAAGTAACACGTGTATATCCGTAAATATGTAGGCAGAGTTCTATTAACAGTCACATTTGGCATATTTTGTTTACAGTTTATTGTTTTAAAACTTATAAAACAAGATACAGGGACACGACCGTTACTTAGACACTAAATTTTAAACGTCAATTACCGTTGGTTAGGACAATAATATAACTTGGCCTTGGGGCCTTTTGGGGTTGGTAAGTCAGATGGCAGTCGCTCCCATAAAGGTCGCCAAACCAAGAGGAGGAGAAGGTGTAAGCGAAGGTGTACCGAATTATAATTATCGGACGCAACCGGGAACCACGCTAAGATGATGATGATGATAAAGAAATTACGTAACTTTATAGAATGTCTAAATTCACACTATGACTACAACACGGTAACTGCTTGGAGAAACACAAGCAATTAATAATTCCATATTCCAAGTCATTAAGATATTTACATGAGGTATTGTTGATTTATGGAGCGCGTGCGCAGGTTTGAGAGAACATACATTTATAACATTGCTATGGCTAAATGACATTTCTAGCTTTTTAATAGTTTTCACTTTTGCCGTTTTATTTTTCATTGGAGATATATATTTGTCATGATAGACATTACATATTGAAAGAACTAAAGGTGAAATTGTTTTAAAGAATAGGCGGTTCCTTTGATCACATTGTTATAAAGATTTAGATCGGAAAAAGAGAACATCTAGGTCGGGACTTGAACCCGCGACCAGTCCCTTACAGGGGGAATGCTCTGACCAACGGAGTAACCTAGACACGTCAAAGATATTCGAAATTCTTCGATACATTAATACGTCTTAAGGCGACGTTGGAGCCATCTACCGTAATTACCGTAAGTTTTTCTAAAAGATAAGTATTCTATGTTACGCCCTATGATATTACCTATTCCCAATGCAAATCTCGTCAAAGTTGGCCCAACCGTTCTAGATATTATTACCTAATTCAAACATACAGAAAGACAGACAAAAGTTGATTTTTATTGTTGTTGTAAGTATCGTGTATTCGTATGCATTCAAAGCTAATATTTCAACGTTACAAACACTTTAACTTTATTTATCTGTATAGAAGAAATAGATAGCTAAGTTGCTAACGGTCCCGTCCGGTGGTACATTGATACGGTTCTATGGTGTGTAGTTTAACCACAGCTTATAGATTGTCTTTCAACCATTGGAGAATACAAACCGATAAAGATAGTTTTTCCTTGAAGGAGATTCTCCAACGATTTTGTCATTGTTGCTATTATTATGCCTCGTGGCATAGGCCTCCTTTAACAATGTCCATTGTCGCCTGTCGCGAGGTACCCTTCTCCAGTTTGGACCAGCTGTCAGCTTTATTTCATCCTCCCAGCGGGTAAGCCTTCCCCGATTTCTTTTGCCGTCCCTTGGATACCATTCTGTCACTACTTTGCTCCACTTTCCTTTAGTGTCTCGCATCATGTGGCCTGTCCACCTCCACTTTTGTTGGTCTATTCTTGTTAGAATATCGGTCAGTTTTGTTTTGGACCGGAGGTCTATGTTCCTTATTCTGTCCTGTCTCTTTGAGCCTACCATGCTTCTCTCCATTACTCTTTGACACTTCGCAAGCTTTTCTCTGAGCGATTTGGTGAGTGCCCATGTCTCACACCCATAAGTTAGACATGGGAGTATACATGAATTGAAGGTCTATCTTTTCAAACTCATGCCTAGGTGTTTTGACTTCATGATCTCCTTGAGGGCCCAGTATTTTTTCCAACCAATAGCAATCCTCATATTAATTTCCTGGCTAGTTTGGTCTTTGGTAGAGATGACTTGACCAAGGTATATGGAGTCCTCCACATAGGCCAAAGCTTACTCTTTTATTTTTATCTCTACCTTTTTAGAGTTAGTCATTAGTTTTGTCTTGCTGTAATTTATTTTCAGACCAATTTTTTCGCTTTCTTTGCTCAGAATTTGTATCATGATTTGCAAGTTTTCTGGGATTTCTTCAAATAACACTAAGTCGTCGGCAAATCTGAGGTGGTTCATTTTTAACCCGTTTATGTTCAAACCAAACTTTTCCCAGTTCAAGTTGCGAAAGATGTTTTCTAACACGGCAGAGAACAATTTTGGAGATAGTGGGTCTCCTTGTCTCACCCTTCTTTCTACATGGAATTCGTTTCCCAGGGATTCCAATTGAATTCTAGCCGTACTGTTGGAGTAAATGGTTTGGATAATTTTGATGTATGCTGCTGGTATTTCTTGTTGCTTTAGAGTTTCCCATATGTAACATAACATACCATAACATAAACTCACGCCTATATCCCCGAAGAGGTAGGCAGAGGTGCTAGCACCCACATTTCGTCATCGTATCGTACCTCATCGTAAAGACTTAATTGTAAATATAAAACATAACTTCATGCTTGTACACCCGAAGGGGTAGGCAGAGGTGTATTACACAACCACGATTCGCCAGTTATGTTTAGGTCCCAATGTAATAGGTGGCGAGCCTATTGCCATTAACCGGGCACTTATAAACCTGCGATAAAGCTGTCGAAAGCCTTTGCGTAGTCAATGAAGGCAATGTATATAGTTTTATGATACTCCTTATATTTTTCCATTACTTGTTTGACAGTGTAGATATGGTCAATTGTCGAAATCCCTTTTCTGAAGCCTGCCTGCTCCACCGGCTGTTTTTCATCCAACATTGGGCTTATTCTATCCAATATGACCATGGCAAATATCTTAAACACATTTGACATCAGGCTTATTGGTCTGTAATTTTCAATATCCTCTTTGTCGCCTTTTTTGTGTATTAAGATGATGTGAGACTTTGCCCAATCCTCAGGTATATCCCCGCTACTCAGAATCCCATTGAACATTTGGGTTAGAACGGGAACATCGAGCCCTGCAGCAGCTCATTGGTGATCTTGTCTGGTCCTGGGCATTTTCCCGCTTTTTGACTCCTGATTGCGTTTTCTACTTCTTCGGGTAAGATTGAAGGGACGGGTTCCAGAATGGCATCTGGTGTTAATTCGGTATAGTTTTCCTTTATTATGATTGGTGTTTGTTTTGCGTATAGACGACGGTAGAAGTCTGTTGCCAGTTCTTTGATGTTCTTCCTCTGTGTAATCTTTGACCTTTTTTTAAGTTTTGGTATCCATTCTTTTCCGGATTCCCGTAGTTCCTTTAAAGCTTTTTTGACACCGCCGGTTCATTTTATATGATATTGGGATTAAACTAGTATAGTTTAATTAGAGCGCAGGCCTCTGGATGGCAGGGTAAGGCCACCTGTCAACTCAGCAGAATCAGGCAGGCACAGCGGAGTGACAAGTGCCCCCCCCCCTTTCCGGGGCAAGATGGGGACACCGTGTTTGTCACACCTGAAGGGCCATCTCAAAGTCGTAGATGGCTCAGGGTCGATCAGCGCACGAGGGATTTACCTTGTTGGGCCACCATACACAAGGTAAGTACTCAAATTAGTCTAGAGCCCGATTTTGATGAAAACTACAACTGCATCATTGGATTTTTAGGTAGATTTCGATGAAATCGATCTACCTATTGGTTTCTTGGCTACTGTCAAATTTAAAAAAAAATTCTTCATTGGAGGTCTAGTTATGACCCCCTGAGTCCGAAATGACCACTGGTCAATAAGTTTATATATATATATAAATGTATGTATGGTTCCACTTCCCAAAATTTGCGGCACTCTCACGGTCGCATTTTTGCCCCGATCGCTTTCAAACTGCGGTCAAAAATTGCTTGGGTGTAAACTTAGTTTAAGTTCGTGAATTGGTGGAATCCGGCGTAAGGGGACGGTAGAGCCTCACTTTTTGTGAAATCAGTTTTTCCTCAAAATTTCACGTTCCATGAAAGATATTCGAACCGTTCTAATTTTATCCCATAGTATACATGAATACCAACAACTTTGAATTATAAACCTATAAGATTAAAACTTTAACTAAAAGTGGAGGGGGGAAAAACCAAAATTTTTCGGGAAAAAAATCATAACTTCTAACCGGTGAACAGTCTTGTCGTCGGAAACATTTTTAATCGAAAGGCCATTTTTAAGTCTAAAATAATGTCTAAAAAGTTTTTCGCTAAAAGGTACCGTTTTCGAGAAAAAAAAATTAAACATGTTAATAAAATAGGGAACGGATTTTTTTTAATTTGTATTCCTTGCCAGGAATCGACCAAAAACACACTCTACATTATACCACGATTTGATAGTTTTGAATTTAAAAAAACCGGCCAAGTGCGAGTTGGACTCGCCCATGACGGGTTCCGTAGCAGCACGTAAATTTTTTACATTTGAGTTGATTGAATGAAAGGTAAATTGCGGTTTACGATTTATGACGTATTAAAAAAACTACTTACTAGATCTCGTTCAAACCAATGTTCGGTTTACATGAATGTCGGAAGTTTACATGGTAATGTACATCATATTTTTTTTAGTTTAATCATTCTTTTATTTTAGTAGTTACAGGGGGGGACATTTTACCACTTTGGAAGTGTCTCTCACGCAAACTATTCAGTTTAGAAAAAAATGAAACATATTAAAAACCTCAATATCATTTTAGAAGACCTATCCGTACAAATTTAATCCGTACAGCTTTAATGAAAAAATTTTTTGAGTTTCAGTTCTAAGTAACCCAAAATTTATTGTTTTTTTTCTATTTTTGTGTGAAAATCTTAATGTGGTTCAAAGAATACATCTACTTACCAAGTTTCAATAGCATAATTCTTATAGTTTCGGAAAAAAGTGGCTGTGACATACGGACGGACAGACAGACAGACATGACGAACTTATAAGGGTTCCGTTTTGGCCATTTGGCAACGGAACCCTAAAAATGTTGGGAAGTGACAAGTGACAAGACATACGATAAACTTAAGGATAGATCTCGTTTTTTTGCCATTTGGCAACGGAACCCTAAAAATGTTGGGAAGAGACAAGTGACATTACATACAATAAACTTAAGGATAGATCTCGTTTTTAACAAAATAAATTTCCTTTTGGGGAAAAAAAACTTCACATTGGCGTCTTCGCCATTAATATTTTTTAAAAATTTATTATATTTTACTTGTCATTGGCGAAATTGCGGTGATTTTACTGCATTAGTCATTAACTAAAAGAAGAAGAAGAAGAAAGTTCCTTTTTTGGTTTTCAAGCATATTTTCGGAAAAATTGTCGCCTTTGCAAATTTATTATGGTATGCATTGTTAATGTTATTACACTCTGCAAACGTAACGTGAATATTATGATATTCATATTTTACGTAGACTTTTTCTTTGCATATTTACTTACTTAGGTTCTTATCTACGTCTATCTATACTATTATAAAATTATAAATAAACTGAATCTGTACATCAAAGATATTTAAAAAAAAACTGGGGTTATGTTAAATGAACGATTCTGAACACAAAACTACTTTTTTTAATATTTATCTGTGAGCGATGGACGCAAAAACTACTGAACGGTTGTGTCAAACTTAAAATCTGCCATATGGTTGATTGCAATTGGTTAAGTAGAACCGGAAATACGACCAAAAAACGAAAACCGATCTCCGCGCGGGCGGAGCAGCGGGCATCAGCTAGTTATAAATATATTCTTAAAATATTTACGGACTAACTACATGGCGTTGTATAAGAAAAACTTCTAAGCAAAATTTCAAAATACCATCCATTACTCTAACTGTTTTTTCATCTATTTTTATTAAAATCCGTTGATCCTTTCTCAAGGTCTTGAGGAACTTGCTCTAAGACATAAATTATAAAAAATATCAAATACTGGTTTTGTCAATTTTTTTGTTTCCTAGCTCATTTTCGTCAAAATATTCGCTTGTGCAGTTTTATTATTGTATGCATTGTTAATTTCATTATAGTTTGCATACGTAATGTGTATGTTATGACATCCAAATTGTACGTACAAAAGTATTTGCATATTTACTTGAGTTATTTTTATAATATTTACGGCGCACTGTCTAGACTTTCAGTAAAATTTAAAAAATAAAATAGTCTACGATTAATAACCTTGGTATTATTTTTAGACAATCAAAAACATTCTCAGATTCTCGCCGGAATTGTGAGAGGGTTAGGAACCCTAATTACAACCCACGTGATTGGTCAATTCCTGCACGCTATCATCTAAAATAATTTCTCCTAGTACTAATAAAAACAACAAGTTTTTGATTATTTTTAATTCAATTTTTCAATCATTTTTTTATTAAATGTAATCTTGAAGTAATTATTATGCTAACTTCTCCTATAGATTTACATCGGAAAAAGAAAAAATCTAGGACGGGACTTGAACCCGCGACCAGTCCCTTACAGGGGGAATGCTCTGACCAACTGAGCTACCTAGACATTGAGTCAAAGAAGGTAGGTTGCAACGCGAAAGTACGAAAAGGAAAGATAAGTATTATATCTTCAATGATAGCATCTACTCTTGATGTAATAAAACATAGCTCGTTCTGTAGTGCTGTCAAACTGTAACAGTCTTCCATTTGACTTGTGACAGTTTGGAGCCATACTTAAGGCTCTTCTTATTAAAAGGTGTTTCTACTTAGTTGACGAATTTATAAAATGACATGATTATGAGTTTTATTTTAATATATATTTAGG
The DNA here is from genome assembly GCA_946251805.1 of Cybosia mesomella. Taxonomy (NCBI): domain Eukaryota; kingdom Metazoa; phylum Arthropoda; class Insecta; order Lepidoptera; family Erebidae; genus Cybosia; species Cybosia mesomella. The sequence continues at coordinate 21,465,129 of OX276409.1, forward strand.
ACACGTCAATTTAACTTCACCTCGCCTGACGGTAAGCAGAAGGTAAAGTCTCAGATAAGAGGGTCACCATTACATACACGTACCATGTTAACAATGGTGGCACTCAGCTTGACGGCCTCATCAGTAGAGGATTGTCGTCGCAGCACCGCGTGACACCCACCGGTCCCACTAGTGCTGCAACCACAATCCCCCTGCCCGGCTATGCACTTACTGACCCCTGAACGCAATCAAACCGAAATTGGATTACTATGGAGGGTTTTTCGCAATCGTGCACGGTGGTACCTTTTTTTTTTAATTTTTCGTGCGGAAATCCCTTCGGATACCCCCCCCGCCGGCCAGTGGGGGCGGTTATGTCGGGCTTGCACCGACTAAAACCGCACGCCGACTCGGGTCTTAAGACGCCGGGGTGTAAGGTTACCCATAGAGCATATCCCTCGCACCCCGACTAACCCTAGGCCATCTCCGGTTTCGAAATGGCCCCCTTAGTTGCTCTCCACTGTTCCATCTGCTAATCAGAAGGACACGTGGAAAGCTTCCGAACATCCCTCAACAGGGCCGTACTCGCCTCGGTCGGAGTTGGCCGTAGGCGGCAGCGTCTCTCCCACCCTAGGAGAGAGGCGCTGCCGTCTCCGTTGCCCAGGGTGCACCGCGTGGAGGTCCCCAACCAATCAATGCCCAGTATCCACTACGAGTATGGAGATACATAGCAGACGGTGGTACCTACCCGGCCGAATTTTGTGACAAATTTGTGTCATTAAATTTCTACCACCAGTAATTGAAATAATTAAGATGCCATGAATAGACATTTGTATAATATTATTTAAATTTGTTGTGGATAAATTTGACTCTTTTTATTAATATAGATTTAGCTCGGAAAAAGAGAACATCTAAGACGGGACTTGAACCTGCGACCAGTCGCTTACAGGGGGAATGCTCTGACCAACTGAGCCACCTAGACACGTCTCAGATATTCGATGTCCTAGATGTTGTCTTTGTCGATCTAAACCTATAGGAAAAGAATTACTAATTGCTTAAAAATTTCGGTGAATCTTTTAATTAAATTAAGAGATACATGGATATTTATATAATATACCTATTAAATTAGTTATAGTCTTTAAAACTATTGTTATTTGGTGTTTTATTTTAATTAGACATCCAATTTTTGACGTGTTCTCTATTAAATTTCTCTCTGTTAGCTTGTTAACAGATTTGAACAAACTAATATTGAACAAAAGCTCAGAATAAATAATAGTACAAGAAAAGGGATAAAATTATACAAAGCACCCTCACAAAAATGTTAAATGTGGCCTTGAATGACCGAGCTTCACTACAAGCGTCTCTACCGATTTGTTTGGGTGGGCTCGGTGTTCGCAAAATTTCGGATATAAGCTTACCAGAGTTCCTGTGCTCGGTTCACAGTACGGAAGAATTAACCAGGAAAATCCTTACACCTACACTGGTTAACTCTGAAGTATTGTGTAAAACTGATGCAGTAAATGCTTGGAAAATTGCATGCCCGAACACTGATTTCCCCTTTTTTCTCAGCGACAGTGGGACGAGCCGCTTTGCAGCTTAGTTAGACAACATTTAATAAATACATGTTCTAATGCTGCAGAGCGTGCCCGCTTGCTGGCGGTAGGAGTGTGGGAGTCGGGTCTTTGGTTACAATCTCTTCCGCCATCTAACTTAGGTACTATGTTAGATGACACTATCTTCTGCATCACAACATCCCTTCGTTTAGGTGCCCCGTGTGTTTCTCCGCATCGATGTCGCTGTGGAGAAGCCGTCGACAGGTTCGGACACCAGGCTTATCGTGCTGCAGGAGCGCTGGGCGAATACCAAGGCACGCCAGCCTCAATGACATAATCCGACGTGCTCTTGTCAATGCCGGTGTGCCAGCTGTACTTGAACCAAATGGTTTGGCACGCGACTATGGCAAGAGACCGGACGGTATGTCATTAATGCCATGGAAAATGGGTAGGACTCTGGTTTGGGACACATCGTGCGTCGACACCATTGCTCCTACCCATATAGCCAGCACGGCTGGCTGTGCCGGTGCTGCTGCTGCTTCTGCGGAGACTCTCAAACGACGCAAATACTCAAATTTAATTGGAAATTATGAATTTGTGCCGTTTGGAGTCGGAACGTTAGGCATGGGGTCCGAGTGATCACAGTCTCTTCAGGGAGATTGTAACACGTATGATCGACGCTTCTCGTGACCAGAAGGCTGGCTTCTTTTTAGCACAGAGAATAAGTATTGCCATACAACGTGGCAATGCTGCCAGTTTTCTGGGCACGTTACCACAGGAGGCATGCGATGCGGAGGAATTCCATGATGCATTTTAGGTTTAAGTTTCTTTTAATTATTTATTTTATTTTAGTTTTATTTAGTTTAGTTTAGTGAGCTAGTATTTAAATAATGAATTTAAATAATATTTTGAAATAAGTACTTGTTGTAATTGTAATTCAAAATAATCCGTATTGTTTAGCTTAGTTAGATTTACTTTAATTATATCTCCTAGGCCTAATAAAATACTTTGGACACGTACAATTTTATACAAAAAAGGACAGGAACCTTAATTTTGGTAACGAGATCGTGTCTTTCATTAGTACCATGTATGTGATTAGTCGATTTCTGCACGTTATTTTTGTATTCTGTGTAATTCGAAAGTACTAATTAAAAATTATCTGTCCTAGGCCTAATAAAAACCGTAGGGCACGTGCAAACTTTAATTGATTCATTCATAAATATGTCAGCTGCGCACCATTTTCATCGAAATAAAATATAAGTGGACAACTAGTTTTGAAATTATTCTTTTATAATTTTACTGCTTCATAAACCTAAAAAAACCTTCACAATATCACATTACATTTTTATTTACAGCTTTTATTTATTAATAAATACAAAACAAAACCTTCGCAATATCACATTACATTTTTATTTACAGTTTTTAATTATTAATAAATACAAAACAAAACCTTCACAATATCACATAACATTTTTATTTACAGTTTTTATTTATTAATAAATACAAAACAAAACCTTCACAATATCACATAGCATTTTTATTTACAGTTTTTATTTATTAATAAATACAAACATAATAAGTCTAATAACGTTATTTCATTGCATAGGACATGTCATAAAACGGTATTCGTTTTCATTCAAACCAGTTATTGGGTGGCCAACTTATCTGTTTACTATTAATCAATATATTACTGGCTGACCCGCCCCTACTTCGCACGGGAATAGATTACTATGTCGAAGATTGAATTTATATTTTATCAAATAGCTGATCCCCGCGGCTCCACCCGCGCGGAGGTGGTGGTGATAGAAATTTGATGACACAAATTTGTCACAAAATTCGGCCGGGTGGGTACCACCGTGCACGATTGCGAAAAACCCTCCATAGTAATCCAATTTCGATTTGATTGCGTTCAGGGGTCAGCAAGTGCATAGCCGGGCAGGGGGATTGTGGTCGCAGCACTAGTGGGACCGGTGGGTGTCAGGCGGTGCTGCGACGACGATCCTCTTCTGATGAGGCCGTCAAGCTGAGTGCCACCATTGTTAACATGGTACGTGTATGTAATGGTGACCCTCTTTCCTGAGACTTTACCTTCAGCTTACCATCAGGCGAGGTGAAGTCAAATTGACGTGTCCTAAATATAAAAAGAAAAATATTCTTTTAGATCAGCGAATCGACTTGTGACATTGCCCGCGTTGATAAAATTACAATCTAATTCATAAATAACAGAGCCGCTAATGCTTTGACAGTAAAATATGCTTTGCTCAGCTCTTCGTCATATTTACGCCGGCACTTAAACTGTAGTAAGCCGCGGGGCATACACTAGTAATAAATACATTCTGTAGGTCTACTGCACCCTGGACGGATCATGTTTTATCGGCAGGTGTCAGCTTATAAGCTCATAATTTCTACTAATGATACTTAACTGACCTAATACTTTATAACCAATAAATAAATTTACCTTAATTGCCAATATATTTATTGATATTACGGTACAATAATTTATGGTGATAAAATATAGCAAAAAAAAACTCAATTAAAACAGTATTTTTAAATTGAGTAAAGGGCGATAAAGTTATCGATATTTTTAGTGGGATCCCACCCATATTGACACTACTGGACTCCTGTATACTGACATTTGGGAGGTCCCAGGCAAAGTTTAACTATGACATTGTGTTCTAGGACATGTTAAAAACAGCATCATCTAAACTCAAATTAAGCATAGCTTTTAATATACCTAGGTTCTAGAATATGGTTCAATACGTAAATCATCTTTCTAAAACTGTCTTAAAGTGTGTGTAGTTCTAACTCCATAAGTAAAGAACTTTCCATATAAATTTTTCACCCCTAATCACCTCTCTTAGAGGTAAAATTTAGAAAAATGTTGATAGTTACATGAGAGCTTCTAACTAGAAGCTGTACAAAAAAAATTGAGCTACTCATTTTAAAATGAGTGAACTTATATAGGTTCTAAACTCCTATTTCACCCTCTTGGAGGAGAAGAAAATTTTGAAAAACGCCTAAACCAATTGTTCATTTATTTTTGAGCTGAAACAAAAGGCTAACGCTATAGCCTTTTGTTTCTGCTCAATAATATGGTATTGCCATCCAACTTAAAACAATATGTACCAAGTGGCCTTCTCACTAAATGCTATTTTTTACAGACTTTCAGACTTTCTTTACATGTACACGAATCTTAATGGACCGAATAATTTAAGGATACGTACATTTTAATCATCCGAATACTATACTAGCTGACCCGGCCACCTTCGTTGCGCCTTAGAAACAAGTTATGTTGTTTACTTTATCAGCTGAATTTATTTCGTGAATGCATCCTTGCACACCGGCATTAAAGACCCTCGACGGCGTTAGGTTTTGGTCGGTTCGAGTCCAACATAACCAACGGGGTGTATCCTTTTCCGCAAAAAGCTACAAAAAGGCACAGTATAGGCGGCGACATATCAAAAAAAATCAAAGATCATGAAAATCGGTCCACCCGTTCTCAAGTTCATCACGGTCATCACTAGCAGCACGACTTTGTATTATATACATAAGATGTATACAAGTATAAATAATATAATGAGAAGTACATTAGCCACATAATCGTATTACGTCTAACAGCTGTAATAGCGGTTTTTAAGTAGTATTAAATTAATAAAGATTATTTATATCTTTCCCCAGAAGCAATTAAACACTTAAAACAAGTTATAATTAAAATTTCAATAAGCACCGTAAATGATAAGATATTTTTAGACATCTCGTGTCATGTGGGCGTAATCGTATTATCCGTAAGTATATTATATCCTCGGTAAGGCCCATCATGGAGGATTGGCTACAGAGGCGACACGGAAGCCTCTCGTACCGACGGACGCAGGTGATCTCCGGTAAGGGGAGCTTCGGAGACCACCTGCATCGGATCAGGAACGAGCCAACGCCTGAGTGTCATCACTGCGACGCGAGCGAGGACTCAAGGCTGCACACGCTGGCGGACTGCCCGGCGTGGGAGGCGCCGAGGCGTGACCTCGTGGCAGCCATCGGGATGGGAGTCCTCTCGCTCGGCAGCATGATTGCGGCAAAGGTGCGGCGCGCGAGCGCGTGGGCCGCCGCCACCTCCTTCTGCGAGCATGTAATGCTCGCGAAGGAGGTGGCGGAGCGCGCCCGGGAGAGATTTAGAACTCTCTCAGCCCACCGAGCCCGCAACATGCTCGCCGCGCGTCGCAGGCGACACAGGCGTCGGAGGTCACTTAACGACCTCCGGCCTTCATGGGCCTGGACTGGGGGTGGCGGGTGAGGCCGCCTGTCACCCCAGCAGAAGCAGGCCGGGACGGTGGGGCGATAAGCGCCCCTCCCCCAAACCGGGGCAAGACGGGGACACCGTGGTTCCCAAACTCGAGGGGGCCATCTCGAAACCGGAGATGGCCCAGGGTCAGTCGGGGTGCGAGGGATATGCTCTATGGGCAACCTTACACCCCGGCGTCTGTAGACCCGAGACGGCGTTCGGTTTTAGTCGGTACAAGCCCGACATAACCGCTCCCGCTGGCCGGCGGGGGGGTATCCGAAGGGATTTCAACACGAAAAAAAGAAAAAAAAGATTAGATAGATATAAATGTTCCTACCCGTATATTGGCGTACTAGCTTCTGCCCGCGGTTTCGCCTGCGTGACAATCTTTTCCCGTTCCTGCTTCCCATGGGAACCTATTCCAGGGATAAAAAGCCTATGTGTTATTCAAGACTATAATCTATAGGTAACTGTATCAAATTTCAGACAAGTCCGTTCAGCCGTTTTTGCGTGATAGAGTAACAAACATACATACATACATACACGCCTTTTTCCCATAGGGGTAGGCAGAGACAACATCTTTCCATTTGCTACGATCTTGGCATACGCCTTTCGCTTCTTCCACTTTCATAATTGTTTTCATACATGCACGCCGGTTACGGGTACTTCTGACCTGGCCCTTCTTCAAAACGTCGTCGATCTGATTGGCATGTCAACCTTTACCGTGTTGCCAAGTTAACAAACATTCATAAATTAAATCATTCATATCAATACTCACAAACTTTTCGCATTTTTGATATTAGTAGAAAGCAGGATTAAAAAATTTTACCCCTAAGGGGGTGAGTTATTGCAACTGCAAAATTAATTTCATTGGTAGACCGCCTTCAGGTGAGGTTTGGTTTGACTCCCGTCCTGAGTGTTGAATTTTTCCAACTTAATAATGTTTTTTTTTTATATTTAGGACACGTCAATTTGACTTCACCTCGCCTGATGGTAAGCTGAAGGTAAAGTCTCGGGAAAGAGGGTCACCATTATATACAAGTCCCATATTAACAATGGTGACACTCTGCTTGAGGGCCTCATCAAAAGAGGATTGTCGTCACAGCACCGCGTGACACCCACCGGTCCCACTAGTGCTGCGACCACAATCCCCCTGCCCGGCTATGCACTTGCTGACCCCTGAACGCAATCAAACCCAAATTGGGTTACTATGGAGGGTTTTTCGCAATCGTGCACGGTGGTACCTACCCGGCCGAATTTTGTGACAAATTTGTGTCATCAAATTTCTACCACCAGTAATGTTACACAAGATGTCCGGTCTACAAAAGGTCATACTGCTCTATATGTTACCTACTCTGATATTATAAATTCAAATGTAGCTTTTATCTGTCCGTTCGCTTGTAACCGAATTAGCTATGATATGAATATTTAAAGCCGCGGTAGCCTAGTGGTATGGGTAATGGACTTCTGAGACGAGGTCTCGGGTTCGATCCCAGGTTTTACCATGGCACACACCAATGACTTTTCGATGCTTTTCGAAGTTATGTGTGTATTTATCGAAGGTTTATAAGTGCCCGGTTAATGGTAATAGGCTCGCCACCTATTTATTACATTGGGACCTAAATATAAACTGGCGAAGTGTGGGTGCTAGCACCTCTGCCTACCCCTTCGGGGATATAGGCGTGAGTTTATGTTTATGTTTATTTAAAGCATTATTAATTAAGAATAATACTGCTAACCAAAATACAAAAAAAATATGGCTGTTAGAGCATTCGACTGCTACGACAGGGGGCGCGGGTTCGATTCCCGCTCAGTGCAAATATTTGTATGCATGAATATGTCTATTTGCATTGGTCTGGGTGTTTCTATGTATAATATGTCTGTATTTACAACATAAAAAGTGTATAAGTATGTTGATCCGCATTCTGGAACCCATAACACAAGCTAGTTAAACTATGCTTACTTTGGGTCTAGAAAGCGCTGTGTAGAATTTCATAGAATATTTATATACTTATATTTAATCACAAGTAACTTTATTCAATGCATAGGTCGATTTTTTTACGGTGAGTAGGACCGTTGAAAGTTTGCCTATTAGATTAAGCTTTTAGAGATAAGACTGCCGTTTGTACATACCCAATTATAATTGAGTATCCCATATATGTACTAGGTCTGCAAGGCGAATCGCTGCTTGCAATGTTGAGCTGAGTGAGACATCGTGATTCTTGTCCAATAGATTTGACCGCTATTGCGGAATCAGATTTTGAAAATTTTGAACAGTGATCATGCCTCCGTGGCAAGTCTGATTTTGAAAATTCTTTTTGAAAGTCACAACTCTGGACATGCTTTCTGAGCGTGTAAAGTTTGGTCACAGTGTCTCGAGCGGTTATTATGTAATTCCATCTGGATTTTTTTTAACGCTGATCATTCCTCTGTGGTAGCATTAATTTTTTCAAAATATATCCATAAACCTTCCTCTGATTGAACTCTTTAATCATGCCAAATTTGGTTCTGATTGGATTAGTAGTTTAGGAGGAGACCTGTGACAAAGAAAATCCTGAAGTCTGGTATGAGGAGCTTTCGCTCGACTTCGTCTCACTCAGCTCAACTAATATTTATTAATTTGATCGATGTACATACCGTATAATAAAGTTTTATACAATTATACAAAAATCAATAAATATGCATTGCCTATTTATTTATTTTTGTATAATTAAATAACAAGTAATTGCTCTAACTTACGGCTGGTTAATATACAAAAATAGTTATTAATAAGTAAATAATTCATTCATGCTTTGTTTAACAGAATACATATTGCCTGTTTAAATGTATAATTAATTATACAGGTGCTTCATAACAGTTTTGTAGTATAATTCTAAATTAAGTTAGTTTTTTTATTCAAAACTATTAATCCCGGTCTGTGAAATGCTTAGCACCTCTCTATTAAGTAAGTATTAATTATATTAAGATTAAAAAACTCTGTTGATGTGTATGTCACTGAACTCTTCCGAAATTACAGAACCGATTTAGATGAGTTTTTGTGTTTTTTGAGGAAGTTTTCAGAGATTTAGGTACTCAAACACACAATGTTTGAGTACCTTTTTTTTTTTTTTTTGCGGAAATCCCCTCGGATACCCTCGGGCTTGAACCGACTAAAACCGCACGCCGTCTCGGGTCTGCAGACGCCGGGGTGTAAGGTTGCCCATAGAGCATATCCCTCGCACCCCGACTGACCCTGGGCCATCTCCGGTTTCGAGATGGCCCCCTCGGGTTTGGGAACCACGGTGTCCCCGTCTTGCCCCGGTTTGGGGGAGGGGCGCTAGTCGCCCCACCGTCCCGGCCTGCTTCTGCTGGGGTGACAGGCGGCCTCACCTGCCACCCCCAGGCCTGCGCTCATGGAGGACGGAGGTCGTTAATCGACCTCCGGCGCCTGAGTCGCCTGCGACGCGAGGCGAGCATGTTGCGGGCTCGGCGGGCCGGGAGGGTTCTGAACCTCTCCCGGGCGCGCTCCGCCATCTCCTTCGCGAGCATCACATGCTCGCAGAAGGAGGTGGCGGCGGCCCACGCGCTCGCGCTCCGCACCATTGCCGCAATCATGCTGCCGAGCGAGAGGACTCCCACCCCGATGGCTGCCACGAGGTCACGCCTCGGCACCTCCCACGCCGGGCAGTCCGCCAGCGTGTGCAGCCCTGAGTCTTCGCTCGCGTCACAGTGATGACACTCAGGCGTTGGCTCCTTCCTGATCCGATGCAGGTGGTCCCCGAAGCACCCCTTCCCGGAGATCACCTGCGTCAGTCGGTACGAGAGGCTTCCATGTCGCCTCTCTAGCCAATCCTCCATGGTGGGCCTTACCGCCGCTATTGCGGCGTGCCCTGCGCTTGGTCGCCCAAGTCGTTCCTTCCACTCCACCACGATGGCCTGGCGAAGCTGGGACTGTACGGCCTCGATTTCTCGATGCTCGGGGTTCAGTCCCTGCTCCCGCGCCTCCTTTCGCCACAGGTACAGTTGCGAAAGGGCTCTCGCCTCCAGGTCCCATGGCGGAGTTCCGGCAAGGAGACTCGCCGCCTCGAAGGAGATCGTGCGGTACCAGCGGATGACCCTGATGGCCATCACTCGCGGCGGAGTGCGCAGCATCCGCACACTTCCGGCCTTCAGGGCCTCCGCCCATATTGAGCACCCATACAGGGCCATGGACCGCACGATCCCCGCTTAGAGTCTCCTGCAGGAGTCATCGGGCCCCTTCATGTTGGGCAGCAGCCGCGCCAGAGCGAGAGCTGTGCCCTTCAGTTTGGGGGCCAGACTTCGGATGTGCTCTCCGAAGTCCCATCGGCCGTCGAGCACGAGCCCCAAATATTTCATTTGGGGCTTGATGCCGATGCGATTACCTCCCACGATGAGACTGGATCCCTCAGGTGGCTTGCTCCGAGGCCCATGAAAGAACAGGGCCTCGGTTTTATGCAGAGCCACCTCGAGACCCAGCCGCCGGATCCGCTCCACGACTTGGGCAACCGCGGTCGTGGCGTTCAGGGTCGCTTCCCGGTATGTCGCTCCGCACGCCGTCACGAGCGTGTCGTCCGCGTATTGTTTGAGTACCTAAATTTCTGAAAAACCGAACTCGGGTAAAGAAGAAGAGCTGTTTAATTTTAGATGGAACTAGCCGTGCTCGCGACTTTATCCGTGGATTTAGATTTTTAAGTTTTTAATTACTTTTCTAAAATAAAAGTATATAGCCTAGCCTATGTAACTATAATATTACCTATTTGTCAGTGAAACTCCCGTCAAAATCTGCCCAGCCGTTCCAGAGATCAACTAATTCAAACAGACAGGACAGACTGATGTGAATTTAAAAAATGTTTTTTTTTGTTTTAACTGTCGTACTACACTCATATGTATTGAGTGAGACAAACACACACTTCAACTTTATTTAATGATATAGATGTATATATTGCATGCCACGATGATGGGTTGACCCCTCGGCCCTATACGTGATATTCTGGGTAGGTAAAGACAACATAGATTAATGAAATTTTCAACCAATAAGTTTAGCATGCTTCCTATACATATAAATTGAAAAAACCGGCCAAGTGCGAGTCGGACTCGCCCATGAAGGGTTCCGTAGCAGCAAGTAAAATTTTTATATTTGAGTTGACTGAATGAAAGTGAAATAGCGGTTTACGATTTATGACGTATTAAAAAAAATACTTACTAGATCTCCTTCAAACCAATTGTCGGAGGATGTTTACATGGTAATGTACATTATATATTTTTTTAGTTTTATCATTCTCTTATTTTAGAAGTTACAGGGGGGGGGGGGACACATTTTACCAATTTGGAAGTGTCTCTCTTGTAAACTATTCAGTTTAGACAAAAATGATATTCGAAACTTCTATATCCCTACCTATCCATAGATATGGGTTGGTGGTCCACGTATGGGTTTGAAGGAAAAAAAAAATAGATTTTCAGTTCTAAGTACTACCCCCAAAATTTATTGTTTTTTAGGGATTTTCTTTAGAAAAGCCCTATTGCTAAGGAGTTGTCGTCGACGTCGTCGTCGTTGCCAATTTTCTGTCACGGTTTTGGGTATGAAGGAGATGAGCTATCGAGTTGCTGTTTTCGGTAATAGATTCGTGCTGGGGTAAACCATTGCAAGATAAAAAAAAATCGCAAAAAATCGCAAAAAAAAAAATCGCAAAATCGAAAATCCCTTGTATTCGGCTGAGCTCGTCTCAGGAATTCAACTTGTTTCTATTTTTGTGTGAAAATCTAAATGCGGTTCACAGAATACACCAATCTACTTACCAAGTTTCAACAGCATATACCCTATAGTTTCGGAAAAAAGTGGCTGTGACATACGGACGGACAGACATGACGAATCTATAAGGTTTCCGTTCTTTGCCATTTGGCAACGGAACCCCAAAAAGTGAACATCCAGAACAGGACTTCAAACCGCGACCAGTCTCTTACAGGGGGAATACTCTGACTCACTGAACTACCTGGACACGTCGTAGATATTCGAAACTCTCCGATAGAATACGTCTTGGGGCGACCCTGGAGCCATCTACCGTAATTCTAACTAACTACTTTTCCTATTAAAGTCTATAGGAAAAGAGAGCGTCCCAACTCTAGTTTTATACTCTAGGACTTGTAGGAATCCTAGAGTGGTTATACAGTTTAGTACAAAATTCTATACAATTTTTTTTTATATTTAGGACACGTCAATTTGACTTTACCTCGCCTGATGGTAAGCTAAAGGTAAAGTCTCAGGAATGAGGGTCACCATTACATACACGTACCATGTTAACAATGGTGGCACTCAGCTTGACGGCCTCATCAGAAGAGGATTGTCGTCGCAGCACCGCGTGACACCCACCGGTCCCACTAGTGCTACGCCACTATCCCCCTGCCCGGCTATGCACTTGCTGACCCCTGAACGCAATCAAACCGAAATTGGATTACTATGGAGGGTTTTTCGCAATCGTGCAAGGTGGTACGCACCCGGCCGAATTTTTGACAAATTGATGTCATCAAATTTCTACCAAAATTATTTAATTTCTGAAAAATTTGGACACAGTCTTCTTCATCGTATCAATGGATGATTCGATAAGTACAATCAATGACAAAAGTAATAAAAAAAAACAAATTTATTAATCAACTTAGCAATTAAACCTTTCATAAAATACAATACATGAATTATATTAACTTTGACCTCTGGGGATTATAAAATTACTTATATAGCTATTATTAGTACATGTATTCCAATATGAAAAAAGGTTTGTGAATATTTTACTGTTAATCAACTTTTGTCCCTTTTTTTTAATATTCTACACAGTGCTTTCTAGACCCAAAGTAAGCATAGTTGAGCTAGCTTGTGTTATGGGTTCCAGAATGCGGATAAACATACTTATATCCTTTTTTTTTGTAAATACATACATACTCAGACCAATGCAAATAGACAAATTCATGCATACAAATATTTGCACAGAGCGGGAATCGAACCCGCGCTCCCTGTCGTAGCAGTCGATTGCACTACCGCTACGCCACAGAGGCCGTCAGTGGTCGGGCAGACCCGTTGCCCGACCAGCCCAATAAGTACTTGGCCAAAGCCACAGCGTAGTTCATTGCTCCATACAGATCTTCGATATTATAGGTGAAGTGTAAGCAGGTACACAGTGAACAGGGCTTGTAGAGAAACAAAGTGATATTCTACTAGTGGAATCGCTACGAAGCGAACTTTCAAAAGTCCGAAATGTATGGCAGTGACATTATTTGTAACACGTACGTACGTACGTACGTAAATGTCTCACCCGTACATTTCGGACTTTTAAATGTTAGCTTCGAAGCGATTCCACTAGTAGAATGTCACTTTGTCTAAGCCCCCAGAAGACCAAAACGCTACGTGTTCAGTTAGACACGACATCTAGTAATAATATAAATATGGATAATACTTTAGTGGGGTTAAATGGTCATAGAACTCATACCACAAAACTCTTTAAGAGTTCTATGACTCAGACCGTAAAAAGTCACTATAATATTTATATTTTAATTTAAATAAAACGCTCGCTACGCCGGGCTTGTCGCGGAAGTGTAACTGACAATAACCCCCCCACTGAGTTATGACGACAGCACTTACATTTTTATTATATTTTGAATTAAAATTTACTTAGTAGCATTATATTATAATTTGAATTTAGAATTCGCGATTTAAAATTCACCATACTATTAATTCTAAAACCGCAAAACAAAACTTTAACATATGGAACGTGGAAATTTCATCAATAATCGTTCGACTAATTCGATTCGAATTTTAAATTGTTGCCGAATTTGTACGGTTTTTTTCGACCGCCTTCGGTTAGACGCCGCCGATGCGATCCGAAAACTGTCAATCAAACCGTTGCATATTATTATTTAAGGTATTGTAATTTGAAAATAAAAGAAACTTGGAATTTCGAAAATCGAACGTTAATTTTTTTAGGGTTCGGAATTAGTAACGGATTGGTTTCGGATGATCAAAGGCTTTCGAAAATCAATACTCTTACACATTCGTGTTTTACAAAATTTTTATTTACAAAATATTACACGAGACTACCTACGCCACTACTGACTACAGTGATGTATAATGTTTGATTTGATTTGGAAGAAAATTTTTAAACTTTACATTGGCGTCTTGTCCTTAAATGTTTTATCAAAATATATTATACTTTACCCAAGATTGGCGACATTGCGACTAGTCTGCTGCAGAAGCCGTTAATTTAAAGAAGTAGAAATCCTATATACTAATTACGATGACATAATATATTATGCGATTTGTATTGTTCTGAACATTGCCTGTAATATGTACCTATTCACTCGTATTTACCAAAAAAAATGCATATGCATTTTGGAACCGACTTTACAAGCTTCATTTAGCTCTAGGAGGTGCTGTGTAATATGTTCTAGAATATTTATCTCTGCTAATATTATAAAGAGGAAAGATTTGTTTGCTTGCATTGAATTGGCTCCGAAACTACTGTAGCTTATACAAAAATTCTTACACCATTAGAATGCTACATTATCCCTGAGTAACATAGGCAAATTTCATCCCGATATTCCTACGGGATCAGGATTTATGAGGGTAATCCGTGGGTAGAAGCTGGTACATAATATAAAAGTAAATATTTCATAAAAATAATACAGAACCACTATAATTTCCAAAAAAATACGTTGCTTCATATAAATACAATAACAAAAAGCTAATTGTATTGTCTCGCGGCCACTATTGTGAGGATCGTAAAAAAAGTCACTTATTGAGCCCAGGGCCAGAGGTTCTTACAGAAATTGGGCTTATCCCTAATCTTATATTGACACCGTAATGAGCCGAAAATATTGTAACGTTCGGGATTAGGCTGGAGAGGTGTGGAGACACCAAGAGGAGTAAATTTTTTTGCTGAGTCATTTCGTGTAGAATATTTTTTTTTTTAAATCTTTATTTAAAGGCTTAATCACACTAGGCGATTATGTCGCCTTAATAAATTACAATATGTATATATGCTAAAAATGAATTACTACAGTACAGTAATATTTTTAGGTAAATCAATGATTCATTTCAATAGAGGGATTATCATTCTGGGGTGCGACTGGTTGGATCACCTCCAAGTTTGGTGCACCCTGGGCAACGTGCTCCTCTGGAGTAACTGGCGTCAACGTCAACGGCCAGGAGTCTGACCAACCGGCCCTTTTCAGGGCCAGCTGACCCCATTGTACGAGGGGGTCGGAATATGGCGGGCCTGCAAGGCACGCGGGGGGGGCGTGGTCGCTCCAGGTACCCCTCTACTGTTATCAGAGGGGACACTGCGAATGGCCCAGGGTCAGTCGGAGTGCGAGGGATATGCTCTATGAGTAACCTTACACCCCGGCGTCTGTAGACCCGAGACGGCGTGCGGTTTTAGTCGGTTCAAGCCCGACACCGCCCCCGGTAGCCGGCGGGGGGGTAACCGAAGGGATTTCCGCACAAAACATAAAAAAAGGGATTAGCATTCTGTATAACTTCCTGCATCGATCTGATAAGGGATAAGCCAACAAAACATTACATTGTCCAATGTCTGAGTGAGCACCAAAACCCAGACGCTGTCTTATAAACTCAGTACGGACACACTCCATTAGAGTGTGGTAATTATTTTCTTTGTTTTGAAGTTAATAAGGTCATGTTAAAAATGACTGTTTGTTTTTGTTTTTAAAATATCTTTATTGACAGAACTTAGGAAATGTAATGTAATAGTGTACATTCTCATCCTATTAATTTATAGTAATAAATTATATACATACGTTTTACAGGTTGTAAAGTCCTTATAGAAAACAATTTTCTGCAGAATAGATACAAAACTGATACATAACTATTTATATCCTTTTACACTTGTATAAAACATAGATTTAAGTCACTGTAAGCTTAGTTTAGGCATTACAATTTTTTGAATTACAATTAAAAATGCTATATTTCATTTAACCACTGATTACCTGATGAACTAGTTATAAAAGAATGACGATTCACACAAGCAACAAGAACTCACAAAGTTACGGCAGCATCCCTTTTTTTTTTTTTTTTATCGTGCGGAAATCCCTTCAGATACCCCCACGCCGGCCAGCGGGGGCGGTTATGTCGGGCTTGCACCGACTAAAACCGCACGCCGTCTCGGGTCTTCAGACGCCGGGGTGTAAGGTTACCCATAGAGCATATCCCTCGCACCCCGGCTGACCCTGGGCCATCTCACCACTAACAGCATCGCTCATCCTGTCTCCTCTGAAAGCAGAGGAGTACGGAGAGCCATGTGTTCCCGCCACGTTGGGTATTGGCCGACGATCAATGCCAACCTTATGAAGGGGTGAAGGGGAAGCCATTGCCCGCCGCCCAGGGTGTACCGGCCGCTCCGATTCCGTTCCCCCCGAACTGCAGCGGGATCGGAATCGGAGCGACACTCGAGGAGGTTACCCAACACACACCCCACGGCAGCATCCCTGCGGTCGAGCGCGCGCCGATCGCCAACCGCGCGTTCGCCATACCGTGCCATATGTTCAGTTGATCTTTGTTTTGAAGTTAATAAGGTCATGTTAAAAATGACTAGTAAGCAATATTCAGGACCAGCAAGCTTCTTCTTACCACAACATTTTTCACAATGGTAGACCCATACTTTTCTCAACATGAGTGTGAGCTTGAATGGGAAATAATCATCATTTCTTCATCATCACAGTCTTCAAGCAGCGTTACACAGTACATGCGGTTTGTAGTGCTGTTTGCAGAGCTGGCGTTACAGAGTCGGCAGTGCGTGTGACGCCCCTAGTGTTGCACACGTCCATAGGCCGCGGTAACTGCTTCCATTGATACAAAAAAAAAATACATCCCTTCCTTTGAGGACCTCTGTGGCGTAGCAGTAGCGCGTTTTGACTGCTAAGTCAGAGGGCACGGGTTCGATTCCCGCTCAGTGCAAATATTTGTGTGCATGAATATGAATATTTGCATTCGTCTGGATGTTTCTATCAATATCTATCAATGTATTTAAGTATGTATATCCACATTTTAGAACCCATGACACAAGCTAGTTTAGCTATGCTTACATTGGATCTAGATAGCGCTGTGTAAAATATTTATTTATTTATATTTATTACCTTTTTACTATTCATTCTTTTCCTCTGCCTGCCCTCCGCAAGTGACAATATGCGATGGACATCTCTTGTATTGTCTCTAGTATTAGTCTTCCAACTCTTTTGCCATTTTAATTCTCTATCCCCTACCTCTTTAGGTGACAACACGCCCCGGACATCTCTAGTCTTTATTTTAGTATTGGCATAAATATTAATTTAAATATAAATTACATCTAAAGGTATAAAAAGCGTCGATAGCCCTGTGGCGTACGTAACGAACTGCCAAGACGAGGTCTCGAGTTCGATCCCCAGTCGCCCCGGGCACGCACCTGTGACTTTTCGTAGTTATCTGTATATTAAAAATGTTAATGATCGCTCCCTTAGTAATGTGCCCGGTAGATAGCAATAGGCTGTTACATTGTTACCTAAACATAACTTGCGAATCGTGGGTGCCTACTCCTTCGGGGATACAGGCGTGAAGTTATGTTATTTCTAAAGGTATAAAAATATACGATTAATGAGTTTTTTATTTCAGCTCAAAGTCCAACAACAGTTATTTTCGGAGGCATTAACAATATCTAGAAAGACAACTCATTATGTAGTTTAATTAAGTTTTTTTAAAATTTGACATACCTTTTAAAATTAAAATATAATTCTAGACGTAATGAATTTGCCTCAGTAAACTTTGCATATATTTTAAATGAGAAAAAAGTAAATGTAACAACATAAAAATAAAACAGATTATAAAATTAAAATATTTACAGAATAAGAGAACTTACATTAATTCATTTTTAAGTGTATTTTTTTTATAAAGTAGAAGGTCCTGTTTTAAGCAAAGTTACTAGAAGATGTATGGATTTGTCGGTGCAGGACTTAGGGCAAGAAAGAACAGCGGCCAGCAGCTGTTGTTTGAAGCAAAATATAACAAATCATTTTGAATTTTATCTACTTGAGTTAAAGTTCATAGTCATTGGGAGGCAAAGGAGGGGTAAACTTCCTCGCAACTACTTCTAGTAACAAATTCCGGCCTCTACATGCCGGTCGCTGCTGGCCTCTGCTCTTGCCGTGGGAATTGTAAACTGGGTACGGTAGAGCTATCCAGTGCTAAGTCAGAGGTTGCGGGTTCGATTCCCGCTCATTGCAAATATGTATATTTGCATTGGTCTGGGTGTTATTCTCAAAAAAAAGTATCTAAGTATATTTATCCGCATTGTAGAACCCATATGACAAGCTCTGCTTAGTTTGGGTCTAGAAGGCACTGTGTAATATTTCCTAGAATATTTACTTATTTAATTGATCATTAACTGTCAGTCATGTTGCTGGCAGTTCAGTTCTGAGTTATTTCTGTGATGTTTCAATTATATTCAAATTTTTAATTATTCTGAATTTAAATTATTTAAGTTTTAAATTATTCAAATAAATGACTTCATTGTTTAAATTTTTATAAATATTTTTATTACCTATCGTCTCCGAAGTCGGCTGTGTTCGAGAATACAGCCACCGGCCGGATTTGGTTCTGTAAAACTAATCAGTTTAAATAAGTAAATTGACGATAGACCGGCGTCGCTCGTCACGCAACGAATTCAGATGCGATGTCGAGCGTCGCCGTTTGGACTATAGCTATGTTGTATTAGACCGATATTCTTAACAATCCATGGATTCTCCGTGCGGGTGCCGGGTCCATCGCGTTGCTGAGTTGGGAACTCGGGACAGTGCCTGGGACTTGCGACCCAAGTGTAGGTTTAGAAGGGGCCCCTTTTGTTGATGTACATCAACACTTACCTTCACTACCCAAGTTCCCGTCCCTAACCAAATTTGATACGAACCTACTAGTGCCGCTTTAGACATTCGTCCTAGTAATGAGCTTATTGTAGCTACATTCAGAAAAACTGTCTGGAATTTTCATATGGTACAGTCACAGAGTAAATATCTAGGTTTGGTTAGGTTGACCTGGGCCCCTCACATCTTCGTGGGCCCCATATACATATACACAAATTTATGACTGTCAAAGTCATTTGCCACAAACAGTTACGAGGGGTAAAATTTGTAATTGATATTTTAATCCGATGCTGTGTATTTATTTGTTTCTCTTGGATTTTAGGTTTGAACTTAGATATGTCGACCTCCGTCCTCCATGAGCGCAGGCCTGGGGGTGGCAGGTGAGGCCACCTGTCACCCCAGCAGAAGCAGGCCGGGATGGTAGGGCGACTAGTGCCCCTCCTCCAAACCGGGGCAAGACGGGAACACCGTGGTTCCCAAACCCGGGGGCCATCTCGAAACCGGAGATGGCCCAGGTTCAGTCGGGATGCGAGGGATATGCTCTATGGGCAACCTTACACCCCGGCGTTTTAAGACCCAAGACGGTGTGCAGTTTTAGTCGGTTAAAGCCCGACATAACCGCCCCCGCTGGCCGAAGGGATTTCAGCACGAAAAAAAAAAGAGATATGTCTACTTCCTACAGGAACCTATTACCGGAATAAAAAGTATTGTTATGTATATACTAGTTTCCCGAGGGGGGGGGGGGCATCTCAAAGCCTTAGATGGCCCAGGGTAAGCCGGGTGTGAGGTATTGCCTCAATGGGTCACCTTACACCCGGTATGTGAGACCCGAGACGGCGTGTGGTAAAACCCGACCCCACCAGGCGAGGCCGCGTTGGCGGCCAATGTCTGCCGGCAACCCTGGGGTTATCCATTCGAGGGCTTACCCGGGGTGCCCGGCAACGGGCGGACATCGTGCGGTTTTAGTCGATACACGACATAACCACACCCGCTGGCCGGCGGGGGGGTATCCGAAGGGATTTCCGCACGTAAAAAAAAAAAGGGTATTGCCTCAATTGGTCACCTTACACCCGGTATATGAGACCCGAGACGGCGTGTGGTTCGAGTTGGTTCGAGTCTGACATAACCACCTCTTCTGGCAGGCCAGGATAAATTACCACATAAAAAAGAGGTACATCCTAGTTCATGTCATATTGCAGCTAAACCCACTCTTAGCCGTGTTTTCCTGATTGTGAAGTATGTAAGGACAGAAGCAGATGGCGGGCTGTTGCCTCTACCTACCCCGGAGGGAAAAAGGTGTGAGTATAATGTATGTATGTAAATATGTAAAAAGCAAACGAATTTCGTCTTCGGCGCGGGGGTATCCAAGGGGATGTTGAGTCACGAGTATCGTCATTTTCCACATGAAAAAAATACTGGTGGTAGAAATTTGATGACACAAATTTGTCACAAAATTCGGCCGTGTAGGTACCACCGTGCATAATTGCGAAAAACCGTCCATAATAATCCAATTTCGGTTTGATTGCGTTCAGGGGTCAGCAAGTGCCCGCTGCAGGGGGATTGTGGTCGCAGACGCGGTGCTGCGACGACAATCCTCTTCTGATGAGGCCGTATAGCTGAGTGCTACCATTGTTAACGTGGTACGTGTATGCAATGGTGACCCTCTTTCCTGAGACTTTACCTTCAGCTTACCATCAGGCGAGGTGAAGTCAAATTGACGTGTCCTGAATATAAAAAAAAGAAAAAAAAAAGATTGTTACCGGTTGTAAAGAGGCTTTCCCTTTAGTTCGGGGGTGAATTTATCCTTCTTTTGATTTAACTAATACGGCTTTTATGAGAGCGACTGCCATCTGACCTCCCACATATTTATCACATAGTTATGATAAGTTAAGTACTTATAGGCAGTCATTATTATCACGTTTTCATCGTAAACATGATGCCAATGCGTATATTTACGTACTACAGTAATGTGTGGTAGGTAAATAAATAGACCCTTTTGCATCATAATTTTCATACACATGTATCATTATTATTTGTATGAGCTATTTAAAACACTTACTTGGGTCACTCCGACAGCTGTTATAGCTAGCGAGTAAATAACAAAAGATACAAATGCAAAATAAATTTAAATTAGCTGTATTGCATTTTAACCGTTATTACATGTTAGCACTTACTACGAACTTCCTTAGACATACTAAGTGCCTAGTAGGTGCTAACATTACAATGCATTATTTATGATGTAAATAAATTTAAAAAAAATCATATCCTATAGTCTTTTAGGTATTTTTTTTATCTAATCGTATATTATGCATCTATAAAATTCCTATTTCACAAACAAATAAAAAGTTATCTTATCTTAAGGTGAGTCCAAATTGAGTAAATGTTGTAAAACTTATGCTTTATCGTAACACTTCAATATTATTCAACTTTGCTATATAACATTATGTTGTATAACTTGCTTTTGAAATGCACATGGTCCACATTAATAAAACCTGTTAAATAACTCTACTATATAACATGTTATGTTATATAGTGTAGATTTACCTTTACTTTATATTGTTTTTGCAATTTTTTTTCTTAATTATTTTACTTAATTTCGGTTGGTGTTATAAATAGTTTATAACACTAAATAAATGTTCTACGACAGTAGGCATAGTTTAACTACCTTGTGTTTTGGGTTTTGGAATGTGGATAAACATAGTTATATAAATACATTTTATTTGTAACTAGGTATACACATATTATACATATAAACACCCAGACCCATGCAAATAGACATATTCATTCATAAAAATATTTGCACTGAGCGGGAATCGAACCCGTAGCAGTCACACACTACCACTACCCGACAAAAGATGTTTATCTTTATATTTATCTATCTATCTATATTTAAATTCATTTGTTTTCTTTTATGAATAAGTAGCAGCTTAGTAAGGACCGAGGGGATTTCTGAGAATGTGTATTTTGTAAGTATTTTTTTGCTTGTCGAAGTGATACACATAATAAATATAACGATTTACTGTTATAATAAAAACGACTTCACTCATAAATGATATTTCTAATGCCGAAACACGCACGCGGCCGCGCCCCCTGTCGTACCAGTCGAATGCACTATCGCTACACCACTGCCCGCCGCTCTGATGAGAGCTCAGCCAAATACGTATTACTGAAAAACAGGTTTATTCCCCTCGTGTACCCCCAAACGAGTTTTTTTTTTCCCAAACGAGTAACAGTGTTCGTGATTGGGAAAAAAATTCCATCGTATCACACACACTGTTACTCGTTGAAACTTGGTGAAATGTGGGTGTTAATACAGTTCTGCCTACTCCTTCAGGGATATACAAGCGTGAGTATAGAAGTATTAATTTTACTTTATATATGCAGAGATTGTCCTAAATAAATATCATGTGCCTTACAAAGTTCACCGAAGTATTGATTATTTTGAGTACTGGAGCTTTCGCCTGTAAGGTACTTGCTTACGTACAACTTTAATAAGTACGGGGGTTTTATAATAGATGTCGTTACTGGTAGCAACTACGTACAACTTCTTAACTTTCTCATGATATTTTAAAGATATATAATTTGTATTTCATGTTACATTTTTAATATGAAATTCTCTTTATTTTTTCATTACATCGATTTCATTTTTTTATACCACTCAGTTGGCAGACAAGCTCACGGCCCACCTGATGGGAAGTGGAAAAAAAAAATTAAAAACAAAAACAAACATTCTAAAATTGAGGAACATTCTATACATCTTTCTATATTCTGTACATCTTTTTTGAAATGTCATTTATGTTACTATCATTTTCTTGTGTGTGCAAAAAGAATAAAAATAAAATAAAATAAATAACATTCTTTTTATCCGAGCACCAATACTGGTAGGATCCAAGCCTTGCATTTTGGAGCTGTGAGTACGGTCTACTACTCCTCCTTATAATTTGGGTTATCTTGGATTTTACGGGAGTGACTGGCGTCTAATCCCCGCTGGCGTCTGGCTTACGCCAGTAACGTACAGGAAATAGGATTACCTAATTTAACTATTTTTCAATTTTTTTGAAGACACTATGGAAATCTAACTTATGGTGTATGGGGCTCCACCAAAACCATACCAAAAGGAACTGCAGGCTAGCCAATGGACGTGCTGATTGACTGATAAGTCAATCCTAGAGGAGATAAGCAGACCCTGGGTTCCGAGGTGAGAGCCTCGGATGCAACTGCTTGGCTCAAAGGGTCTTTTTTTTTAATTGCGGAAACCTCCACCGGCTTCACCCCACCGGAGCTAAATGTGAGATGGGTAAGTCCGACTAGAACCGATTTAAAAGGTGTATCTTGCGTCAGCAATGTGGTATGGAGGAAGCCCTAGAGGGAGAGCTCAGATACCTCAACCGGTCCGGTCGCCAGTGCTGGCGACTCTGATGCGTTGTTGGGGATCTAATCCTCTAAGACGCGCCGTCGCCCTGGGCCTACTTCTGCTAGGGTGACGGCAAGGCCCAAGGCTCTTGCTCGAACTTCATTAATAAATAAATATTCTACGGCATTCCACACAGCGCTATCTAGGCCCAAAGTAAGTATAGCTTAACCAGCCTATGTTATGGGTTCTAGAGTACGAATAAACATATTAGATACATTTTCTTTTATAAATACATATTTACTATACGTAGAAACACCTAGACCAATGCAAATAGACATATTCATGCATACAAATGTTTGCACTGGGCGGGCATCGAACCCGTAATTTCCGATTTAGCAGTCGTTCGCAATACCACTGCGCCACAGAGGTCGTCATGCACCCAATCTATCACATACTACATTCAATCTGAATCTATGGATTCTGAAAAAAGGACGTGGTCGACCTCTTAAACTTGGGATCCAAAACATAGTTGGCTAAACGTGATTGTGCTGAAACGTGAACCGTGAAACGTTTCAGTTGTGAGTTTATAAAATAAAACAAAAACTTACAAATAAAAAAATTCCACACGTAAAAAAAAAATACCGAGGTGACATCATAGTAACCAGGAGATATTATTTTTATACGACATTCAAATAATAAAAAGATTATACGGTTTTTATGGCCTCACTTGTAGCCTAAAATTTTACTAGGTGGGTTGTGGTGCAAGTTATAAAATAAAGCGTCTAATGCTACACTGCTACTAGTATTATAACTGTGAATACTTATATAATAAATGTGAAAGTTTAGATGTATGGATGATTGTTACTCTTTCATGCAAATCGGCTTAACGGATCTGGCTGAAACCTGGTACGATGATAGATTATAGTCAAGAATAACACAAAGTCTACGTTTTGGCCCTGGAATAGGTTCCCATGGGAAGCGGGAACGGGAACAGAATTAAGCGCAGGCGAAGCCGCGGGCTAGACCTAGTCTGTGAATACACTTTTTTGCTATTTTTCTCTAGGAGCAGTCTAAAGGGAGTTTCTGAACAATAGTGGAAGCTAATATCTGAAGGCTGACAGGCGTAGTACCTTTACTGTAGCTATAGGAAACCGCTATTCAATCACATACCTTTTTTTAACGTGTGGGACCGTGCGTCTTCATCATAACGGTGCCGACGATGGGGTGGGCGTGTCGAGATCGGACCGACAAAAACCACACGGTGTCCTCCCCAAGTGTCCATTGCCGGGCACCTCGGGTAAGCCCTCGAAAGGATAACCCCAGGGTTACCGGCGGACTTTGGCCGCCAACGCAGCCTCACCTGGTGGGGTCACTAACATGCCTTGCTTAATTTTGGTAGAAATAGCTTCAAAATTTCATTGAAGCCACCATAAGTTAGGCATTTCGCGATTAGACCCGGCGAGGAGATAACCGTGGGAGAACTTTAAATGCCAATCCAATCCAAATGTCAAATACGAAGCAAACAAACAAATATTTAGATAATAGCATATAGATTGTAGTCATAAATAGGAAACCACTTAGTATCGGTCTCATTGGCATTCAATATTATTCAATATTAACAAGGTGTTAATCTAACAAACAAACGAGAAGGTTATAAAGATCGATCGATTGAGATAGGCGATCTGTAATTATTTAAAGGAATGTTGATAAGCCATGAAAGTAGAAAATAATTGATTACAACAATTGGCAGGTGAGCGTCTGTGCTATTGAATACTGAGATGACTACAATGCATGTTTTTTTATTCACTCCATTTATTGCGAACTCTTTGTTTTTACATAGTATCCAAGGTCACTCTGATGCTACATGATAGTACTAAAACTAAAAAGTTGAAAACCAAATAATGATTATATAAGTTTTTTTTAAAACAAGATTTAATTCAAAAATATTAAAACGAAAATAATAACTTTATGCAAGGGCTGTGCTGATCATAATTGGAGGGGGAGTTAGCATCGGCATCGAACCTTCGATGAAGTATCTGGGGCTCGTACTCGATTGCGAGTCTTTCTGTGAGCAGGTAATTCGCGCGAAAGAGGTGGCGGACAGGGAGCGGGAAAGAATCCTGCCCGCAGAGTTCCGCATTCTGCGGCGAGGACGCCGCAGACTTGTCTACGCCCGGGGCTATCCACCTCCATGATCGGGGCCTGAGGACGGCAGTTGGCCGACTCGCTGTCCTTACAGAAGCCGGCTAAGATGGAGGTGTGTCGTGTATGTCTTACTCACGCCTGCCAACTCACCGTCGCGGGATAAAACCCGACATCACCAGGCGAAGCCGCGGTTGCGGGCAAATTCTGCCGGTAACCCTGGGGTTATCCTTTCGAGGGCTTACCCGCGGTGCCCGGCAATGGACTGTTCGGGAGGACACCGTATGATTTTAGTCGGTCCAATTCCGACACGCTCATCCCATCGTTCGCACCGATGAAGCCCGTGGGGGTTTCCAAACGTTAAAACAAAAAAAAAGGCCTGTGCTGATTTCAAAAGCTTCTATCGTGTGGTGGACAATATAGTACCAAAATGCAATCGTATTTAAATCCAACATATGATGCATTACCATATCTATACGGGACGTATAAAACATTCATTTTATGGGTAAAGATAAGAAATATATCACATAAAAAATAATGGAAAAGTGTAGGTTTTAAATTTGCAATTAATACGTTTTCATTAAATGTTTTACAATATTGTAATTGGCCACTAAGTGCAATTAATATATTTATTATCTTAGTGTTCTGGTATAAAATTATGCGTCCGTTATTGTATTTGGAGATAAAGTAACGTTATAAAGTTTTTTTGAATTGTCTAATATTACATAAGCTTACAACCTGTACATACTTTCATTCAACTCAATTGACATCTATTGCAATAGATTCTGTTAATTTCATCCTTACCTTAGGGTATGTACATTTTACTGTTGAAAGATGGGCACGCTGTCCGGGGATCCGGATCAAAGGCGGGGGGTGCGCCGTTCGCGATCTCCTGTGTCGATATAATGGATATGTGACAATGCTTTAACTACTGGGATATTAAGACGTGTACTAGGTCTTAGATAAGTCAAGATAAATATGCTGGCTTGACTGAGTGCTTGCGCGGGAGTGCATCATCTGGTATCGCCGATCGCCAGAAGCGTAGCAAATGGCGTCCTGTTCGTTAACTTGAGTAGGTAGTAGGTATATACTAGTAAGATGTTGTCTTTGTGATTGAATGTGCGTGTAATTCTGGAAATGTCCACGTTGTCTGGCGTAATGCAACTACATCTATTTCTTTTTTTGTTGTTTGATCGGTATAAGGTATGGTAGGTAATTACTTACCGAAATTAGAAAATATATTCCAAAACCGCCATTGTTCTACCAACGATTCGACGCTTGCGTAATGCGTTACTTCACAAAATGGCCGTGAACGAAAATCAGCGCTTGATGTAAATTTTGGTACTCACCGAATACTCATCACAGCAACAAGCTGAGTAGCGACCAGTTTTGGCGGCTGCAGTGCATATCATATTTAACATTGTATCACAACACAAGAAATAAATATACCATCTTTCAATTGGCACTGTATATGTTCGTTGTTGTTGTCACAAATTATATCATAGAATTATATCACATCATTGTTGAGTCATAGATTAGGTATGATATCATAATTCTATATCATAGATTACGTAATGGCTGCAGAGTGAATGATGGTCAGTGTTGCCAATTACAAAATGAAATTAAAATAATATAAAAATGGTCTAAAAAATGCAAAATATATAATATGTAACACTGTATATCTTTGATTATAATTTACTTCATTTAAAATGTCATGGAATAGTTATATTATAAGTTAAACTGTTTTGTGTGCTGCAGTAAGTCAAAATAAACGCATTTTTCTTTTTTTCTTTCTTTTTTTTTATTTTTAATCAGGTAATTTGCTTCAAAAAAGGAGATTATCGATGCGACACATCGTACTTTAATAATTTTATTGAAACTACAGTATGTTCACATTATGGTAGTCTATTAGGGTTTCCAAGAAAATGTACAAAAAATGTTGCTGTTTGTTTGTTAGCATGTACGTATTGTAAGATGAAATAAACTTCAACTTAGGGAACAATACAAGTTTTATCAAAGACGGGTTCAGTAGATTTGAAAATATGACCTAACATTGTGTACGTGAGTGTAACGACTAGCTTATTTATTGGAATTATTTTAAATGCCACCTTGGTCCATTTTGGTCGTAAAATAAATTATATAAATTATACAAAGAAATACCCAGATCAAGGTAAATAGACAGTCATACATACATACATGAGGCGTGGATGGCGAGGATGAGACGTGGACACTCACGGTAGGGCTGGTCCACCAGTTCAAAGTCGCTCAGCGAGCTATGGAAAGAGCTATGCTCGGAGTTTCTCTGAAGGATAGGATTCGTAACGAATACATCCAACAGAGAATCAAAGTTATCGACATAGCTCAAAGAATTAGCAAGCTGAAGTGGCAGTGGGCCGGCCATATCTCGCGAAGAACCGACAACCGCTGGGGTAAGCGTGTTCTTGTGTGGAGACCGCGACTCGGCAAACGTAGTCTAGGACCTGCCAGGTGGGATGACGATCTGCGAAAGACTGCGGGCAGATGCTGGATGCGGCAAGCTGAAGACAGGGCGCTATGGCGCTCATTAGGGGAGACCTATGTCCAGCAGTGGACTAGAATAGGTTGATGATGATGACATACATACATACAAATATTTGCAGTGAGTGATGCCAACTCACGATTTCTAACGTATAAACGAACACTCTATCCCCACAACGTCTTTATTCTACTTCATAATTCCTATCTTACTTCTATACTAGTACATAGGTGTAAATTAGTTGTGACTGTAGATTGGAGATATTAAAAAGAAATACTTGCGTAATGATAAATGAATATTCTGAAGATTTTTTATTTTTTGAAATTCTTTCTCTTTCGCGATGCAAAAATTACAGAACGGATTTTAATGTGGTTTTTCTACTAGAAAGGTGTTGGTGAGACTTAACACGTGCCGTATGTTTGACTGCAATTGAATAAGTAGTACCGGAGATATGACCAAAAAACCCGACCTCCACACGGAGCCAAGTGTACCCATACAGTTTTAGAAATTCGCTTATGACTTAGACCATACAAAGTAGCGATTATAATGCGTGCGTTTCGGCAGTTCAGTAGTGATTTACCGTTGCGTAGTGGAGGGGCGCGGGTCGTCTATGTAAATCATAGTGGTTCATATTTAACGATTCTGAACGTTTCGTACAAATGTTTACTTGCAGATAACAATGTGTTTTTGTTTAGAATATTTAGTTTCATTCATTGAAAAGCACTTACTGTATCTCGCTCATTCCTGGCATCCATTAAATAGTTAAAAATAAATATGTACCAACTGTATAGATAAAAAATATTAAATTTAAGTTATCATCACCTTCGCGGTGTAAATCTCTCTGCTCTCTGCTCTTCTTGGCTTTTATGGGAGAACCTGAGAAAAAAAGCGGCCAAGTGCGAGTCGGACTCGCCATGAAGGGTTCCGTAGCAGATAGTAACATAATTATGTTTTTTTTAAAATTTTATATTTGATTTTATTGAATGAAGGTTAAATTGCGGTTTACGATTTATGTGACTGGAAATGTCTCTCGCCCAAACTATTCAGTTTAGAAAAAAATTATCTTAGAAACCTCAACAACATTTTTGGAGACCTATCCGTAGATACCACACACGGGTTTAATGAAAAAAAAAAATTTGAGTTTCATTTCTAAGTATCTAATAAGCCCCCAAAATTTATGGTATTTTTTCTATTTTTGTGTGAAAATCTTAATGAGACTTACCAAGTTTCAACAGCATAGTTCTTATAGTTTCGGAAAAAAGTGACTGTGACATACGGACGGACAGACAGACAGACTTGACGAATCTATAAGGGTTCCGTTTTTAGCCGTTTGGCTACGGAACCCTAAAAATGAATACATACGTACCAACTTACAAAATTTATGTTTTCATCACCATCGCAGTGTAAATCTCTCTGCTCTCTGCTCTCCTTGGCTTTTGCGGGAGAACCTGAGAAAAAATCCAGCGCCAAAAAAAAAAAACAGGGCTTTGTCCGTCAGTCAGGTGAGGTGAGCTTGGGCCCTGAAGAACCTAATAGGGTCTTATATACATACTTATACCCTTTTTTTTTACGTGCGGATATCCCTTCGAATCCCCCCCCCCCCCCGCCGGCCAGCGGGGGTGGTTATGTCGTGTATCGACTTATACCCTAAAATATACAATAATGGAAAAGGTTACCATTCAGAACGCGGCTTGAAAGGGTGACCAGTCCGTTACCACGCGGTATAATCTGACCAACGGTTGACTTTTCTGATCTAAATTTATAGGAAAACTAATGGCTTCAACATTTTATTCATCATAGGTGTAAGTTTTATTTGTGAGTCTAACCTTTTTTTTTTTTTTTTTCGTCGGAAATCCCTTCGGATACCGTCCCCGCTAGAGAGCGGGGGGTCTCCAGCGGGGGCGGTTATGTCGGGCTTGAACCGACTAAAACCGCACGCCGTCTCGGGTCTTAAGACGCCGGGGTGTAAGGTTACCCATAGAGCATATCCCTCGCACCCCGACTGACCCTGGGCCATCTCCGGTTTCGAGATGGCCCCCTTACTTGCTCTCCACTGTGCCATCTGCTAATCAGAGGGACACGTGGAAAGCTTCCGAACAGCCCTCAACAGGGCCTTCCTCGCCTCGGTCGGAGTTGGCCGTAGGCAGCAGCGTCTCTCCCGCCCTAGGAGAGAGGCGCTGCCGTCTCCGTTGCCCAGGGTGCACCGCGTGGAGGTCCCCAACCAAGCACCCCTGTGAGTCTTACCTAAGTGCCAGACAAATAGACAGACAGGGTGAAGCCAGTTGGGCTTTCCATACGTAAAAAAGGGGTATTGAAAAAGGAATGTTAAGGTTCCGTTACTCAAAAGTAATGATGACCCTCATTCCTGAGACTTCACCTACAGCTTACCATTCTTCATTTTATTTCATTTATGTTTATTTACATACATAGTTACAAATCAATTGTTACATTGTGTTGTTTTATAAATAGCTATGTAAACGTCAACATAACTATGTAACGTTGCACGAAAAAAAAAAAAAGGTACTAATGCAGGTCAGTCGGGGTGCGAGGGATGTACTCTATGGGCAACCTTACACCCCGGCGTCTGAAGATCCGAGATGGCGTGCGGTTTTAGTCGGTTCAAGCCCGACATAACCGCCGCCGCTGGACGGCGGGGGACGGGGGGTGGCTATCCGAAGGGATTTCCGCACGTAAAAAACAAAAAGGTACTAATGCAGGACATTATGTACCCTACAGACATTTTAAAGTCGTTGTAGCATACTTGATAGTGTTTGAGGGATGTTTGCAATATTTGAAGTGTCCTTTTTTTTTTTAGGACGCGTGAAAAAGAAAAGAAAGTACTTATTTTCTCTTTCTCTCAGCCTTTATCGAACTCATCATCATCATCATCATCATATCAGCCGTAAGAAGTCCACTGCTGAACATAGGCCTCCCCCATTGACTTCCATTTTGACCGGTCTGTAGCGGTCTCCACCGAGTCCCTGCGCTCTTTACCACTCTTCACCTTTTTACCCCTAGGCTATCGGATCTCCGAGCTATGTGCCCTGCCCACTAACAATTACAAAATAGTAAGTACACTATCCCAGCTTAATTTTTAATGAACTCAAAATAGCAGAGGTGTTCCTCAGTTGTGTTGTATTTTCTTGAAGGGACGTTCTGTTAGAGGAATAGTTTCTTTTTTTATACTACTGCGACAGGCAAGCACACTACTCATCTGATGGGAAGCGGTTACCGTGGCCTATGGACGTGTGCAACACCAGGGGCGTCACACTCCCGCTGCCGACCGTAGAAACCTTTTAATCCCCCCTTCTTGAACGCGGGATAGCCACTTCTTCGTCGTTGTACTTCTTTTCTCCTGCTTGACCGATCCTGACCAAATTTACCACGGTGATAGTGTGGACACTGAGGAGTGTTTTAAAGCGAGATGATTTGTGTCTGATGTACTAGTGAGGAATAATCACAGAATAACTGTTTCACGAGCGCGCCGCCTTAGCTAAGCGCGCGACCGTAGTAAGATGTCTTATTTACAAGTAAGAGTTGCTCGCTCAGCTCAGCCCTTCTTGAAGAACCCCATATTGTAGTCACTTGGGAAAACAGTTTGAGCTTGCCAATGAAGTTTCTTTCAAATCTTACTGTGCACACCGTTTCCGGTTGCAACGTGTGAGGATGAATTACCTGTCTGTGGCGAGCGGTGCGAGGATAGAATATGGCCGTGGGCATCATATCGAACAATTCGTCTGAACACATACTATTATATAGGCAGTAGAACACGCAAAGAGAGGCAAAATCTCTCCTATCTCTGAGAAGTTCCACACTGCTGAAAAAGCACGGGATCGTTGACGATCCTCAGCGCCCATCTTTGCACCGACTCAAACGGTTAAAAATATGACTGCTTGTGCTTCGCGAAAAGTCAACACGTGCAAGGCTGAAGTATCACCTTCAAACGGTGCACACAATTCCATCAAGAACCAAGCGGTTCAATCATCACGACTTGGAATTCTTTATCAGCACACGTGTTTCCTTCTTCCTACAGACCCGCTTAAACGGGGCGTGAAAAAGCATCTGATGAGGTTGATGGCCACCCTTGTACCATTATTAGTGTCTGTAATGACCCTCAATCCTGAGAGTGCACCTTTATCTCACCATATTAAGTGATTACGTCATACTAACGTGACAAATAGGTCTGCAATTCATTCTGCTGTTGCAAAAACTGAGCGGAGCAATTTCACCAGGACTTTTTCTAACGGTGATAATTCCTCAATGGCTAGTCCGATTTTCGTTTTTCTTTTTTTGTCTTGTGTATATGAACAAATTACTTAATTTAATACCAATCGCGTGAATGAGGCTTTTTTGTTCATTGAAAGTTTTTTTTTTATATTTAGGACACGTCAATTTGACTTTACCTCGCCTGATGGTAAGCTGAAGGTAAAGTCTCTGGAAAGAGGGTCACCATTACATACACGTACCATGTTAACAATGGTGGCACTCAGCTTGACAGCCTCATCAGAAGAGGATTGTCGTCGCAGCACCGCGTGACACCCACCGCTTCCACTAGTGCTGCGACCACAATCCCCCTGCCCGGCTATGCACTTGCTGACTCCTGAACGCAATCAAACCGGAATTAGATTACTATGGAGGGTTTTTCACAACACACACGGTATATTTCGAAAGTTTTGTTCGGTGATTATTAATCCGTGGTACACATGAATTTTTAATTACATAGCCTATGTCCTTCCCATCAGCAACATTTTTGTTTGTGTGAAATGTCATTAGAAGCCGGTCAGCCGTTCGGGAGGAGCAGATAGTCTTACGAAATACAAGAGTCGTCTAAAAGAGAGCAAAATTCTGACGATTTTCGCTCAATTATATACAAAAAAACTATCTATCCTAAAGGAGTAAGAAAGGATGTTCATACAATTATACTTCATCACCCACATGTTTATTTTCCACATAGCTAACAGGCAACAGGCACCAAGAATATCGTCGTCTACTGAACAGGCTCCAGGTGCCTTACTGCTACTATTAATTTACTGGCGGAGGAAGCTCGACATAGGAATCAACCTCGTACCCGAATGTTAAGGAACCAGTCTCTACCATTACGCCACACATGCAAACTGCAAAAGTAAGTATAAATAAATAAATATTGTAGAACACAGTACACAACGTCATCTAGACCCAAATTAAGCCGACCTTGTTATAATATGGGTTCTAGAATGCGGATAAACATACTTAAATACTTTTTTTTAGTAAATAAATACATATTATACATAGAAACACCAACGCAAATATACATATTTGCACTGAGCGGGAGTAGAACCCACGACCTCTGGCTTATATATATAAATTCATTATCATTGCACTTTGGAGCCCGAGATCCGCTTATTGTTTTTGATTGGTTTGGAGGCTTTTCCGGGCGCGACTGCCATCTGACTTCCCAACCCGGAGAGGAAAGCCTGCGCCTGCGCCTCGTCCTTTGTTTGGCTTGGGCCTCAAGGATGTTGGTAAGTGCCCTGTACACTGTACACCTATACAATTAAATAATGTAGTGACAATCATTACCATATGTTTAACCTTTCCGAACTCATACACCTATACAAATAAGTAATGTAGTGACAATCATTACCATACTTTTAACCTTTCTGAACTCATATCCAGTAACAATAACTATATTAATTACAATATAAATCAAATTAAATTCAACTATAAAATAATAGCTATTACATTCGAGCAGTATAAAACATTATTGCGATAATAATAAAAACTTAACAAACTTACATTTTTATAGTGCATTGTAAACTCAATGTATTTTATTGGACTTCGTAAAGTTATGGGACATTTTACCAGTAGTCGGGTAAGTTTTATTCATTAGTCAATTATTGTTATTATTATTTTTTTGTCCCTTGAAGTTTTTTGGTAAACACAATTTGTTTGTTTATTGAAATATATACGAGAATAACTTAAAATGATTATGTACAACTACCTACTTATAAATAAATCTTAAGAAAACTAAACCTAAAAGATAGATAAATATTTACATACATGCGTCATCGAATTCCTCCGCATCATCACCGACTGGTAATGTTCCCAGAAGACTGAATGGCAATGCTAATTCTTTTTGCAAGATAATCTTTGTGTTGGTCAAATTAAATGGTAAAATAGCTAAATTAACTACTGCGTTAACGTGATTTTTGTTCATGCCTAAGAGCTTTTTTTTTTTTAAGTGCGGAAATCCCTTCGGATACCTTCGGATAATCTTTGTGTTGGTCAAATTAAATGATAAAATAGCTAAATTAACTACTGCGTTAACGTGACTTTTGTTCATGCCTAAGAGCTTTTTTTTTTTACGTGCGGAAATCCCTTCGGATACCCCGCCGGCCAGCGGGGGTGGTTATGTCGTGTCTCGACTAAAACCGCACGGTATCCTCCCCAAGTGTCCGTTGCCGGGCACCCCGGGTAAGCCCTCAAAAGGATAACCCCAGGGTTGCCGGCGGACTTTGACCGCCACCGCGGCCTCGCCTGGTGGGGTCGGGTTTTATCCCACTTCGGTGAGTTGGCAGGCGTGTGTAGGGCACACAAGACACGCCTCCGCCACGGCCTGCTTCTGTAAGGACAGCGAGTCAGCCAACTGTCGTCCTCCGGCCCCGATCATAGAGGTCGGTAGTCCCGGGCGTAGATGTGTCTTCGGCGTTCTCGCCGCAGACTCATCCTAAGAGCCTATGAGCCTTAGTGAACGATTGTTCTAGCTGAGAACCAGCTAAAAATGTTTTAGTCTTAGTCAAATTAAACGGTAAACTAGCTTACTTTACCTCTATGCCAATGTTTATTTGTTTTTACCTTTTGTTCCTTCACAACCTCTAAAAAGCAGCAATAGCTTTTTAGTCACTTGTTAAATTAAATGGTGAAGCAGCTAACTTAAGCACTGGGTTAACGTGATTTCACAAAGGCTCAAAAGCCCAAGACAACCTCCATGGCATGATGATAGAGCATATACCGGAGGTCGTGGGTTCGATTACCGCTCAGTG
Source organism: Cybosia mesomella (assembly GCA_946251805.1). Taxonomy (NCBI): domain Eukaryota; kingdom Metazoa; phylum Arthropoda; class Insecta; order Lepidoptera; family Erebidae; genus Cybosia; species Cybosia mesomella. The sequence continues at coordinate 21,499,855 of OX276409.1, forward strand.
CAGTTATTTGTATGCATGAATATGTCCCTGACATTACTAATATTCCCCCTAACCCCTTTAGCTTAGATAAATTGCTTGCGTTACCTGTTTAGTTGCCTAGTTTCTATGTACTCAGGTAAGTATAATATGTATATATTTACAAAAGAAAATATATCTAAGTATGTTTTTCCGCATTCTAGAACCCATATTACCAGTTATGCTTAATTCTGGTCCAGATCATTATCATCATCACAGCGTTAATCCAGATTGCATCCGAAGCTAAATAAATGAAAACTGTTAAACTTGACCTTGGGTGATAAAAAAATATTCCATAATAATAAATCTACCTACTTCATTATGTCCATATCAATTTCTTATAATCTATTTCAAATAACTGGGTACTTACCTACCTATAGCCTGCTGTGAGCGCATCAGATTTCATAAAAGCCAAATTTGGACAAAGGGTAGAAAGTCGTCCGTTTATGTGTACGTTCGAGGGGAAAATGCGAAAACTCGCCCTCACACGGCAGCCATGTTGTGATGTCATAGCTAGAGGGGACGTATTTAGATAACGTATATATTTAAAAAGGGAATTGCGTTTAAAGGAATATATTTCTGCAGAGTTCTAGTAATTCACATATTTGGTAATATAAACATAGGTAATATTATACCTACTTACCTACCTAAATTATAAGATACTGTGAGTTTTTGTACTCGACTTTTATGGTGTTTAGTTAATTTTATAACAGAAAAAGTAGGTATGAAAATAGTCGAAAGTAGGTACACTGCGATTGTAATAATCGGAAATATAATTATGAATTGATAGTCTACTTGGAAGATCGTGATAACGTAATTTCACATACCTAAATAGAAATTGGAGGCTAGCCAGAAATAGTAAAATTGACAATACAATATTTGAAGCACTTTTAACTTTTTAAACTCCGTTAAACATTTCAACGTCCATAATATTTTATGCCATACCCATTGCCAATACAAAATATAATTTTCCACGAAACTTAAAAACTAATGCACTTTAATAATGTCAGCTATCCTTTCTCTTATATGTCGACATTGCAACTGACATTGCAAACAAAACCTATACAATTTAAAAACAAAACTACTTACAAAAAGGTGCAAAAGAAAAACTCGAGCGCAATTGTTAAGAAAAATAAAAATCGTACGCTCAGTACGTCCCAGTGTGCGCTTTGATGATGCCGTTGGTTTCCGATTGGCGAGTGAGGCAGTATAGGCGTGGTTTGAACAAGCCCCTCCCCCCACAGTTAAGGGTCTGCGAGTGTGAGGCTCCAAACCACATCGGGCGCTTGCCGATTGCGCCACGCGCTCACACAACATAGCCTAACCTCTACATCCACGTGCTCATACAAAATAAAATAAAATAACCGGTGAACCTCGCGTTTAGTGACAATGTGTTAACTTCTGAAGTGACTTAACTTAAACATCGACACAAATACGTGGTATTGGTTAAAAATATGAAATAAACAACTGATGTTATGAAAAGTGTTGAAACGAATGTTTTGTGTTTAGTGTTGTGGAATCGATCGGCTGAAAAGTGACCTCTGGCGGTTGAAATTAGCCGAGTTACATAAAACAGTAACAATTCAGCTATATTGTGGTGATGTTCAGTTGATACTTGTCATTTTGGGGCTCAGACTTTATTTTTTTCTTCCAATAAGATTCTTATTTGTTGAAACACAAATTATACTTCCAAATTTATGTCAGATTCTAAATTATAAATTCCTATTTTTAATTTTAAAAAAGTCTTGCGGTTTTAGATCTTATTTGTGCAATATTTAAACAAAGAATATCTTAGTGAAATTTGAGTGTGAATAAGCTCATTAATGAAATAAATTTATATGTAAATAAGTCAGCTCATTAGTGTTAATTAAATAAAAATAAATAAACAAGTGTAAATGTTTTAGAAGAAATTATTGAAGTCGACGAAACTGATATTGGAGATTCAATATACTGAACAATAGCTAACAAGAGAACAATTGTAATTTAAGTTCGACCTCTGCAACCGGACGAATAAATTACTATCAAACAGTTAATTTTTGCAAGGAACATCTAATCGAGGTTACTGGTTTCCAATACAATCAAGACATAAGTACCTTCAGTTATATTTCGAATCGGTAATAAACAATTTATTGCAAACAGAGGAAATATTTCCATATATTGCAATTTTTTAATTACCATTCATATAATTTGATAAATATCATATCATAATTACCAGATTTCTACCTAGGCCTTGAAACAAATTAGTATCAATTTCTTTACTATCAACAAATGATATTGCGTTGACTTCTTCATCACCTACACTGATACCACCAGTGTTGTAAGCAGTTTCATCAAAATATCCAAGACCTGGATCGTTAGGAAGACTTTTACGAGCAGGAATATCCAGATGTTCCAATAGCCTTATGTTGGATCTTGACTTGGGGTGTGCTTAAGCCGTCAAGATAGCCACGGAATCAAAGCTGCAGCTCTGCGGCAGCTGGGCTGGGCAGGCTGGCTACGCGTTAGATGGATGCGTGGACCCAGGTCTGCTCAGGCCACCGCCGCAGCCGCATTCGAGTCAGCTTGGTACTGTTTATGCCACTAAAAGAAGAAGAAGGAATGGGAAAAGGTTAGTGTTTTTTTTTTCTCAGATAATATTTAATGTAGAACCTATAGGATCAACTTGAATAAGATCATTTCTAAGCTAATATTTATTCACATGATGCTTTATATCTTATTCATAAATAAATAAAGTGTTCTTCAGCTACATTAGGTATGTTTATTGAATTTCAATCTTATTCGATACATGGCAAGGTTGAAAAAGGAATAACATTCTAAGGTTTTGTAAATTTTATGAATTACGTTAAAAATACCCTTAAACTATATAAATCAATTGAATATTTTAGGTTTTTATTTGGAATGAATTTGATATCTTTTGTTTCTTCTTTATTCTTTACTCGATTTACAAAAATATACTCACTGTCAATCGCTTAGAAGTTATAAACATTATTAATTACTAATTCTTGTGTAGTATTTAACATATACATTTCGGTTAGAGGTTTCTAAGTATACCTACACGAATAAATAATTAATACAACTACGAAAATACAAATAATTATTAGACACGTTGGTTCTTAGGATAATTGAATTGTAGCTGTAACAAGCTGTATCTGTTGAGGGCGTCATGGCTAAGTGGTAGCCTATTAGGATATTGGAAGGTTCAGCACTACTAGCTAGATCAGTCTTAGGATGGGTGACCATTCTCATCACGTCGAAACCCTCCATAGCTCGGAGAGCACGTGAAGCCGTCGCACGTCGGTCCCGGTTGTGATACGAAATTCTGTTCTATGGTATTCTAGGTTAGGTACGGGTAATTGAAGTCTTATAAAGTCTGACAACCTAGTAAGACGATAGAACTTCGATATCTTGAAGGTTGTGGAGGTCAGATGGCAGTTTTGTAGTTGAATGTCAACCTGAGCCAGTCAGCCAACTGAGTTGGAAAAAGGTGTATAACATAACATAACTTCACGCCTGTATCCCCGAAGGGGTAGACAGAGGTTAATTACACCCCCGATTCACCAAATATGTTTAGGTCCAAATGTAGGTATTAGGGGGCGAGCTTATTGCCATCTACCGGGCATTTTTTTTTATGGATGATAGGCTCACGTTTGACCTCTATCTCACCTGATCGTAAGTGACGATGTGGTCTACGATGGATCACGTTTGCCTAGAAGGAACCTATTCACTCGAGACTTGAAGATTCCGAGGTTATAGCTTTCCGGAAACACAGACTCAGGCAGGCAATTCCACTCCTTAGCTGTACGGATAATAAATGAGCAAGCGAACGAGCGATAATTACCATTTTTAATACAGACTATGAAAAGTCTGAGACCAGGGTGACTGGAGATGGAACTCGAGACCTCGTCTCAGCAGTCCGTTATGTGCGCCACTGGGAAAGGCAATGTATCTAAAATTGTATTTAGGAAATGGATAAAATGCAGATACATGAAGGGCAGATCAACCGCTCGGACGCCCGCGTCCGCGTTGGAAATTATAATAATGATCTAAAATTATCTAAATTTCACTTAGAAGTAGAGCCCAGTAAGGTTACGTATGATTTGCACACATACAGGCATGCATAAACATAAAGGCAGTTGAATTACTTTATACTTACTGTGTCATTAAATAGTTTCTTAGTTAAATCTATACTATTATAAAATTGAAAATTAGTTGTCTGTACATTGGAAAAATAAAAATAAAAATACTTCGGTTATGTTAATTGGACGATTCTGAACACAAAAATATTTATTTGAGAATTTTTGTCTATTTATCTGTTTGTTTCGTTATGGAGGCAAAAACTACTGAACGGATATGATGCAGTTTTTTATCTTTTAGAAAGATTTTGATCAGACTTAAAATTGTTCGTATGTTTGATTGCAATTGTTTAAGTAGAACTGGAGATATGAATGAAAAACAATAATCGACCTCCGCGCATAATAATAAATTTGTTCAAAACCGTATTTATAATAAATACTTACTTGAATATCATTCGTTTATACGATTGACTATGATTTACCTACTGGTTGTGCTCGCAGCTCTGTTCGCTTGGCGCACCTACAGTGGATAGGTAGTATCTATTATTTAGGTTTTGTTTATAAATCTATACTATTATAAAATTGTAAAGTATTTGTGTCTGTACATAGCAAATATTAAAAAAATACTTGGGTTATGTTATGTGAACGATCCTATCTGTTTGTTCCCGATGGACGCAAAAACTACGGTTTTGATGCGGTTTTTCTATTAGAAAGATCTTGATCAGACTTAAAATCTGCCGTGCTTTTGACGACAGCTGGTTAAGCATGACCGGAGATATGACCAAAAAAACGACCTCCGCACGGGGGGAGCTGCGGGCAATAGCTAGTAAAGTAAAGTTTTATTAAAGTTAAAAGTTAAAAAGGTCAACGTGACCGATCGTCTTTTTCCATTGATTTTTTATTTTTTTCGGTGATTATTCCTCGATGGTAACACCTATCTGGACATTCGACCCCTTACGACACTCAGTAATGTCTACTTGATCACCGTGGCAAATTTGGTCCAGATCGGTCAAACGGTCTCGGAGGAGTATCATTTGTTTGAAATGCAACTTTGAAACCAAAGACCCAATTATGAGATTCTTAAATATGAATGAATAAAGTACTTTTTCAAACATATTTATTTTAATGTTAATAAACACACACAATAATATTCTATGATAAACAACACGACACTAAATAACTAAACCCAAAGTAAACAGGTAATATGGGTTCTAAAATACGAATAAACTTACTTAAATAAATTTTCTTTTGTAAATACATATCTACATATTATCATTGTGCACCCAGACTAATGCATCATTTTTTTTAATTCTACGACAGCGCTTCCTAGACCCAAAGTAAGTATAGTTTAACTAGCTTGTGTTATGGGTTCCAGGATGCGGATAAACATACCTATATACTTTGTTATACATGGAAACACCCAGCCCAATGCAAAAAGATATATTCATGCATACAAATATTTCCACTGAGCGGGAATCGAACCCGCGACCCCTGTCTTAGCAGTCGAATGCACTACCGCTACGCCACAGAGGCCTTCATCACCGTTGCCGTTGTTCTTAGCGTTGTCCCCGGTCGCATTTGAGACTTTCACCTCGGAGCCCTAAGTTCACTTACTCCTTCTCCTCTTTTTAGTTTGGCTTAAACGGTTTTTATGAGAGCGACTGCCGTCTGACCTCACAACCATGAGAGGAATAATTGCGCCAGAAACCTTGTCCTCAGTCAGCAGGGGTACCGAAATACGCGTGAGGTTGGTTTAGGTGAGGTGGGCCACCTAAATATGGCACGATTGCGAAAAACCCTCCATAGAATCCAATTCCAGTTTGATTGCGTTCAGGGGTCAGCAAGTGCATAGCCGGGCAGGGGGATTGTGGTCGCAGCACTAGTGGGACCGGTGGGTGTCACGCGGTGCTGCGACGACAATCCTCTTCTGATGAGACCGTCAAGCTGAGTGCCACCATTATTAACATGGTACGTGTATGCAATGGTGACCCTCTTTCCTGAGACTTTACCTTCAGCTTACCATCAGGCAAGGTGAAGTCAAATGGACGTGTCCTAAATATATAAAATAAAATAAAAACCTATTATTAATGTGAAAGTTTGTGAAGATGTTTGTATGTTTGCTACTCAAGCACGCTCTAACGGCTAAACTGATCTGGCTGAAATTTTGTTCAGCAATAGATTATAGTCTGGAATAATACATGGCTACTTTTTATCACTGGAATAGGTTTCTATGGGAAGCGGGAACGGGAACAGAATTCAAGGCAGACGAAGCCACGGGCATCGGTTAGTTAAAAATAAAACCTTGTTATCAAATAAATGGTTCTCGCGTGAAAAGAACATAAACGGACAGACAGACGGATGTTAAGTTTTATCATATGAAGCGATGTAATAAACGCCCGTAATATAACTGGATTTACTATTCAAACTGTGCATAAATTTATAGTCACTGCATTAATTGCATAAAATTACAAGAAAAATAGAACGTCAATCACTTATAATTACATGCAAACCTATAAAATTTCTACGACTACCACTGCACTATCAGACATAATTATTCATTATTGTATTTTTGTATTCTTATTACTTATTTGAGTGATTTTTTTATATATTATTAATAAATTATTTTATTAATATTTATAATTGTTTTCTCAAGTTAATTAATTGGCTTAACAGTTATAACATTCTAGGATACGACTATTTATACAGCACTATCTAGACCAAAACTAAAGATAGATTAACAGGCTTGAAATATCGGTTCTATAATGCGGATAAACTTACTTAGGTGCATTATTTCTATAAATACATACGCAATATAATAAACATAGAAACAATAAAAACCAATGTATTTAGGCATATAAATGCGTACAAATATTTGCACTGAGCGGGAACCGAAACCTCGCCCTGCAACCCTGCTGCCTACTTTTCATAATCTAATTAAAAGATTATAAAAAGAAGAATATAACAAACAATCCATTTCTGTAAATACGCTAAATTACATATTTTTGTATATAAATTTAATATTTTACATTTATGAAACCTACATACTAGATAATAATATTGTAATGGATTTAAAAATCTAATGAAAAAAGAAACATTTTACAATTAGGCACGTTTACAAACGTATTTGTATTCATTACCATTTGTATACATTTATGAATGCTACAAAAATACATTTAAATGATATGATTGATCCTTTCAAGTGGAGCTAGAAATAAGAGAAATCAGTGGACGTATCTTTGTGGATATTCAGGCCCTCAGTATTTGGGGCCCAGCAAAACTCACATACTTTTTTTTATTAAGCGCGTTTACAAATATGATTAACATTTAAATGCAGTTATGTATTTGTATTCATTACCATCTGTATACATTTCTTGATGCTACAATAGTACATTTTAATGATATGATTGATTGTTTTAAGTGGAACTGGAAATAAGAGAAATGAGTGGACGTATCTTTTTGGATATTCAGGCGTGAGCATTTCGGAGCCTAAACCAAACTCACATACAAGCCGATTTACGAACAACTTTCGCAGGCTCACCTCTCGGGTTCGGGGCTAGGCGACAGTCGCACCCGTAAACACCAAGGTAAACCAACACATAGAAAGGAGGAGTAGAAGGTTTACAGGTTCGGCAGCGTGAGTGTGATGCTCCTGCTGTTGCACACGTCCATAGGCCATGGTAACCGTTTACCATTAGGTCGGCCATGTGCTTGTCTGCCACCTATGTGATATATCTCGGGTTCCAAAATAACCAGGATTCGCTCCTTAATTATTCCAGAATTACGGTAGATGGTTCCAGCGTCGCCTTGACGGCTCGTATATTAATATATCTGAGAATTTCGAATATCTGGGACGTGTCTAGGTGGCTCAGTTGGTTAGAGCATTCCCCCTGTAAGAGACTGGTCGCGGGTTCAAGTCCCGTCCTAGAAATTCTCTTTTTCCGATCGAAATCTATAGGATTATCTCCGATAAAGGTTTTTTGTTAGTTTGGTTCTTCTTATAATAATATACTTGAGTATAGTTCAAATATAGTTAATAAATAACTTGGGATGTAGCATAAAGTAATATGTTAAAAAAAAGGTAATTTTTTTAACTCTTTTCCCGCCATCTAACTGATAAACTGCCGGATATACGAATTGTTACAAAAAACGATAATCGTAACCAATCGATTTGATACAATTAATAATTTCGGAAACATTCTCAACGCGTTTTGCCTATCATAGTTTTACACGAATTTGTATTTTAGTACCTCGAAATAGGGTCACAATTGATATTTATTGAAGTATACGGTTAAATTTGGTGGTGTTAAATTATCAAGGAGTTAAAGTTACTTTAAGTGTCTTGACATCCAAATGTATATAGTTTTGAAACAGAATTATTTTTTTCTATAAGTGCTTCAATTTGTGTTGCATATTAACAAATATAAAAAAGTGGCACTCCAGGAGTGCCGAAGTGTTATTAAGAATGTTTACAGAGTCATCTATGTTGTTCATTATGAATCACTTCGAACCTTCATCAAGGTCAGAGCAAAATAATTTTGTTAAGATTCCAAACGAGTTCATCAACTACAACAAAGATGGCGTTGTTATAAAATATGGAAAGCGTTCGGTGACGATGACGATAAAGTATGTAGTAAAATAGAAAAATAACCCACATAATAATCATACTACACAATTCTACTCTAGATAGCGCTGTATAATGTGCTACCATATTAAGCTTATTAAGCATAGCTGGTATTATTATGGATTCTAAAATGCAGATAAACATCTCAGATAATTATTTGTATATTGCAACTAGACGAGGGAATCGATCGTGCAGATCTTTGACGTAACAGTATATAGAACCCTCTATTGCCACGCCCGCCGGTATGGCGGTATTACGATAGTAATAATCACGCAAGTATCTTTTTTCAATTTTATAGAAATTTTTGTATTTCTTGCAGCGTTTTCAAACATTTTTAAAATGGTCATTATTTTCTAGCAGACCCGGCAAACTTGGTTCCGCCTTAGAATCAAGTTATGATGGCTACCTTATCAACTGATATTCGTGAATATCTCATATTTTTAATTATCCTAATTGCTAGTATAGCCACAGTATCCCGTGGGGGCATTTCAAAGCCGTACATGGCCCAAGGGCAGCTGGGGTGTGAGGGAATTGCCTTATTTCGCCACCTTACACCCTATTGGACACCCGAGACGGCTTGCAGTTTTGGTCAGTTCGAGTCGAGCAAAAAAAAAACCATAGGAGTAGATAGTAACAACAACACAGTATGACAGCCTCCGTGGCGTGGCGGTATTGAAAGCGGCCGCTACGCAGGAGGCGCGGGTTCGATCCCCGCTCAGTGCAAATATTTGTATGCATGAACATGAGTATTTGCATTGGTCTGGTCGTGCCTCGGAGAGCACTTTAAGATGTCGGTCCCGGTTGCCATACGAATATGTATGACAGTCGTTATAGGGGAAATGGGTGAAATGGCCCCACATAGAAGGGCTGATCACCCGTCTGGTCAAACGGCGTCCCCACTGGCAGTATAACAACACAGTGTAGGCGGAGACAAAATCTAAAAAAGTCAAGAAAATCGGTACCAACACGACTTTGTTTTATATAATACTAGCTGACCCTGCAGACTTCGTACTGCCTCAATCGATAACAACTTCCATATTTATTCACCTTTTAAACCTTCTCTGGACCTCCACAAATCATTCAAGACCAAAATTAGCCAAATCGGTCCAGTCGTTCCCGAGTTTTAGCGAGACTAACGAACAGCAATTCATTTTTATATATAAAAATCGGTCCAGTCGTTCCCGAGTTTTAGCGAGACTAACGAACAGCAATTCATTTTTATATATAAAGATAGATTATCTGAAGATAAGTTATTATTTGAGTGAAGAAATATAAGGCCAAAGAGTGGATATTTAAGTTACTCAGAACTGGATTTACCATAAACAATTAAATATCATTTGTTTCTTTATGACATTTAAACAACTAGATTTATAATACAAAATGTGCTTAAAATTTATGTTTCCTGCATTATTGCATAAAATAACAATAAAAATAGAATGCAACCAATGTATAATTAAACTGTTTATCTTTGTATATTTTTTTATATTTGAATTTGACAAGCGACATTTGCAATAATTTTAAAACATTGACTTGTAATTTGTAGAAGTTTACGCGAATGTCACACATTGAAATAAAACTATTTTGAACGGATTCGCGATTTATTTGATGTTATTTTATAATTTACATTGAACCGACGACGTTTTTTTTTTTTTTTTTTTATATTTAGGACACGTCAATTTGACTTCACCTCGCCTGATGGTAAGCTGAAGGTAAAGTCTCAGGAAAGAGGGTCACCATTACATACACGTATCATGTTAACAATGGTGACACTCAGCTTGACGGCCTCATCAGAAGAGGATTGTCGTCGCAGCACCGCGTGACACCCACCGGTCCCACTAGTGCTGCGACCACAATCCCCCTGACCGGCAATGCACTTGCTGACCCCTGAATGCAATCAAACCGAAATTGGATTACTATGGAGGGTTTTTCGCAATCGTGCTTTCGAACCCCACCCAATTCAATTCTGACGAGAACTTGCTTCTATCATCAGTATTATAGCTTATTTGGACTTTGGAGGGGAGGAATATTAGTATAGCTTTTTGTTTCGTGTGGAAATCCCTTCGGATACCCCCCCCCCCGCCGGACAGCGGGGGCGGTTATGTCGGGCTTGAACCGACTAAAACCGCACGCCGTCTCGGGTCTTAATACGCCGGGGTGTAAGGTTGCCAATAGAGCATATCCCTCGCACCCCGACTGACCTGGGCCATCTCCGGTTTCAAGATGGCCTCCTCGGGTTTGGGAACCACGGTATCCCCGTCTTGCCCCGGTTTGGGGTAATATTAGTATACCTATACCTAAGCATGATTCACTTTATGGTAGCCTTCAAACAAAACTGGTTTGTTTATTTGAGCAAAATGTTGTAGCTACCCTCTAACTAGAAGCAATCATATGAAATTTAGCACTTCTTACTTTGAACATAAAGTTCTTTCCATTATCAGAATGAAAATTCCTTTTCCTCTTTGTGTGAAATAGTATAAATATAATTATTGCAAATACTTTACTTTTTTCAAAACAAGCTTTTGTTAAATTTCATCCAAACTGCGCGACTTTTAAGTCGTGGACTAGCCTCACTGTCATTGTCCACGTTACGGCACCGTAAATGCTCCGTAGCTCGTAACATGCGCGCGCGATGCAAATTTAAATTTAAATTATAATGTGATAAGTATATTTTAAACTGGTTCAAACTTCATGCGTATTAATTAAAATTCATATATTCAGAGAGCCTGGGTTTTATACTAATTTTTTTAGTGTTAGTTATCTTAAAAGTGAATGTGAATACCTATAATGAGCTTACTGATCGCCTTATCTATTTTAGAGAACGTTTACCTTCATGTTTAAGATACTGCGTCAATATAAAAAAATATTCTACGACATTCTACACGGCGCTACCTAGACCAAATGTAAGAATAGCTTAACTAGTTTGTTTTATGGGTTCTAGAAGGTGGATAAATATACTTATATATGTAACATACATAGAAACATCCATAACAATGCAAATAGACATTCATTGATGGCATTCTGGTGGTAGAAATTTGATGACACAAATTTGTCACAAAATTCGGCCGGGTGGGTACCACCGTGCACGATTGCGAAAAACCCTCCATAGTAATCCAATTTCGGTTTGATTGCGTTCAGGGGTCAGCAAGTGCATAGCCGGGCAGGGGGATTGTGGTAGCAGCACTAGTGGCACCGGTGGGTGTCACGCGGTGCTGCGACGACAATCGTCTTCTGATGAGGCCGTCAAGCAGAGTGCCACCATTGTTAACATGGTACGTGTATGTAATGGTGACCCTCTTTCCTGAGACTTTACCTTCAGCTTACCATCAGGCGAGGTGAAGTCAAATTGACGTGTCCTAAATATAAAAAAAAAAAAAAAAAAAAAAATCCTCGACTTAGCAGTCGAACGCACTACCGCTATGCCACAGAGGTCGTCAATATCTCTTGAATATGCCATTAAAATACAAATTTCCACAATAAAATTATCCATCCTCACGCCTTTCGCCCTCCGGGATAGGTAGAGTCAACTGCTCGCCATGTTCTTTCACTTCACGAACTTCCTCAACTATCATTAAGCCTTCCATGTAGGCCCGGTTTAGTTTTTCTGAATTACCCTCGTTACCACTACCAATTTATAATTAGTCATGAATAAATCCATGAAAAATTTAATTCATTTTTAATTTCTTGAGTTCATTGACGTGTAGCAAATGACGTTTTTAGGTCGATCCCGTCGCATAGGTTTGTTCATATATTTGAGTTCGATTTTGAAGCCTGCACTCAATTTTAAATCCTCTGATGTATTACAAGTGTTCAGAGACTACATTCACAACTTACCATCAGCTTTGCCGTGTGCTAGTTTCATCATCATCATCTTCAACCTATGCTAGTCCACGGCTGGACATAGGTCTCCCCTAATGAGCGCCATAGCGCCCTGTCTTCACCTTGCCGCATCCAGCATCTGCCCGCAGTCTTTCGCAGATCGTCATCCCACCTGGCCCTAGTTTACTACCTTAGTAAGTTAAAAAGCACCGAAACGTCGGGAACAGCCATCATCATCATCTTAGCATTGTGTCCAGTGGCATCCGAGGCTTTCACTTCGAAGCCCGGGGTCTGCTTATTCTTTCAACTCCTTTCGACTTGGCTTAAACGGCTTTTATGGGAGCGACTGAGTTCTGACCTCCTAACCTCGAGAGGACAGTTTGCGCAAGAGTTTCGTCTATCCATCAGCAGGTGTACCGGCTTACGGGTGAGGTTGGCCCATGGAAACCTATTCCAGGTATAACTAGGGATGCGATGCAGTTAGCCGATCGCAAGAAAATTGAGCTGAGCGAGCATTTATTTTTTTATTTCAAAATTTGACAAATTCAATTTTTGCGCGCGCGAACTTTTTCCATTAGTTTCAATGGAAAATTTGTTTTTCGGTGATAACTCCTCAATGGAATGTCTGATTTTTAATTTTATGGTCTCAAAACATGCCCCTAGATTGTCGTTATGACCATGCCAAATTTGGTTGAAATTAGATTTGTGGTTGCAAAGGAGTATCCGAGTTTGTAAGCGGCTATCCCGCGTATAAGCGCCAAAAATAGCCTATGTGTTATTCCAAGGAGCGGGAGAGAACCCTGCCCCCCGAGTTTAGCAGTCTGCGGCGAGGGGGCCGCAGACTCATCTACGCCCGGGACTACCGACCTCCATGATCGGGGCCTGAGGACGGCAGTTGGCCGACTCGCCGTCCTTACAGAAGCAGGCCGTGGCGGGATAAAACCCGACCCCACCAGGCGAGGACGCGGTAGCGGCCAAAGTCCGCCGGCAACCCTGGGGTTATCCTTTCGAGGGCTTACCCGGGGTGCCCGGCAACGGACACTTGGGGAGGACACCGTGCGGTTTTAGTTGAGACACGACATAACCACCTCCGCTGGACAGCGGGGGGGTATCCGAAGGGATTTCCGCACGTAAAAAAAAAAAAAAAAAAGTGTTATTCCAAACTATAATCTATCCCTGTACCATACATAATTCTGTTATATCTCAAAGGGTGGTAGCGTTTTCGTTGGAAGCTCCCAGACGGCTTATTTTTTTCCGTCACCTTCAACAAATATATAAAATATTTTGGCCAATGTATACAAAAGTTTGTGTGGTGAAGTAGTTTTTGAGTTTATCGCGAACAGATAGACAGACAGATGCCTCGGAGGAATTTGTTTTATAATACACTAGCTATTGCCCGCGGCTCCGCCCGCGTTGAATTCTGATCCCGTTCCCGCAACCCATGGGAACCTATTCCCGGGATAAAAAGTAGCCTATGTGTTATTCCGGATTATAATCTATCCCTGTGCCAAATTTCAGCCAGATCTGTTCTGCCGTTTTTGCGTAATAGTAAACAAACATCCATCCATTCATCCATACTTACAAACTTTCGCGTTTATATTATTAGTAGGATATATTATAGTCATAGTGTTTACAGTAACGTTTTTAAAATGTGTGTAACCAATATCACGCCAAGTTTATCCGAATTACTTTATATAATTATTTTAACGCTATAACTGTAAGAAAAATTTCAACATCCGAACACAGAGATTTCACTTAGTTTTAAGCGAACAGAATGTTTCTATTAAAACTTCAATCACATCTAGCAGATTTCGATATCCATAAACGCAGAGCGTCACGAATGATCCGTTCAAAAATCAGTGTCGGCCTATTACGTTGATTCGATTATTAATTTATGAGGTGAATAATAGCCGTATATCGATACAGTTGGATCGATTCTAGTCGGTATGACCGTAGCGATTTGAGTAACGGCTTTAATATGTGTAAAAATTTTTGAATTTTGTTTTTATTATTACTTTCAAGAATTTTCATTACTTAAAATTTTTATGTACAATATTTAAGACCGACGGGTGAATAGCATAGAATATTTATTTGCCAAAAAGATAGTAATGATCTTAAATAACATAATTTTACTGGTTCAGCTAGTCTCACTGTTCTCTAGGCTATTTTAATATTTCATAAGATTACAATCACATTATATTGTCGGAAGTTTACGCGAATTGAAATAAAACTACCTACATGGTCACGGGGAGACTGGCTCCCCGTGACCATGGCTGCTGAAAAGCAACCGAAATGTCGAAATCAATGTAAAATATAAAATAATATCAAATAAATCGCGATAGAATCCCTTAAAAATAGGTTTATTTCAATGTACAATCACATTAGTTATAATACAAATAAAAATTAAATTGAATTAAGTACCAGTCAAAATTAATTATGTCTATTAAATTAGTAAATATATATCGCAACAATAAGATTAAATTATTACCTTAAAATGTTATTTTTAAACTATCGCGGTGTAAACTCATATTTTTTATAACGTCTCGGGACTTATCGCGATAAATATGGAAAACGGTGAAAAACCGTCAATTAAATAGATCGGCAGTAGCAGAACATCTTGAGTCGGGTACTAATCACTGGATTGAGTTTCATCAACCCAAAGTCCTCTCCACTGATCGCCACTACTATCCACGTATTGTGCGTGAAGCTATTGAAATTAATAAAAATAAAAATTTCAATAGGGAAGATGGATTCAAACTATCCGGGACGTGGAATCCAGTGATTAAAAAACTTAAACCCATAAACAAAGTGCCGTTAAGAACTGATACAGTGAGTGTGGTGTGTCGCCGGCCTTACCATACATTAGAACAGTAATGGAGGGTAGGCGCACAAGAATGTTTCCCCGCACACCTCTCGACGCTCGACGGCCAGTCAAGCCGTGACCACGGGTGCTGCAACGCATCCGAAACGTCGGTAAAAGTAAGTTCCATATTTATCGCGATAAGTCCCGAGACGTTATAAAAAATTACCTTAAAAATCCTTTTTTTTTATATATCAACCAGGAGACAAAGATGGCTATATAAGGGTGTATAGCTCTATCTCTTTCCGTCTACATCGCTGCTCAAAACTGAATTACTGCGCACCCGCGTATCACGATATCGGATCGCAATACTTATTGACTGTCTAATTCCTGCGTATCAGTATTTGACACGAGCAGAGCCGTGGGCATATACTAGTATAAAAATATTTTATTATATCAGTAATTAGTCATAATATTTTTTCCTACTGTAGATAAATATGACAATTAACTCCATTTTTTCTGTTTTACAATTTTATAACCTTAATTGATATTTATTAATTATCTACTTAATTGACATGTAGTGCTAGAAATAAATTTAAACTAATTAATTGTTATTTTGCAGTTCACTCCTGGGCATAGGACTCTACTTGGCCTTACGCATCCAGTCTATACCAGAAATGAATTTAATATATAAATAAAAGAAAAAAGCCTTTATTCGCTGACCAAAATACAGTACATTTGAATTTTAGTAAATGTAATTTCTATATAATAAAAAAGTCTAGAAAAAAATTTCAAAGCCTGAATCTTGAAACCCAGTGCACGTTCTCGTACTCTTCAATTCCATGATTTGTTTCATATTGGATTTTACGGGCGCGACTGATGTCTGCCCTCTAAAGAAAAGTCTGTTCTAGAGCAGGTGAGGTTCGCTCGGGTGCAGATGATCTTGGTTTATCCTCTATCGAATGGTATGAAGCTCGACCAGAAAAACTCAAAACCAGAATATGCCAGAGTTCCTTTAGTTTGTTCTCAAATTTAAAAAAAACTTAATTGAGACATAATTATGTAAGCCACATTTCACAGAAGTTTGGTTTTTAAAACCCAACCAATAATCATAGACTCACTATGCCTTCAAGTACAGTGTTAATTTACACCATGGTGTGTAATTTTTTCACGCATTGCGCTATTTAATTGTTACTTTGAATATAAACCTAATTATATGTTACAACTATGTTGGTTTGCAAGTGGACTAACTTAAGTATAATTTTGTTTATAGAAAAAAATTAAGTGCTAACGCAGAACTTATTTATTTTCTAAATTGTTACACGTCAAATTTGTTAAAGTGCGTACTGACAGGTTTTTATGCGTAATTAAGCGTAGCGAGCCGAAGGCGAGCGAAGCGTCTTTGGTTTCGAAGTTGCATTTCAAACAAATGATACTCCTCCGAGACCGTTTGACCGATCTCGACCAAATTTGCGGCGGTGATCAAGTAGACATTACTGAGTGTTGTAAGGGCGTCGAATGTCCAGATCGGTCTTACCATCGAGGAATAATCACCGAAAAACAAAATCAATCAAACCGGTCACGTTGACCTATTGTTGGATAGGCAAATCTCGCTACGCTTGAGTTTGGGTTGATTGCGAAGCTGGTAACCGTCCTAGTATAAAGCTGCGTACTGAGTGGTGTTACAGGCCGTAAAGACGGGCCG
Organism: Cybosia mesomella; assembly: GCA_946251805.1. Lineage (NCBI taxonomy): Eukaryota > Metazoa > Arthropoda > Insecta > Lepidoptera > Erebidae > Cybosia > Cybosia mesomella. The sequence continues at coordinate 21,516,885 of OX276409.1, forward strand.
TAAAGTGTAATATAATGTTACATGTAATTTAGATTCAACAGTGTAATGCTAACCTCATATGTAATGCTCGTAGTACCGTCCAGATGCCAGATTAGTGTTTCATTACACCATAGATTACACTCGACTTAATGTATATAACGAGCAGCGAGCGTTACGTAGTTTGCTTCCCGAAAATCCGTATACAAGATTCTGGTTTCTTCAATTCTTCCCTCGTACTTGTAATTTAACATATTTCAAACTGAGCATTCGTGCATTTAGTAAGGGAAAACAAGCGAGTACTCGGTGTAACCAAATGCTCGCTGCGAATCTTAAGCCGGGTCTAGACGAGTGTATCGCATAATATATTCTATAGTGTAATGAAATATTAATTCTGCGTATACGACGGCACAACGAACATTACAATGTAACGCTCGCACCATATTATTGAAGTTAAATTACACATTATCTTACATTACGTACTATAATTATACAATATCGTAGCGTCGTTAGCTTAGTGGTTAAGGAGTCGACCCTTCGATCGAGAGGACCCGGGTTCGAATCCTGGCCATTACAGTACCGACGTGAACCCACTCCTAAATCAAACAATAAAGCTTAGCTGGAGGGTTTAGGGGGAATATTAGTAATTTCGGTTGCTAATATGCTTATGAGTATAAGCATTTCATTAATTTATTTTAACACTAGCTGTGCCCGCGACTTATTCCGCGTGGATTCGATTTTTATGGTTTTGGATATTTTGCGCGGAATCCTAATTTTTGTTTCGAAAATTAAAGTACCTTATGTTAGGCCTTGTAACATTACTTATCTGCCAGTGAAAGTCCCTTCAAAATCGGTCCAGCCATTTCAGAGATTAGCCAGAACAAATAGACAGACAGACAGACAAACAAAAATTCTAAAAATACATGTAGTCAAAAACGGTTATTTCATTATAGATAGATGTTACAATTTTATTGTTATCATAAAGTACACCACATTATATTATATAATTATTATTATAATGTTTAATTAAATCATGAATAACAATTTTACAATCTAAATGAATTTTTCATAATGTTATCATATAGTGTTAGATATTAAATATATAAGATTTGTAAATAAGATTTACATTCTGAAAGTAATCTCGTATAGTCGGTAGAATATGTTTTTAAATTACTTATTAAAGTATTATATCTATCTATACTTGTTGAGCTGAGTGAGACGAAGTCGAGCGAAAGCTCCTCATACTAGACTTCAGGATTTTTTGTCACAGGTCTCCTCCTAAACTACTAATCCAATCAGAACCAAATTTGGCATGATTAAAGAGGTCAATCAGAGGAAGGTTTATGGATATATTTAAAAAAAAATAATGCTACCACAGAGGAATGATCACCGTTAAAAAAATTCCAGATGGAATTACATAATAACCGCTCGAGACACTGTGACCAAACTTTACACGCTCAGAAAGCATGTCCAGAGTTGTGACTTTCAAAAAGAATTTTCAAAATCGGACTTGCCACGGAGGAATGGTTACCCATAACCCCAGTTTTACCGGCGGACTCAGGCCGCCATCGCGTCTCGCCTGGTGGGGTCGGGTTTTATCCCGCGTCGGTGAGTTGGCAGGCGTGTGTAGGAGACACACGACACGCATCCGCCACGGCCTGCTTCTGTAAGGACGGCGAGTCGGCCAACTGCCGTCATTAGGCTCCGATAGTCGGTAGAGGGGTTTAACATAATATAACATAACTTCACGCCTGTATCTTGTACTTGCTTATCTATCTTATTGTATCATCTGTATGAGAGCTCTGATAAGTTTAATGGTCGGTTTATCGTCTTTCACGATGCCAATTTGTTTTGATTCGTCAGTCTAGTAAATGCTACCAGAAAGAAAATGATAGTGAATTGGGTGGATGAATAAATAAGAACACTTATTCTCAAATTTTTGGGTTTTTTCACAAATAAACCAACCAGTTTTGTTTAAAGGGTACCATAAAGTGAATCATGCTTAGGTATAGGTATACTAATATTGCCCCAAACCGGGGCAAGACGGGGACACCGTGGTTCCCAAACCCGAGGGGGCCATATCGAAACCGGAGTTGGCCCAGGGTCAGTTGGGGTTCGAGCGATATGCTCTATGGGCAACCTTACTCTCCGGCGTCTTTAGACCCGAGACGGCGAGTGGTTTTAGTCGGTTCAAGCCCGACATAACCGCCCCGCTGGGTGGCGGGGGGGGGGAGGGTATCCGAAGGGATTTCCGCGCGAAAAAAAAGGTACTAAATTATAATTATTGCAATTCATCTTAGGAACATTTCCTTTGCCCTCATGTGTACGCCGCACTATTGACCTGCACAGAAAAAAAAATGAAACACCCCAATGACAAAAAACTATTTGGTAATCGTAAATTCAAATAAAGCCGTCGAAATATACAAGAAATGCGAATGTACGCGAATGCGCGCGCATGTTTTGAAACCACCTGCGCGCGCAGATGTGTTGTCAGCTAGTTAATAAATAAGCTTGCTATTTAAGCTATAAAGCATGTTCAAATGCTTACACGATTTAAATTTGTGAAATGTATACTTTATTGTATTACAACACCACCTCCATTTGTTCAATTATATAATTGTGAATATACTATAATCGATTTTAATGTTCTAAAATCGAAGAAATATTTAACATAACATAAACTCACGCCTATATCCCCGAAGGGGTAGGCAGAGGTGCTAGCACCCACATTTCGCCAGTTTATGTTTAGGTCCCAATGTAATAGGTGGCGAGCCTATTGCCATTAACCGGGCACTTATAAACCTGCGATAAATACACACATAACTTCGAAAAGCATCGAAAAGTCATTGGTGTGTGCCATGGTAAACCTGGGATCGAACCCGAGACCTCGTCTCAGCAGTCCATTACCCATACCACTAGGCTACCGCGGTTTTAGAAATATTTAAGCTCATAATAAAGTCGGTGTCAGCATAGCGAGCTTTTTAAATATTTGAAAAGAATATTTCTTAAGTAGCACCGAATTAAAAGTTAGTAATAAATAAATTATAATTTTAATCAACTCTCTCAAGAATACTAGTTCGGTAGGGTCAGATAACATCTCGGCTAAAGTTATAAAACAAAATAAAGAAATTCTGGCTGGTCCCATAGTCCATATTTGCAATCTATCCATTTGGAAAGGCACATTTCCTAGAATATTTAAGGAGTCTATCATAACACCTGTATATAAAAGTGGAGACAAAACAGCTGTAAGTAATTATCGGCCCATCTCTATACTCCCCACTCTCTCTAAAATTTTGGAAAGGATTCTTAATAATAGACTCGTTATGTATCTTGAGTATAACCGGCTTATCTCGGACAATCAATTCGGATTTCGGAGAGGAAGATCAACTGCCGATGCAGTGTTTGAATTAACCGACACAGTGGTAAGAAAACTGGACGCGGGGAAAAAATGCCTGTCAATCTTCTTGGATCTTGCCAAAGCGTTTCAATTGATCTGCTAGTTAAAAAACTCGAGCTCATGGGAATAAGAGATCTCCAGCTAAAGCTGTTTCAAGACTATAAAAGAAAGAACACAGTGCGTGCGTGTTGGGCATGTGACCAGTAGTCCTCGTGAGGTCACTTTTGGCGTTCCCCAGGGAAGCATACTTGGCCCAACTCTCTTCTTGGTATACATAAATCAGTTATGTAATATGTCAGTTCCAAACGGCCGTATAATTACTTTTGCTGACGACACTGCGTGTGTTTTTTGGGGGGAAAGCTGGAGCGAAACTTTTAACAATGCCCAAATTGGTTTCAATAACATCGCAAAATGGCTTCAAACAAATCTGCTTAGCCTCAACACCGATAAAACTAGGTTCTTAACTTTCTCCATGAGAAACAATGCACAGGCCTTGGTTGCAGATGCCTTTAATATAAAAGCACATTCGCATAACTGTCCTGCAATACGCATTCAGTCTATAATATGTTCTTGTAAAATCCTGAATAAAACAGCAAGCATCAAATACCTCGGAATCATAATAGACCATAATCTGACTTTCAAATCGCATATTGAGCTTTTGACCTCCCGTATCCGAAAATTAATAGCCATTTTTAAAAATGTTCGTCATGCAGTCTCTCCAGGACTTATGAGGACCATATACTTGGTCCTTTGTGAATGTCTGATTACTTATTGCATCGACTCTTGGAGAGGTGCAGACCAAACCCACTTGCTCTCTCTGGAAAGAGCCCAAAGAGCCGTCCTTAAGGTGAGTCAATTCCGCCCTTTCTTATATCCCACTTTCTCTTTATATCAGGATAGTAATGTCCTGACAGTAAGGCAGCTTTTCATTTAGAGACTAATGCTAAGATACCATAAACTTGTAGACCCTGAAAAGGTGAAGAAAACGCAAAGCAGACGTATTAGCCATAAAGTATTTAGTGTGACAAAATTTAATACCATCTACACAAATAATTTCCCTTATTTTCTGGGCAGCTTTCTATTCAGTAAGATAAACAAAGAGCTTAAACTACATACAATGAACTATCACAAAAGTAAAACATCCCTATATGAATGGTTGCATTGTTTAAACTACAGTGAAACTGAAAATGTAATATAAGTTAAAAAATTATAAAAAAAAGGACAGTCACCTCATTCTCCTTTCAAGTCCTCTCATATGTATAATAAGTATATATTTGTGCACAATACACACAACACTGTACAAAACCATGCATGCACTCTACTGGAGATAAGATGAGTGTTTAAATATGTTAGTTTTATTTTTGCAGTCTTGTGCTTTAACGCCAATAAAAATTTAAAAATAGGGGCAAGTGTTCTGATACCTATATTACGGGTTTCGACCTAGTTTAGGATCAGGATCGCTTACCTTCCGAGTACTTGTCATTTTAATGTTAAACTGCAAATATTGTAAACTTTTTTCTTTTGTACTTAAGTTTGAAACCCTGAATAAATTATTATTATTATTATTATCTCTTTATTTACTTTAAAATTACTTATAAATTACATTTTTAAATACATATTAAAAAAAAAAGAAAACATCTATTTAAAAATATAAAAAATAGTGCTCCACCGGCAGCGTTTCAGGGCCCAAGCTACCGGCGGTCGGGGTCACAGAGAGAGAAACCTCCGGACAATGCGTGCCGTGTCGAGGATGACCGCCTTCTGCATCTGACCCTTGACCCAACCATCTAGCGAGAGTCTCTTGAGGTGTTGGTCGAGGCTCTTCGCTATCAGCCCGTTCGCCGAAATGACTATCGGGACAATGATCGTTGAATCGACATCCCACATGGCGGTAACCTCGTGAGCCAAGTCAAGGTACTTGCTGATTTTGTCCTTCTCAGCCTTCACGAGGTTTTCGTCATGCGGGATGGTGATGTCAACGATCATTGCCCGGCGCTGGGGCCGGTCGACTACCACGATATCAGGCTTATTGCAAGCAATAGTCCTGTCCGTGATAATAGAGCGGTCCCAGTAGAGCAATGCATGACTATTTTCAAGAACCGACACCGGTGTGTACCGATAGTACGGCACCTCAGACTCAACATGGCCATATCGAAGAGCAAGTTGCTGGTGGATGATCCTGGCCACTAGGTTATGCCTGTGCAAGTACTCGCCGTTGGCCAGATGAGAACAACCCGAAATAATATGCCTGAGTGACTCTCCGGGACGACGGCATGCCCGACAGATGTCGACCGTACCGTCCTTCAGGATATATTTCCGATAGTTGTTCGTCATCATGACCTCGTCAGCAATTGCACAGACAAACCCTTCAGTTTCCCCAAAGAGGTCCCCGAAGCGTAGCCAGTTCACCGAGGCCAGAAGGTCCACATCGGGCCCTGTTAAGGCTCGATAGAACCTCCCGTGCAGCTCCTTGCCCTCCCATACGGTCTTGCGGTCCGTGACGCTCAATACCGTCGGTCTGTGCCAGTTCTCGTTCGCCAAGGAGAGCGGAGTGAGACCCTTGTCTACTGCCACTACATCACGATGCATCCCGCATTCATTGCTCTGGAAATAATCCCTAAGTCTGCACACCTCACGGTTGTGGAGGTTCTTTAAAAAGCCTCGGCCCCCCCACCTCCGTGGGATGTACAGTCTCATAACAGACGAGCGCGGGTGTAGCATGCGATGAGTGGTGAGCAGTTGACGGACCTTTCTATCCAGGGCGTCCAGCTCAGTCTGAGTCCATCTTAGTATGCCAAAGGAGTAGGTCAGTAGAGGCATCACCCAACCGTTGAAGGCTCGCAACTTGTTGCCGCCCGACAAAAGACTGTTGAGTACTTTTATGAAGCGGCAGAAGAAGCGTTCCTTCACCGATTTCTTGATATCCACTACTGAGATACCCAAAGACTCTGCCATTATTATTATTATTATTATAATTTTAAAAAAAGAAAATTATTCATCTTATAGTTTCGAGGTTTTTTTTAGTTGGATTTTTTAGTTAGGTAGGTACTTTCTCATTTGGGGTACGATGGATCACCTCCAAGTTTGGTGCACCCTGGGCAACGTGGGCGATGACGCATCATTGATTGCTCCTCTGGAGTAGCTGGCGTCAACGTCAACGGCCAAGAGTCTGACCAACCGGCCCTTTTCAGGGCCAGCTGACCCCATTGCACGAGGAGGTAGGGGTATGGCGGGCCTGCAAGGCCCGCGGGGGGGCGTGGTCGCTCTGCTGTTATCAGAGGGGACACTGCGAATGGCCCAGGGTCAGTCGGAGTGCGAGGTATATGCTCTATGAGTAACCTTACACCCCGGCGCCTGTAGACCCGAGACGGCGTGCGGTTTTAGTCGGTTCAAGCCCGACATAACCGCCCCCGCTAGCAGGCGGGGGGGTATCCAAAGGGATTTCCGCACAAAAAAAAAAGGTATTTTCTCATTTATCGTATCGATTTGAAACTTTTAATGTTGGTACCTCCTTTGTTTCTTTTTATTTATTATCGAGGACTTAGTCACTAAGTGATTATGCCCATGTAGGTACTGTATGATACAAACATAACAGTAGGTACCTGAAAATGTACCCTGTTGACGAGAATAAGACCCACCTCCTTTAACACAGACCTGAACCGCATATTCGACAAAATGTGGGCAGACCCTTTTATAAAGGTATGAGAAAATTATCAATTCCGGAAATTCGCAAAGACATCTGCACGCCATATGGCTGATTAATCCTTTATTTCGAGTCGGCAGTTCCAGTTAATTAAAAAAAATAATACTCCTCCCTCTAATTTTTGTTTGGTGAAATATTCATTTTGTTACTTTCTGATGTAATTATTATTTACGTGTGTTAAACAGGAATAATAAAAAAATAAAGACACACAGAAAATCATAGCCATTACAATATTAAATTAAATATTAATTTATCGTTCCCCAAGTAGGCTAAGCTAGGGGGCCTTGGAGGGTCCATCTGTGAGCGCAGATTGGGTAATACTCTGCATCCATTTTCTATCCTACTAATATCACTATCAACCTATTAGACACAAAATGAAAAAATTTGTGAAGACGGATCGATTTTGTTAGTCTTTCACCCAAAACATCTGAATAGATCTCATTAAACGCCACAGAAATAGATTATAGTCTAGTAGGTATAGCACATACGTTACTTTTTAAACTTTGTATCGGGATACAAAGGTTAAAAAGTGGCATTCTGTGGTCCCTGTGGGTCCTGTTGCGGCAACCACAGAGACCAATACCCAGGGGTGTAGGGCCCTGTGGGCCACAGCAACGAGATCAATATTTCACGCGATAGGAGTCACAAGTAACAGCCAGTCAATTATAGTAAACAAAAGTGACTAAAAGGTACCATCACAATTATCATCTGTCACACCATTAACTACCGACTTCACTAAACGTTAACCATCAAAGTAAAAATAAGATCACAATTTCACCCTCTTTATATAAAATCGAGTGAGATCAGTTCATGAGGGATCGTACTTTAATGAAGCGCGAACCTCTGATTATCGCTTCGATATCGAAGTGAGATCGCTTCGAGCGAAATGTGCCTATAATTTCACCATTTGCGAACGCGGGCTTATTTGCTTTTTTATTCATCGGTGATAAGCTGCTAGTGACGTACTTTTCATTGATTGGGAATTATTATAGTTTATTTTTTTATATTTCTGAAGGTTTCATTAGTGTTTTATAGTTACCCGGGGTGCCCGGCAACGGACACTTGGGGAGGACACCGTGCGGTTTTAGTCGAGACACGACATAACCACCCCCGCTGGCCAGCGGGGGGGTATCCGAAGGGATTTCCGCACGTAAAAAAAAAAAAAAAAAAAAAAAAAAAAAAAAAGTGTTTTATAGTTACTTGTAGTGTCAGTTGCGGCCATAAAAATATTAAATGATAGGTTGATGTAATTACCTTTTTTTTTGTCGAAGGATATTTATTTTCATGCAGTATTCATAAATGGTAGTCATGGCTGTATTAACACCTATATTTCGTCAATTATGTTTATCGGTCCCAGATAATAGAGGGCAGGTCTTTTGCTATCAACCAGATTGTTTTTAATGGGTCGTATGTTTCCTGCCTGTTAGCTTCAGATATCCCCGATTGGCTTATACCCAAGTGTCAGCATAAAGTTGGGTTGCACCCAACGCTGGTTTTCAGTTGCAACTCACAAATATTTTATGCACAAGATGGCAAATGTGGTGTAAAATACAAAATTAAACTTTAAAATTATAAATAAAGTATAAATTTTCGCAATAAATATTTATTAAATAATGAAATAGAAAACTTATAAAATTTAAATTAAATTAAAAATTACTAGTAGGTAATTAAAATTGCTTTATCATACTTTAATATTATGAATGTGAAAGTTTGTGAAGATGTTTGTATGTTTATATGTGTGTTACTCAATCGCGCTCTGAAGGTTGATCGGATCTGACTGAAATTACTGATAACACATAGGCTTATAATCCTGGAATTCTGATCCCGTTCCCGCTACCCATGGGAACCTTCCCATGGGTAGCGGGAAAGTGAACAGAATTCCACATGGGCGAAACCGTAGTTAACAGCTAGTATACTATGAGTAAGCTTAAAGCTTCCGTAAGAAGTTTCAAGCTTACTTTAAGCTGCTGCAAAGGTCAGGCAGCGTTAAATTAAATATCGTCCATATAAAATTGCGGCAGCAGTCGACTGCAATTAACCCGAGCCGTTTGCATTTAACGTAAAAGATGGTGTCAGTATTAAAGATTTTTAAACGTTCGGTAACGAGTATGTTTTAATTTGAAGCAGATGCGCTTCTATGCCCTGTTTAAACTGGCGAGTACAGTGGAGCTATTAAGGTTTAATTAATATAATATTCGAAAAGAATTAAATTTGGAACACAGTTGATATTGTTTTGCGTTCGCTGGATTATTATCCGGGTACAAATTATGTGTAGGTTTTTGCAATTTATGTACTAGTTGCCACGTTAATATTGTCAACATTTTAATTATTAATATTACTGCTTTAACGACCTATGACACCGACTTATGAAAGTATTACCTACTATTAATCACCAACATATATTAAAGAATTATACATTATGCAACCATGACAAGGAAGAATATAAAAATTATTGTATTTTTAAGGTTCCCTTTGCTAGTATTGTAAGACCTTGCTTTCAACTAAAATTGACTATTCTAGGTCAACCAGAAGTACCCTTTTTTTTTTTCGTGCGGAAATCCCTTCGGATGCCCCCCCGCCGGCCAGCGGCGGCGGTTATGTCGGGCTTGAACTTACTAAAACCGCACGCCGTCTCGGGTCTGCGGACGCCGGGGTGTAAGGTTGCCCATAGAGCATATCCCTCGCACCCCGACTGACCCTGAGCCATCTCCGGTTTCGAGATGGCCCCCTCGGGTTTGGGAACCACGGTGTCCCCGTCTTGCCCCGGTTTGGGGGAGGGGCGCTAGTCGCCCCACCGTCCCGGCCTAACCGGAAGTACCCTATAGGTTTTGGGTTAAACACCTATATAGTAGCTCCCGTTCACCTAGAATCACTAAATTTGACAAAAAGTAAGGTCTTACAGCACAAATAAAGGAAAAATTGAAAAAAAAATTGAGTTGTTCTATTGTTTTATAGATAATGGTAAGGAACCCTTCGTGTAGGGGTCCGACTCGAACTTGGCCGGTATTTTTCTTGACTTTAAATTGTTTCTTAGCAATTTTTTTGACATCGACTTTTTCAAGTAAAAGTTTCATGTACCATTATAAATCAAGCACATACATTGTTCATAATTAAATAAATAAATTAAAAATCATAAATTTTGGTATATTTTTTTACAAACAAAACATTTAAATAAAGATCACTGAGCCATTGAAATAAAACTATTTTTTAACGTTTCGGTTGCTTTTCAGCAACCACGGTCACGGGGAGACTCACCGCATCAAATAAATCGCGATAGAATCCGTTAAAAATAGTTTTATTTCAATGTGTGACGTGACATTCGCGTAATGTTTCCACAATATCATTTACTGAGATATTTTTTTATTTTATTGACTTACTGCTATCTTGATTATCACGGCAGAACGAATCAGTACATATATTTTATATTTCTCTATAAATCACTCCGAATTATTATAAAACAAAGTCCCATGTCGCGTTTTTTTTGAACGCGATAAACTCAAAAAGTTCTGAACGGATTTTCACACGGTTTTCACTTATGGATAAACTACTTTATAATATGTATAAATAATCAAGGTTTTACGTAATCTTGCTGAAGTATAATGATTATTTTTGAAGATATCGGTAGGTATACAAAAAAAAACCTAGTTTAGGTTCGGGAAGCAAACTTTCCGACTTAAACTAGTTACTTCTTTATAATAACTTTACATTTTTTATGTTGCAACCTGCAACACAGTCTAATTAAAAGTCTGGTATTCAAATGCCAACTAAACCATCCAAACGAGGCATCGTACGTGACCGCCATGGCGATTGTCCTAATTAGATCAAAGGCAACCGACGTAGACTGAACAAGTTATGATAAGAATTTTAATTTCACATATATTGCGAAACTACTGTTAACTATATTATAGCTAGCAGTCGTTTCGGAATATATGTTCTAGAACAAGTTACTCTCCACACACGACGCAAGCATGGGGTTGGAAAACAATATACTTTCGAATGATAATGAAACTTCATCTCCTATAGATTTAGATCGGAAAAAGAGAACATCTAGGACGGGATTTGAACCCGCAACCAGTCCTTTACAGGGGGAACGCTCTGACCAACTGACCCACCTAGACACGTCCCAGATATGCGAAATTCTCCGATATATTATATAAACATCTTAAGGCGACCCTGGAGCCGTCTACCATAATTCTTGCGAACTACGGAAACAATGAATGACTTTACAGTAATTTTTAAACATTGTTTTTTGATGACTCCACCTTTTTTTTTTTTTTTTTTTTTTTTTTTCGTGCGGAAATCCCTTCGGATACCGCCCCCGCTGGAGAGCGGGGGGTCTCCAGCGGGGGCGGTTATGTCGGGCTTGAACCGACTAAAACCGCACGCCGTCTCGGGTCTTAAGACGCCGGGGTGTAAGGTTACCCATAGAGCATGTCCCTCGCACCCCGACTGACCCTGGGCCATCTCCGGTTTCGAGATGGCCCCCTTACTTGCTCTCCACTGTGCCATCTGCTAATTAGAGGGACACGTGGAAAGCTTCCGAACAGCCCTCAACAGGGCCGTCCTCGCCTCGGTCGGAGTTGGCCGTAGGCGGCAGCGTCTCTCCCGCTCTAGGAGAGAGGCGCTGCCGTCTCCGTTGCCCAGGGTGCACCGCGTGGAGGTCCCCAACCAAGCACCCCTGATGACTCCACCTAATTAATTCAATGAAATTTTTAAGCAATTTGCATGCTTTTAGATTGGAAAAAGAGAATATCTAGGACGGGACACGAACCCACGACCAGTCGCTTACAGGGGGAACGCTCTGACCAACTGAGTCACCTAGACTATCTGAATCTACAGGAGAAGTAAGCACTCAACTTGCGTAAAAATTTAATTGAAACTTTCTTTAGAAAAGTATTCCTAATAGAAAGGTTACTAAGATCTTCGTCCAAGCCCAAGTCAATCTCACCTGCTAACCGGTACATCTGCTGACTGTCGGACGACACTCTGCGGCAGGCGTTTCTGTCGAGTTTACGAGGTCAGACGCCTGCCGATCCCGTAAAAGCCATACCAAGGAGGACAAAGAGTACATAAGCGGACCTCGGGCTCCGAGGAGGTCTTTAAATCTCGGATGCAACTGGGAACCACGCTAGGAGTTTGACATATTTTTACCCCTCAAAATAACCGTTCTTGCAACAGCTCTCTACACACAGATAGTAAAAAAAAAAACTATTTTCTCATAAAGTATAGTGAGTCATTACTAAAAATAAATCGCTCACATAACTTCTTTATTCATTAAATCGTATTATTTGTTTTTTAATGATAAACTTTTAATGAGAAACTCTAGCTTCTGTTAAATTTTGAATTTAATTATTTTTATCACACGACAACTATATAAGAATAAAATTAAGTGAAACACAATGAACTACACATTAAGTTACAAGTGTTGATACCATCTTATTAATTCTTTATTCGATAACAGAAAAAAAAATTACGTACCATTGTGTTCAGAACGTATACATAAATTTCTTTACTATCAGCGGAGACCTTCATACGCGTATATCATAATATTCCTCATTAAATCTTAAAAGGTATGCTTAGGTGTAAAGTGCCGTTTTCAATTCGTGGCAAAAACGTGTTCATCCGTGATAATTAACGCGTTCATAGTGTGCCGATCCAATAAAATATCAGCAAGTGTTTTAGAAAACATACGGTGTTAAATTCTACCCGTGCACGTTAGAACCGATTCGCGTTTCCTATGGACTTAAGGCTGGATTTTACTTTTGTGCTCATACAGAAGCATTATACGAGGATAAACAGGGTTTGATCCCCCCCCCCCCACTAAGATCTTTGCAGCCCCAGCCTTGAATTGATTGAAGAATTGTTTGTGTTTCCGTAAAAAATAAGCGATGATAAGTGGCAGATGCTTGTGTATTTATAAGGCGAGGTTTTGATGTACAGGTTGGGTAAAAGTGTAATTGGATTTAAGTTTAGGAAATTCTCCGCAACAGTAGCAATTAGAATAGCAGGAAACAGTATAATTGAATTTAAGTATGTTCATCGGTAATCTAGAACACATATTACAAGCAAGTTAAGCTATGCCTACTTTAGATCTAGATAACATAACATAACTTCATAACTTCACGCCTTCACTACCGGGCACATTATTAAGCGAGCGATAATTAAAATTTATTATTAATGCGTACATAACTACGAAAAGTCAGAGGTGTGTGCCCGGGGCGACTGGGGATCGAACTCGAGACCTCGTCTCAGCAGTTCGTTACGTACGCCACTGGGCTATCGCCGCTTAGCTAGATAGTGTCTAGATAGCGCTGTCATAAATGCCCTAGAATATTTTTTAAAACAGCCACTTCATAAATATACAGCCGTGAGTTTCAAAAAAATATTACAAAACATATTCAGTAGGCGCGTTTCCATCCGCAATACATCTCCGTATATTTCTCGATATCTAAAGAAATAATCACAAAAATACAATGCCGTAAATGCTCTCATACTTGCAATGAGCTCTCATACCTGTCACTCAACGTAATTAGTATACGAGTAAGACTTACAAGCTATTATATCCGTGGAAGATGTTTCATTGTTTTTAAAAAAACATTATAATATAGTAACGCCTCTATATCAACGAAGTGTGTAGTCATAGGTCTATTGATACCAAGGTCAAGGTTTTCAGTCCCTCTTATGGGCTAGACTGGCATTGGCCTGTCTGATGAGTTACCAGTTGAGCTGAATGGACCTATGTCAATGGTGGTTAAGTAAAAAAAAAAACACTTATATTTTCCTTGTATCTTTTCTTTTTTTATTTTCTTTTGTGCGGAAATCCCTTCGGATACCCGCCCGCCAGCCAGCGGGGGCGGTTATGTCGGGCTTGAATCGACTAAAACCGCACGCCGTCTCAGGTCTAAAGACCCGACACGGGTGTAAGGTTGCCCATAGAGCATATCCCTCGCACCCTAACTGACCCTGGGCCATCTCCGGTTTCGAGATGGCCCCCTCTGTACCTTTTTTTTTTTCGTGCGGACATCCCTTCGGATACCCCCCCGCCAGCCAGCGGGGGCGGTTATGTCGGGCTTGCACCGACTAAAACCGCACGCCGTCTCGGGTCTTAAGACGCCGGGGTGTAAGGTTACCCATAGAGCATATCCCTCGCACCCCGACTGACCCTGGGCCATCTCCGGTTTCGAGATGGCCCCCTTACTTGCTCTCCACTGTGCCATCTGCTAGTCAGAGGGACACGTGGAAAGCTTCCGAACAGCCCTCAACAGGGCCGTCCTCGCCTCGGTCGGAGTTGGCCGTAGGCGGCAGCGTCTCTCCCACCCTAGGAGAGAGGCGCTGCCGTATCCGTTGCCCAGGGTGCACCGCGCGGAGGTCCCCAACCAAGCACCCCGGCCCCCTCTGTACCTTTTTTTTTTTTTATCGTGCGGAAATCCCTTCGGATACCCCCCCGCCGGACAGCGGGGGCGGTTATGTCGGGCTTGCACCGACTAAAACCGCACGCCGTCTCGGGTCTTTAGACGCCGGGGTGTAAGGTTACCCATAGAGCATATCCCTCGCACCCCGGCTGACCCTGGGCCATCTCACCACTAACAGCATCGCTCATCCTGTCTCCTCTGAAAGCAGAGGAGTACGGAGAGCGATGTGTTCCCGCCACGTTGGGTATTGGCCGACGATCAATGCCAACCCTATGAAGGGGTGAAGGGGAAGCCATTGACCGCCGCCCAGGGTGTACCGGCCGCTCCGATTCCGTTCCCCCCGGACTGCAGCGGGATCGGAATCGGAGCGACACTCGAGGAGTTTACCCAACACTCACCCCGGCCCCCTCTGTACCTATTACCGCTACAGTGATTTTTCATGTAGAAAATTTTATTAAAAGATGGCTGATTGTTGACACATACAACACATGTTTTGAGTTCCCATTATAAGCGTTTACATAATTACAATACTGTCCATTTCTTGAAAATCAGTTCTACGCTTCTGAGATATTTCGTGGTTACCCTTCGCGTACAGAATTACGTCCGTAATATATTATGTGTTCTGTGACGGGAGTCCAAAAGAAGTAATAGCCTTTCACTAATAAGTAAAAAAGTGTGTAAGATGTCAGCAATATTAACCAACAATATAATTAGTAAACGATAGTACCCTATTCGTTGTCACGTCTAATTACGATCACACAATAAAAGGGATGGTAGTAATTTTCATTCTTCATTGTACTTTGACGCAATTGTGTTTTGCAGGTGATAAATGGAGTTAGTTAGTGAGTTTTTTAGTCTTCGTAGTTTTTACATGGTGGTGATCAAGATAAAGAATGGGATGTTTAGATGGCTCGAATACGCATTACTATACGTAGCAACACTTGGCGAATGGTTTCCGGCAGCGCCTGGGAGAACCTGGGAAATTTAAAAATGGAAGTCCCTGTTGCCATCTCGTGATGACAATAAAATTGGGTTTTTTTTTTTGATGATTTATTAGTTCCCCCAGTGAGGGTAAAGTCGGTGGGGGATAGCGAGAATAACCCCATGTGGATAGATATTACGACGACCTCTGTGGCGTAGCGGTAGTGAGTTCGACTGCTAAGCCAGAGGTCGCGGGTTCGATTCCCGCTCAGTGCAAATATGTATATTTGCATTGGGCTGGGTGTTTCTATGTATAATATGTATTTATTTACAAAAAAAAGTATTTAAGTATGTGTATTCGCATTCTAGAACCCATATGACAAGCTCTGCTTAGTTTGGGTCTAGATGGCGTTGTGTACTTTGTCCTACAATATTTATTTATCTACAATATTTATATTGTCCATGTACCTTTTTTTTTCTTTTTTCGTGCGGAAATCCCTCCGGATACCCCCCCGCCGGCCAGCGGGGGCGGTTATGTCGGGCTTGAACCGACTAAAACCGCACGCCGTCTCGGGTCTTCAGACGCCAGGGTGTAAGGTTGCCCATAGATCATATCCCTCGCATCCCAACTGACCCTGGGCCATCTCCGGTTGCCCCGGTTTGGGGTTGTCCATGTACCTTAGTTTTACTTGTCTTGACTGGGAAAGAAATGTAATTGTGTGTATTAGTATGTATTAACCCTCGACCCATCGTGCCTATTTTGTAACGCGAGTCGTCGTGTGGGGTATTCCGGGGCCTCAAACAGAAGACGTAGGGAATTAGTATTTTACCATTTATTTTAAGAATAATGTTTGAGAGAACAGTTAGGTGATATTGCCATACTATCACTCAAAGAGATATTCTAGAATTATATGTTTATTTAGATCTATATAATCCTAAAATCCTAAAAAAAGTTAGATATTTTTTTCTCTCTTCAAAAGATTTTAGCTTAATTTTTTTTATGATACAGGCTGTATCTTTCTAATTTTTACGTATTTTTGTTATTGATACAACTATTGATGTATATATTGATACAGTTATAGATACTGCCCCAGATTGGACTCTCCTAATCGACACGTATGAAAAGCACTATAAAATTCCGGAGGATGTTGGGGTTTCGTCATCTAGTCCTGACATATTCCTTTATTCCAAGCGGTTAAAACATGTGGTTCTTGTGGAACTTACTGTAGGACCACACAATAAAGAAAAATAAATACTATGATCTCACAAACGAATTAATCAAAAACGGTAATTTGTATGCAGTGGAAGTGGGAGCGAGAGGTATACCAGCAAAATCTCTCTATAACCTACTTAAAGATCTAGGCCTATCGAGAGCTACAATAAGCTCATTACTAGGACGAATGTCTTAAGCGGCACTAGTAGGTTCGTATCAAATTTGTTTAGGCAGGGAGGGGAACTGGGGTAGTGAAGGTGAGTGTTGATGTACATCAACAAAAGGGGCCCCTTCCTACACTTGGGTTGCAAGTCCCAGGCACTGTCCCGAGTTCCCAACTCAGCAACGCGATGGACCCGGCACCAGCACGGAGAATCCATGGATTGCTAAGAATATCGGTCTCTAAATAGAAATCTTTAAATTAAATATATATCTTTCTTTTTACTCAAATTTGGCACTAGTTTTTTCTTGTTGCGCTGAAATACATGGTTATAAATATCTAACGGTGTGAGCGCAGGAGCTAATGTGAGCGGCTGGTACGAGTAAAACAGTTTTTTGGAAACTATATAGACGGGGACACCGTGGTTCCCAAACCCGAGGGGGTCATCTCGAAACCGGAGATGGCCCAGGGTCAGTCGGGGTGCGAGGGATATGCTCTATGGGCAACCTTACATCCCGGCGTCTGAAGACCCGAGACGGCGTGCGGTTTTAGTCGGTTCAAGCCCGACATAACCGCCCCCGCTGGCCAGCGGGTATCCGAAGGGATCTCCGCACGGAAAAAAAAAAGGTATGAACTGTGAGAAAATTTAAAAGTAGTTGTTTTAAATTTATGTAAGAGCTGGGCTTTTAAAGACTGCGGTCCAGATACGGTAGCAAACAAGTACACGCCCACCTAATGAAATATGGTGCGAATAAGATTCATTTTAGTATTTTTATTCATAGAAGTTAGTTAAACACGACTATCAGGATTTGTTTACATACATCGTTAGTTAATTAAACAGGAAGCAAATAAAAACGTCCTAAAAAGGGGTTAGTTGCTTTTATGGCTAATTGAAAACTTCAAAAATATATAGGTATCCACGGTGTTATGAACATGGCTATAATATTGAAATATGTTTTCCCATAAGGAAAAGTTACAGGCATATTAACAATACCAATGTACAATAATTTAATGGGAATTAACGCGATCATGTATAGATATATATGTTACTGTTAACGTCCGAACTACGGTAAATCCTAACATTTTCCGGTAAATCTTAGGATTTACCAACACAACTTGGTAAATGTTATATTGTTATTATACAAATCAATTGCGGCGCTTCGCCAGCCGCTGCCGCGGCACGCTCGCTTCGTACTTATTTTTGGGATATAATTTTTTACAAATTAAAGCATTTGCTTAGTGTAAAAATAAGAAAACTGGGTTAGGTTAGGTTAGAGCTGTGACCCCAACAGAGCGCGAGCCGAGCGAGCGAAGCAAGCGTACCGCGGCAGTGACCGGCGAAGCGCCGGAATTGATTTGTATAATAACAATATAACATTTACCAACTCGTGTTGGTAAATGTTATATTGTTATTATACAAATCAATTCGGGCGCTTCGCCAGCCGCTGCCGCGGCACGCTCGCTTCGCACTTATTTTTGGGATATATTTTTTTACAAAATAAAGCATTTGCTTAGTGTAAAATAAAAAAAAAAGGTATTGAGAAAAGGTCTTTTACTCGAAATCGGCGGGCTTGCATGAAAGGTTTAATGATGGCAGAAGAAGCTCGTGAAGTGTGTAATGACAGAAGCAGATGGGCTGTGGTCTCTGTCTTTTTTTTTTTCATGCGGAAATCCTTTCGGATACCCCCTCGCCGGCCAGCGGGGGCGGTTATGTCGGGCTTGAACCGACTAAAACCGCACACCGTCTCGGGTCTTCAGACGCCGGGGTGTAAGGTTGCCCATCGAGCATATCCCTCGCACCCCGACTTACCCTGGGCCATCTCCGGTTTCGAGATGGCCCCCTCGGGTTTGGGAACCACGGTGTCCCCGTCTTGCCCCGGTATGGGGGAGGGGCGCTAGACGCCCCACCGTCCCGGCCTGCTTCTGCTGGGGTGACAGGCGGCCTACACCTGCCACCCCCAGGCCTGCGTTCATGGAGGACGGAGGTCGCTAAGCGACCTCCGGCGCCTGTGTCGCCTGCGACGCGCGCCGAGAATGTTGCGGGCTCGGTGCGCCGGGAGAGTTCTAAACCTCTCCCGGGCGCGTTCCGCCATCTCCTTCACGAGCATTACATGCTCGCAGAAGGAGGTGGCGGTGGCCCACTCGCTTGCGGCTGTGGTCTCTGCCTTACCCGAAGGGAAAAAGGCGTGACTATATTATGTACATTTTATCAAACCATGAAATATATTAACTTTAAAAGATTCTCATATAGCTACTTAAACATCAATTATATTATTTATTAATACATATTTATCCAATGTAAAAAGGTGTGTCAATATTTTACTGTTAAGCGACTTCTGTTGAAGGAATTTCTGGTGTTGAATGGACATTATGAAGTAGATATTTCATTGTAGTCCTACTTCATTACACAGTATAAAACAAAGTCGCTTTCTCTGTCCCTATATCCCTATGTATGCTTAAATCTTTAAAACTACGCAACGGATTTTAGCGCGGTTTTTTTTAAAATAGATAGAGTGATTGAAGAGGAAGGTTTTATATGTATAATAACATCAATTGCGCCCGTGCGAAGCCGGGGCGGGTCGCTAGTGTATTATAAACGCGAAAGTTTGGATGTATAGGTTATAGTGGAATAACGCATAGCATACTCTTTATCTTTTTTTAATTTTTAATGGAACAGAATTCCATGTGGAATCCAAAACGGAACCCACGAGCAAAAACTAGTATAAAATATTTTCTATCAACAATGTATGCCGTTGGGGATGCAAAGTTTTTAATAAATTAAAATTCCGCCATTCATGGTGTGTTAGCATAACATAACATAACATAACTTCACGTCTGTATCCTCGAAGGGGTAGGCAGAGGTGTATTGCACACCCACGATTCGCCAGTTATGTTAAGGTCCCAATGTAATGGGGGGCGAGCCTATTGCCATCTACCGGGCACATTATTAAGCGAGCGATAATCAACATTTTTAATACACACATAACTACGAAAAGTCAGAGGTGTGTGCCTGGGGCGAATGGGGATCGAACTCGAGACTTCGTCTCGGCAGTCCGTTACGTACACCACTGGGCTAGTAAATTACTATTTAGGCTTGAATATATTTATAATGAATTTACTTTTGGGACATGTTTAGGGTCAATTCAATAGAAGCTTAACCCCAAGTTTGTGCGGTTGCCACCCTTGTCCCCCAGCCGCCATTTTGGAAAAAGGGGTGCAAACACTTTTTCGTGATATCTCGGAACTATGCGTCCTACAAAAAATTCGTGAAGACATAATTTGTAGCAAATCGCTTTGCATACAAATAAGTACAAATAACTTTTTGCCCTAAAATTAAAACTAAAGAACTTATAAGCAAAAATAAAATTGCGTCCTCTAAAAAATGTTAAGCTCGTGTAACAATTCAATGGACTAACCGTCCATTAGAAGCACCGGCTAAAAATTTTCTTTGTAAATTTCACCGTATGGAAGTTTTCCAAGTAAGAACAGTCCATTGGAATTCTATTCTTAAGCCTTAGCGTGCAAAAGTTAGAGAACGTAATTTCATTTTTTTTGGATGTCTTGAGAGGGTTGATGTAACGTTAAATCCAATTTTGTGAGGTCGCAACTGTTATCCCGTAGCCGCCATCTTGAAACTGAGGAGCGAATGGTTTTCAATTTGTTCGCAAATTTTCATCTATTTTCGTTAGTCAGTTGTAGCGAATCAAATTGGCAACAAAACTGCTTTTACAAATTTTAAGTAGTTTGCCCAATATAGTGATAAAACGTTTCGCACCCCCCTTTTTTCCGAGGGCGAGACGGGGACACCGTGGTTCCCAAACCCATAGGGGCCACCTCGAAACTAGAGATGACCCTGGGTCAGCCGGGGTGCGAGTGAAATGCCTCCTTACAGCCCGGCGTCTGAAGACCCGAGACGGCGTGTTGGTTCAAGTCCGAGATAACCAATCCCGCTGGCCGGAAAAAAGGGGCAGAATATTTAGATGGAAATTTCTAGTTCTTGTTCTTAGTGAGACACATAAGCATGAAATTCAGTATTAAAGCTTCTGATGGTTTATAACTAGGTCTGCAAGGCGAATCGCTGCTTGCAATGTTGACCTGAGTGAGACATCGTGAATCAGATTTTGAAAATTTTGAACAGTGATCATTCCTCCGTGGCAAGTCCGATTTTGAAATTTCTTTTTGAAAGTCACAACTGTGGACATGCTTTCTGAGCGTGTAAAGTTTGGTCACAGTGTCTCGAGCGGTTATTATGTAATTCCATCAGAATTTTTTTAACGATGATCATTCCTCTGTGGTAGCATTAATTTTTTCAAAATATATCCATAAACCTTCCTCTGATTGACCTCTTTAATCATGCCAAATTTGGTTCTGATTGGATTAGTAGTTTAGGAGGAGACCTGTGACAAAGAAAATCCTGAAGTCTGGTATGAGGAGCTTTCGCTCGACTTCGTCTCACTCAGCTCAATCACAATTTTTTACTATTTTATTACATACAAAGCCGTGACAGACAGAGATTGCATTAATTCTAAGATAAAGTATAAATGATTCGCACACCCGCGTCTAAAACAGCGAAGTAACGGACTCATACGCCTATTAACCATTAATTGTTTCACGCGTAATTTTACTTTGACGTTTATTACTGAAGACAATGGAAAACTATCCAAGTATGTTAATAAAAGCGTAAAATAAGAAAAAAAAATGTATTTAAATGGTGAATATGTGCTGGCGTTTTGCGGTTGGTTCCGTAGAAAATGTAGAGTTGGTTGGAGTCAGTAAAATTCTTTTGGGTGTATTTGGGGCACCACCAAGAATTTCGACATCCATACCAACCTCACCTACGAACGAGGCTCTTGCGCAGGCGTTCCTCTCGAGGTTGGGAGGTCAGATGGCAGTCACTCCCGTAAAAGCCAAGATAAATCAAATCAACGGAAAGAGTAGGAGAGTGCACCCTGGGCTCCAAAGTACAATTGGATGCAATAGGGACGGACGATGTGATGATGAAAAGAGTTGGCAAATGAGTACCGGATCCCTCCAGGATTTTCTGGGCCAAAGCCAAGCTCACCGGCCAATAGGTATGAAAGCGACTACCGTCTGCCTTCAATCCTGAGAGGAACTCCTGCGCCGGAGCAACCTTTCATAATAAGATAATAAACCAAACATTAAATATATATTCACTTTGTCCTTTGGGGATTAAAAAACTATATTTATATTCATTATAAGGTATCATAATACAATGTAAAAATCTCTGTAAATATTTAAATGTTAATCAACTTTTGTCGTTAACTTACTTACTGACGTTGACGTTGACTGTACATACTTGTAGGTGAGGTTAACTTCAGCTCTGAATATTTTGGTGGTCTACTAATTTTCATACTATTTTTCTTCTTCAGTAGAACGCTTGTCCCAGTTACCACTAAAATTTGCAATTTAGAGCCCACGGCCCGCTCACTTCCTTTCCATGATTTTGTGTACCTCAACTTTTACTAAATCGACTGCCGTCTGACTCCCATCCAAGAGGAAAACCTGCGCCAGAACCGCGACCGTCAATCAGTAGATGTTTTGTGAGAAGGTGATGGACGCAAAAGATGCGGTGGAAAGGGCACAGAAGAGGACCAGCACACTCCCGATGAGCATTTAACGATCTCCGTCTTCCATGAGCTAGGGTCTGAGGGTGACGGGAAGGTCTAATCGACGCTCTAGCAGGAGCAGGGGGCCTACCGCCCAAGTTTCGTCGATATCACAACCGTCGAAATGTTGCGCTGGTCAAGGTCGACGGCCATTTTGTACCGCCCCATTGATAATCGATGCCGGCGCGGCGTAAGAATGAATGAAACGCTGTTTTTGACAGTTAAATAGCTGCCGCCTAAAAAAATTCTAATCGACCGCGTCTTATGAGCTGTCGTTTTGAATATTATTTTCTTTTCCGACGGTTGATTACGATGCCGATTGCAACCTAACACTGGGCTACTATGGCTTTTATGGGTGCGACTGCCGACGACTGGGTTCTGCCGTCCTATTGCACCTAACACTGGGCTACTATGGCTTTTATGGGGGCGACTGCCGACGAGTGGGTTCTGTCGTCCTATTGCACCTAACACTGGGCTACTATGGCTTTTATGGGGGCGACTGCCGACGAGTGGGTTCTGCCCTCCTATTGCACCTAACACTGGGCTACTATGACTTTTATGGGGGCGACTGGGTTCTGCCCTCCTATTGTACCTAACACTGGGCTACTATGACTTTTATGGGGGCGACTAACGACGAGTGGATTCTGCCCTCCTATTGTACCTAACACTGGGCTACTATGGCTTTTATGGGGGCGACTGGGTTCTGCCCTTCTATTGCACCTAACACTGGGCTACTATGGCTTTTATGGGGGCGATGGACTTTCGTCCTCCAACTCCTTCGCTTATTCCTTCCTTCTGAAACATACGAAAACAACAAACAACACAGCATAAACGTTTAAGTAGGTAAGGTAAAGATTAAAGAGTGTTTTAATTAGTCGCAGGTACAATAGGAGGGCAGAACCCAGTCGCCCCCATAAAAGCCATAGTAGCCCAGTGTTGGTGCAATAGGAGGGCAGAACCCAGTCACCCCTATAAAAGCCATAGTAGCCCAGTGTTAGGTGCAATAGGAGAGCAGAACCCAGTCACCCCCATAAAAGCCATAGTAGCCCGGTGTTAGGTGCAATAGGAGAGCAGAACCCAGTCGCCCCCATAAAAGCCATAGTAGCCCAGTGTTAGGTGCAATAGGAGAGCAGAACCCAGTCGCCCCCATAAAAGCCATAGTAGCCCAGTGTTAGGTGTTATAGGAGAGCAGAACCCAGTCACCCCCATAAAAGCCATAGTAGCCCAGTGTTAGGTGCAATAGGAGGGCAGAACCCAGTCGCCCCCATAAAAGCCATAGTAGCCAAGTGTTAGGTAGAATAGGAGGGCAGAACCCAGTCGCCCCCATAAAAGCCATAGTAGCCCAGTGTTAGGTACAATAGGAGGGCAGAACCCAGTCGCCCCCATAAAAGCCATAGTAGCCCAGTGTTAGGTGCAATAGGAGGGCAGAACCCAGTCGCCCCCATAAAAGCCATAGTAGCCCAGTGTTAGGTGCAATAAGAGGGCAGAACCCAGTCGCCCCCATAAAAGCCATAGTAGCCCAGTGTTAGGTACAATAGGAGGGCAGAATCCACTCGTCGGCAGTCGCCCCCATAAAAGTCATAGTAGCCCAGTGTTAGGTACAATAGGAGGGCAGAACCCAGTCGCCCCCATAAAAGTCATAGTAGCCCAGTGTTAGGTGCAATAGGAGGGCAGAACCCACTCGTCGGCAGTCGCCCCCATAAAAGCCATAGTAGCCCAGTGTTAGGTGCAATAGGACGGCAGAATCCACTCGTCGGCAGTCGCACCCATAAAAGCCATAGTAGCCCAGTGTTAGGTGCAATAGGTGAAAAGAAAATAATATTCAAAACGACAGCTCATTGTGTGAAGTGTCATTTCATTACGGCACCTCATGAGGTGCCGTAATGAAATGAGACTTCAAAGCGACGCCGTAGATTTGAATTTTTTTAGGCGGCAGCTATTTAACTGTCAAAAACAGCGTTTCATTCATTCTTACGCCGCGCCGGCATCAATTATCAATGGGGCGGTACAAAATGGCCGTCGACCTTGACCAGCGCAACATTTCGACGGCTGTGATATCGACGACACTTGGGCGGTAGGCCCAGGGCCTGGATGCGTCGTATTTCGCGCGAGGCGTACCCTACCACAAATTTGTATCGGCGTACAGGTGACGAAGATCTTGGTAACAATAATATTGTCTGAAAGACCCCAAGAATGGTTTTAATGTATGTACCAACAAGTACTTACCCATAAAGATTATTACAGCTATTGTTTACGGATGTCACGATACAATATATGGTTTTTATATTGGCACGATCTAATAAATGAATCTTATACTAACAGCGTATCGTAATAAACTTATCAAGTAGTATTATAATTATATTGGAATCAAGCTTTGTACATGCTTTGATTGTGTGAAGAAAACTCAAGACCATTCTTTATTGATTGAACTTTTTTCTGAACTGGTGTTAGCAATTTGATGACAAAAATTTGTCACAATATTCGGCCGGGTGGAGCGTACGATTGCGAAAAACCCTCCATAGTAATCCAATTTCGGTTTGATTGGGTTCAGGGGTCAGCAAGTGCATAGCCGGGCAGGGGGATTGTGGTCGCAGCACTAGTGGGACCGGTAAGTGTCACGCGGTGCTGCGACGACAATCCTCTTCTGATGAAGCCGTCAAGCTGAGTGCCACCATTGTTAACATGGTACGTGTATGTAATGGTGACCCTCTTTCCTGAGACTTTACCTTCAGCTTACCATCAGGCGAGGTGAAGTCAAATTGACGTGTCCTAATATAAAACTATCTGAGGCAGATTTTACTAATATAGTTGCGAGGTAATTAAACTGAACTGAGCTTTAATTGAGATCAAATTGAACCATATTATACATAGAACCCAGTTTGGGTTCCATCTACCTTTTTTTTTTTTTTTATCGTGCGGAAATCCCTTCGGATACCCCCCCGCCGACCAGCGGGGACGGTTATGTCGGGCTTGCACCGACTAAAACCGCACGCCGTCTCGGGTCTTCAGACGCCGGGGTGTAAGGTTACCCATAGAGCATATCCCTCGCACCCCGGCTGACCCTGGGCCATCTCACCACTAACAGCATCGCTCATCCTGTCTCCTCTGAAAGCAGAGGAGTACGGAGAGCGACGTGTTCCCGCCACGTTGGGTATTGGCCGACGATCAATGCCAACCCTATGAAGGGGTGAAGGGGGGTTCCATCTACCTATACTATTACAAAATTGTAAATTAATTTAAATAAAAATACTTGGGTTATGGAATTCTTGTCTGTTTGTTCGCAATGGACGCAAAAACTGCCGAACGGATTTTACTGCGGGTTTTACTATTAGACCGGTCTTGGTCACACTCAAAACTGCTGTTTGTTTGATTGCAATTGGTCGAGTAGAACAGGAGATATGACTAAAAAAGCGATAACCGACTTCCGCGCGGACGAAAAAGTAAGTATCTTAATTTGTGTTGTACTTGTACGACAATTAAAGCTAGATTTCAATGGAGAAAATTCGTTCAGTTAAACTGAGTTTTCAAATGGTCTGAGTAAAGCACCATAATGCAGTTCGACCTGATCGCAGTTTATGTAATTGGTGTTATCCACCTTTGGAATGGAACTGTAATTATTAATTAAAATAAGAATAAAAAATAGTTTTTATACTATTACATAAATTGTCTTATCTTTATACTGAAATACAACTATGAATGAGCAACACATAAAATCATTGGACCGATTGAAATCATTAAAATCATTGAACCGATTCAGATAAACATTAATTTCTTCTCCAAAGGATATTATAAAATATTTTACTTAATTAACATCTTTTAACAATATACCTAAGTACTATATTTTTACCCTTTTTACCAGTTTTCCCTCTACTCTATATACTTAATATTGAAACTGTAATCATTATAAATAAATAATTATTTATTTAGGTATCAAAAGCAAACAATATTAGCGTCGGTAGCTTAGTGGTTAAGGAGTCGACCTTACGATCGAGAGGTCCCGGGTTCGAATCCTGGCCATTACACTACCGACGTGAACCCACTCCTAACACAAGCAATTTAGCTTAACTGGAGGGGTTAGGGGGAATATTAGTAATTTCGGTTGCTAATATTCTTTTATAAAAAAAAAAAAAGAAACATCGTTGTTTTCTATGCACAATATTAATAATAATAATGTAGAGTGTGGATTCGGCGATTATTGTTCCGATAGTTGTATTTCACGTTGTGTTTCACAACTGATTGCCAAGAGCCTCGAACAACATCTCCAGAGGCTCGCGTTAGGCAGTTGGGTCAAGGGCTTGATGTAGAAGGCAGTGCTCCTCGACGCGGCACGTATTGTGAGGAGATTCCTCTCTCTGGAGCCCTAACCACCGGTAGCTTGGTCCCTGTACCCGATGCCGGTGGGCCACTATTTTTTATATTTTTAAATATATTTGTTTTTTTTTATATATATAGAATGTATTTAAAAATACAATTTAAATGTGTTTAAAATTTAATAAAGGAAATAATAATAATATAAAAAATGCACTCCTAGCGCATGCAATTTAGCTTAGCTGAGCCTCGTTCGTTAATCAGCAGCAGTGTGATTCATATGGACCTGTGCATCAACAGGTTCAAGAGGACAACTGTCCCATAACGTATATTTCCTATTCCTTCGTTGGGCCTGAAGGCTGGGATAAACTGGGTAGGAGTTACCTACTGTTGGCTTGGGCCCTGAACATCTTGATGAGGATTTATATGATATATGATTAGATTATGATTGGATGGATTTTAGGATCGGCAGCGCGAGTGTGATGCCCCTGGTATTGCACACGTCCATAGGGCACGGTAACCGCTTTCCATCAGGTGGGCTTGAGCTTGTGTGCCACCTGTATGGTATAAATTTTTTTTTACCCTTGTCACATTTTCCTTTTTTACCCTTGCCACTTTTCCCCTTTTCACCCTTTCTATATTTCCTGTTTTTACGCTTTCCACATTTCCCCTTTTTACCCTTTTTCACATTTCCCGTTCTTACCCTTGCCACAATTCCTCTTTTCACCCTTTACATAATTCCCCTTTTTACCCTTTTATAGAGTGAGTGTGTGCAAGTCCACACACGGTAGAAGTGAAACTTCTGAAAAGTCCCTGATTAAAAAAAAACTATGGACTTATTTTTTCGTTTCATCGAGTTTTAAATCACAACGATTCTAAAGAAGTTTCACTTCAAAAATGAAACCCTCATAAGACCTGTGATGAGGCCCAGTAGCTTCTCAAAAAAATCTATACCGATAGGTATGCAACTTGCATCCATGCGTTCCCAAAATCTCTCCCCGTATAAAGGCTGAGTTGCGCCCGCACACCGTATCGTTTATAACAGTTGTATAAATGAATTAATTTTCTGCAATTTTCACCGTACAGATGGACTAGACGCGTTACGGTGGTGCTCCCGTCAAGGCACAGTGCACATAGCAGTGGGCTTACCCATAACTATTTTACTTAATAGCATTTTATTTTGTTGTAGCGTCTATGTTTTATTTGAGTGTTTAGTCGTTTCATACCACAAGTTATTCGGACCGCGGTTCGAAACGCCCAAGACACTTTTTGCGTTCGGCGTTTTATACCATGGTATGCATCGCCTAATAAAGGTTTTGGACTAGGGCAATTCTTACCGTATAATATTGGGTGACATTATCTGTGATAGATTTTAATAGGATTTGGGTGTTTTTGGGGATGCCACTAAAATCTTCGGAGTCAAAGTCGGTACGCCTGCTGATTGACGGTAGAGACTCTGGTGCAGGCTTTCTCTCGGTGTTGGGAGCAGGGACTTAAAACACATTCATAAAGGTTACATAATTATATATGAAAAGGTTACAGAATGAAAGTGTTACACTTATAAATGTGGTATTGAATTTGTTAATCGTTACCACTTTCAATTGTGTAACAGTTATATATATGTAACAGATATTAATCTGTTAACAGTGTTAATAAGTGTTAACCGAAATGCTACGTTGCCAAATTTACTATCCTATCTTATTTATAATTCAAGTTTTTAAATATAGGTATTTTGTACTCCCCCAAGTACTTTAGGACGTTATTTCTGTTACACTTATTAACACTTATTTACCCATATAAAACGTACCACTTTGAATATGGTACACTTTCGTATCTGTTACATTTATAAATGGGTTTCTTCTAAAACAGTTTCAAAAGAACAGTGTCAAAACACTTTATTACAGTTACAGTTTGGGTCCCTAGT
The DNA here is from genome assembly GCA_946251805.1 of Cybosia mesomella. NCBI lineage: Eukaryota > Metazoa > Arthropoda > Insecta > Lepidoptera > Erebidae > Cybosia > Cybosia mesomella. The sequence goes on from OX276409.1 coordinate 21,545,526, forward strand.
TGGGAGTTCAGATGGCAGATGGCAGAAGTCAAGACAAGTCACGTCAAGATAAAGAGTAGAAGAGCGAACCCTGGGCTCCAAAGCCTAACGCTGTGATGATGATGAGATTGTGATAGTCATATTTAGAGAATTCACAATCAGATTCAGAGTATTACCCCACCAACTGGTTTCGAATTCAAAACCCGTCCTAGATGTTGACTTTTCCGAATTAAATCTGAAGGACCAATTTAGAGGGTAAGCGTAGACTTATCTACGAGAATTCTGCTGCACCTATAATGATGACCTAAAGTAATTGGTACCTATAATAGTGGTTTTCATTCTTTAGATTTCACCCACCGCTTTTTAACATCTAGCAGAGTAAAGTCATTTTGACAGAAAAAAAAACAGCGAGAAATAGTCGGAAATCCTGGCACCAATCTCGGTTGCATCCATTGCTTGCTCTTAGGAGTCCTGAGACCTTCTCCTGTTCCTCCTTCTCATAATATGGTTGATTTTGGCTTTTATAACTGCCGTTCGAAACCCCGAAAGAAAAACTTGCGCCAACGCCTCGTCCATCAATCAGTGTAAATATTTGTATGCATGAATAAGTCTATTTGCATTGGTCTGGGTGTTTCTATGTGTAATTTATATGTATTTACAAAAAAAGTATATTAGTAAGTTTTTCCGCAATCTGGAACCCATAACACAAGCTAGTTAAACTATGCTTACTTTGGGTCTAGAAAGCGCTGTGTAGAATGTCGTACAATATTTATTTATGTATATATAAACTTACAAAAAAACGACATCAAAATCCGTTGCATAGTTTTCAAGATCTAAGCATATATACGGACAGACAGACGCGAAAAGCGACTTTGTTTCATACTATGTAGTGATTTTACAAAGTGTTGCGTACGTAACGGACTGCCAAGACGAGGTCTTGAGTTCGATCGCCGGTCACTCGGGCACACATCTCTGAATTTTCATAGTTATGTGTGTGTATACACACATATCTATGAATTTTTATTTAATTTTAATTAAAGTTAATATTTATAATTTTTATGTTAATTATCGCTCCCTTAGTAATGTGCCCGGTAGATGGCAATAGGCTCGCCACCTATTACATTGGAACCTAAACATAACTGGCGAATCGTGGGTGTGTAATCGGGAATTAATGTTATGTATGTTAATATGTTATTTTACAAAAATTAATATGCCATAGCCTTTTCCAGAATGTAGCAAATACTTTTCTATAACCGCATCAAAATCGAATCAACCAAACACGAGATAATTGCGGACAAACATACATATAAAGATACATGTCAAAAATTGAACTTCCTTTTAAAGTCGGTTATGAAAAACATAATTTAATGAAATTTTGAAGCGAAATCTCGAACCAGAGATGGCTCTTGGTCAGTTGGGGTGCGAGGCAAATGCCTTATACCTTACACCCCGGCGTTTGAAAACCAAGACGGTGTGCGTTTTTAGTCGGTTCGAAACTTACATAACCTCTCCCGCTGGCCGGTAGTATGTATACTAACTTTTTCTATACATAAATATTTATTTAAATTCCGTCCCGAATGTTCTCTTTTTCCGATTGAAATGTATAAAAAAATATTAGTTCTACAATTAGGTAGATTTCGATGAAATCGATCTACCTATTGGTTTCTTGACTACTGTCGAATTTAAAAAAAAATTCTTCATAGGAGGTCTAGTTATGAACCCCTGAGTCCGAAATGACCACTGGTCAAAAAGTTTATATATATATATATATATATATATATATATATATATATATATATGTGTATGGTTCCACTTCCCAAAATTTGCGGCACTCTCACGGTCGCATTTTTGCCCCGATCGCTTTCAAACTGCGGTCAAAAATTGCTTGGGTGTAAACTTAGTTTAAGTTCGTGAACGGGTGGAATCCGGCCTAAGGGGATAGTAGGGCCTCACTTTTTGTGAAATCAGTTTTTCCTCAAAATTTCACGTTCCATGAAAGATATTCGAACCGTTCTAATTTTATCCCATAGTATACATGAATACCAACAACTTTTAATTATAAACCTTTAAGATTAAAACTTTAACTAAAAGTGGAGGGGGGAAAAACCAAAATTTTTCGGGAAAAAAATCATAACTTCTAACCGGTGAACATTCTTGCCGTCGGAAACATTTTTAATCGATAGGCCATTTATAAGTCTAAAATAAATGTCTGAAAAGTTTTTCGCTAAAAGTTACCGTTTTCGAGAAAAAAAAATTAAACATGTTAAAAATGCGCTGGGCGTGGGTCATAGAAGAAGCATAGGTCAAAGAGAGGCAAAAAAAATATTTCTAGCCGATAGGTTATTTTTTGCTCTAAAATAAATGTCCGAAACGTTTTTTGCTCAAAATTACCGTTTTCGAGAAAAAGAAAAAAAATAGTGCGGTACGGAAATCTTCATGAAATATTGTTTAAAGTCCGTAGTTCTCTATATAAAATAATATTAATTGCTTCACGAAATCTACCTGTGCGTTCCCCCTGCGGGAACGGATTTTTTTTATTACAACTTTTAGGTTGGTTTGGTTTAGTTGGCGGTTTATCTTACTTGGGCCACATACACTTACTGTTATCAAGTATAAGATATACAGCCTACTGCTGTGCAATATCGAAATTAACGATTCATGAACCAACACAAATAATCACTACCAACACAACATGAATTAGACGTCCGAATCATTCCATTTTTATTAACAAAAGTATGGCGTTTTATAATAAAGTTTACAGCATGTAGTACATAAACTAAGTTTTTCTACCTCACACGTTACCTTCGAGTATTTCTTGGTAGCAGAAAAACTAACTTTCATAGTGGTTCACGCAACAATATACACTGTATATTATGTAAATACGCCGCCCATATACGGCGGCCATAATGGTTTTTGTTACCTCTAGCTATTGCCCTCAGCTCCACCTGCGTGCAATTCTAATCCCTTTCTCGAGAACCTACAGAAACCTAATTCCAGGATAAGATTTCTTAATGTGCTATTTCAGACAAAAATCTATTTAAGACAAAAATCTATTTACGACAAAAATCTATTAAAGACCAAAATACATTTAAGACAAAAATGTGTTTAAGAAAAAATATTATTTAAGACAAAAATCTTTTTGAGACAAAAATTTATTTAAGACAAAAATCTTTTTAGGACAAAATCTATTTAAGATGAATACTATGAAAGTATTGGTTATTAGGGTGTGCACCACTGTCGGGGTGCGAGGGATATGCTCTATGGGCAACCTTACACCCCGGCGTCTGTAGACCCGAGACTTTTACGAGTTTTAGTCGGTTCAAGCCCGACGTAACCGCCCCCGCTGGCAGGCGGGGGGTGTCCGAGGGGATTTCCGCAAGAAAAAAAAAACGGTGTGCACCACTATAATCCTGGAGGCCCAAGTTAACCTCACTCGCAAGCCAGTATACATGCTGATTGAAAAATGAAGCTCTGGAGCAAGCTGTCTTCTCTGGGTTGGGACTTGGGAGGTCAATCGGCAGTTGCTCCCATGTCAAGTCAAATCAAAAGAAGGAGAAGGATCAAGTGACCCTAGGGCTTCGAGGTAAGAGCCTCGAATGCAACCGAGACCAATACTAAAAGATGATAAATCTATTTTGAGCGGCGGCGATAGCCCAGTGGCGTACGTAACGGACTGCTGAGACGAGGTCGCGAGTTCGATTCCCAGTAGCCCCGGGCACACACCTCTGACTTTTCGTAGTTATGTGTGCATTAATAAATGTTAATTATCGCTCGCTTAGTAATGTGCCCGGTAGATGGCACTAGGCTCGCCCCCTATTACATTGGGACCTTATATAACTGGCGAATCGTGGGTGTGTAATACACCTCTGCCTACCCCTTCGGGGATACAGGCGTGAAGTTATGTTATGTTAAATCTATTTTAGTGCCAAATTTCATTCAGATTCATTCAGTCGTTCTGGCGTGTTTAAGTACAGCAGGCCGTGGCGGAGGCGTGTCGTGTGTGCCCTACACACGGCTGCCAACTCACCGAAGCGGGATAAAACCCGACCCCACCAGGCGAGGCCGCGGTTGCGGCCAAAGTCCGCCGGCAACCCTGGGGTTATCCTTTCGAGGGCTTACCCGGGGTGCCCGGCAACGGACACTTGGGGAGGACACCGTGCGGTTTTAGTTGAGACACGACATAACCACCCCCGCTGGCCAGCGGGGGGGTATCCGAAGGGATTTACATAAAAAAAAAAGTACACCTACCCATCTATCTAAACTTCCACATATTGTAGTAACATACGTTTGTTAAAAATTACAGTTAGATCATTGGATATATTAATCTTGAGTTTATTTCTGCAAGACTAATTGTCTTGTAAACCGATAATGACTTTTTAATTTATTACTTACTACGGTCTACGCCCGCGAGTGCACCTGCGGAATATGTTTTATTACGTCATTATAGTGAGAGCCTTTTTCATCTATAAAAAATAATCATTAGGTACTACAATTCAGGGGTGTGTGTTGGGTAAGGGGTGTGTGTTGGGTAACCTCCTCGAGTGTCGCTCCGATTCCGATCCTGCTGCAGTCCGGGGGGAACGGAATCGGAGCGGCCGGTACACCCTGGGCGGCGGTCAATGGCTTCCCCTTCACCCCTTCATAGGGTTGGCATTGATCGTCGGGGAATACCCAACGTGGCGGGAACACATCGCTCTCCGTACTCCTCTGCTTTCAGAGGAGACAGGATGAGCGATGCTGTTAGTGGTGAGATGGCCCAGGGTCAGCCGGGGTGCGAGGGATATGCTCTATGGGTAACCTTACACCCCGGCGTCTGAAGACCCGAGACGGCGTGCGGTTTTAGTCGGTGCAAGCCCGACATAACCGCCCCCGCTGGCCGGCGGGGGGGTATCCGAAGGGATTTCATACAATTCATTCGGGGTGCGAGGGATCAGGGATATGCTCTATGGGCAACCTTACACCCCAGCGTCTGAAGACCCGAGACGGCGTGCGGTTTTAGTCGGTTCAAGCCCGACATAACCACCCCCGCTGGCCGGCTGGGTATCCGAAGGGATTTCCGCAAGAAAAAAAAAAGAAAGGTACTACAATTCACGTCTGTAGACCCGAGGCGTTCAAGCCCGACATTTCCACACAAAAAAAATCAAAAAAAAGGTACTACAACTCAAAACTAGTTTATGGTTAAAATATAAATTAGGAAGGACATTCTGATGATATCTGGGAATTACACAAAATCTCATCTACTCGAGAATATTTTATGAGAATAGGTACTTATTTCTACAGTCGGGGTGCGAGGGATATGCTCTATGGGTAACCTGACACCCCGGCGTCTGAAGACCCGAGACGGCGTGCGGTTTTAGTCGGTTCAAGCCCGACATAACCGCCCCCGCTGGCCGGCGGGGAAGGGATTTCCGCACGAAAAAAAAAAGATACTTATTTCTAGGTATGATAAAACCACCATCTTAGTGTCCAGTAGCTGCTGAAAAGCCACCAAAACGTCGAAAACAGTGTAAATAATAAAATCATTATTTTTATTATTTGTTCAACAATTGAGAAATGTTATATTTTTGCTTCGAGTGCCGATAGCCCAATGGCGTACGTTACGGACTGCCGAGACAAGGTCTCGAGTTCGATCCCCAGTCGCCCCGGTCACACACCTCTGACTTTTCGTAGTTATGTGTGTATATCGCTCGCTTAGTAATGTGCCCGGTAGATGGCAATAAGCTCGCCACTTATTACATTGGGACCTAAACATAACTGGCGAATCGTGGGTGTGTAATACACCTCTGCCTATCCCTTCGGTTATACAGGCGTGGAGTTATGTTATGAGTGCCGTTTTAAGTTGTCGTGTAAGTTTGAATCACGATCTCGTGAAGCAGTCTAGAATTGAATCACGATTGTAGTGAGTGATTCCAACATAGACTAGGTGACGCAGGTGGTAGAGTCAAGCAAGAGTCATTTTGGCCGTTGCATGAATGGGCCGACTCGACCGGGGAAGCAGCACCCTCTCACAGAATATCGACGCTAAGTAACAGTATTTGAACTGTTGCGTTCCGTTTGGTGAGTGAGAGTGCCGAAGCCCAAACTCCTTTCCCATCCCCTCCCAAACTCCTTTCCCATCCCCTCCCAAACTCCTTTCCCATCCCCTCCCAAACTCCTTTCCCATCACCTCACAAACTCCTTTCCCATCCCCTTTCCTTTACAGGGTCGGCAGCGCGAGTGTGACGCCACTGGTGTTGCACACGTCCATAGGCCGCGGTAACCGCTTCCCATTAGGTGGGCCGTGTGCTTGTCTGCCACCTTAGTGGTATAAAAAAAAAAAAATACTGAGCACAGTGAGCGATTTAAAGGCACGAGCCATCCAAAAGTTTTGGTCATGTGCAAAACCTCGACCAGTGAGAAAGTGTTTTAGGTTATAGGTAAGGAAAACAACATGATATCTATACAAACAAATTAAATTGAAGTGTCTGTTTGTAATTTTAAAATAACAGATTTTTAATAATTGCATATGAATGTATCCACGATACTTATATCAAAAATACAATTTTTAATTTGATGTCTTTCTGTTTGAATTAAAAAAACTCTGGAACAGCTGAGCGGATTTTGATGGGACTTTTACTGGCAGATAGCTAATATTATAAGGTTTATCATAGGCTGCTTTTATATCAGAAAATAATTAGTGTGCCGCGCAAAAGAATTTACATCATAAAAATATAATTCCACCCCGATGAAGTCGCGCGCACTGCTAGTTGCGCTAGGCTTATACGCGGCATAGCCGTTTGTTGGTGGCTGAACTCCTCCGTAACAACTCGCGCGATCTTGACCAAATTTACCACGGCGATAGTGTGGACACTGAGGAGTGTTTTGAAGCGAGATGGTTCATCTACGATGTACCATTGAGGAATAATCACCGAAAAACAGTTTCACGAGCACGCGGTCTTAGCTAAGCGCGCGACCGTAGTAAGATGTCTTATTTTTCAAGTAAGAGTCCTGCTCGCTCAGCTGAATTTATTTCAGTCGCACCCTGCATTGAATTCCTAGTTTATAATATATTCCTTATAAAACACAGCGCAACGGGCGCGCTACGCCCCGCGTCTGTGTCCGCCCGCACCCCATTTTACCTCAAGATGTGATTTTTCGCTGTCGAGAATATAATCAATACAAATAATAGTAGTTTATGCAACTGTCATATAAGAAGGGGTATTAAAACACGAGAGTCTGTTTATCGCGAAAATAGGTTGACTCGAGTGTTTTAATACCTAAGTTATATGCAGTTTCATACACTACTTTATTTCACTCATAGGAAAAATTGAAATTAAACAAAGTAAGTAGGTTAGACGGAAGTAATTTAGCGTGCGCCATTTTTTTCACAGTCGAACTGCGCATGCTTTCGCCTTTTTTTCATATTCAGCCTAAAACCAGAGACTAGTTTAATGAATAAAAAAAGATAGCGGTACTATAATGAGTTTTATGATACAGTTGGCGGTACTATAATAAGTTTTATTTTTAATTTTATGTATATGCGTTTATAAAGTGCGTATGCGTATAGAATCGTCTTTGAATTCGTAATTCGAATTTTTCGATTTGAGTGTAGATAAAATGATTTTTGATTTCGACTTGATGGCTTTAATAGGCATTTTAACTATATTTAAAATATTGTACGAATTGTTGTCATCCTAATAAAATGTAACGAAAAAAACATATTTTATTAATTTTCAATATAAAATAAGTTTCTTTTTTGTTAAAAAATCAAGATTAAAATCTCACTTTTTTTGAGATTTGCGTGTGCTTATAAACGCTGTGACGTCACACATAAGTAAACAGAGTTTTCCAATACAGGCTGTCTGCATTTCCTAGTGTTAATCGACTGGTTCAATTATTAATTACAAATAATGTTTCACTTTTATCTTATATATCTCAAAATAAACCATTATTTTTGCAACTAATTTCAATAATTATATAAACGTGCTTTAAGTCGCTTACTGTTTACTTTGGTGTGACGTCACATGTCACGGGATCCGTTATGGCGCGTACTTTTTTAAATCAAACTTTAATATCGATTTTTATCGTAAATAAAACAGTTCTCAAAAAAAATATTGATGCAATCTGCATTTTTATGTTATAATACATAATACAGAACTATTTTTTAGCAGTAGTCAAATACCCTGCACAGTATTCATGTTAGGGACTTGTTGTGAGCGACTCCAAGGTATATCAATGTCTATTTTGTTCTATAAATAGCATATCATATTAGCCATATATAAGATACTGTTACGACCTTTAGGAGTGACGTTGACGGATTAATCCAATTATATTTCACATTAAACAACCGGATATTTACTTGAAATAAATAATTTATTTTTTATTATCCGCATTCTTTCATCTATTATTACTATCTAATGTTATTTTTATCAATTCATATACTTTCTAGCTTCCAGCCAGTATTGCAACAAACCAATTTGCACCATAATTCATGAAAATTAAGTCGGAAATTCAATGCCGTTACCTTCAAGTAAAATTTCAACACAATACCTAGTGTTACACACATTAATCATTCGAAACCAAATTGTTTCAGATCAGTTCCGTATAGTTTATCAAATTGAAATCTTGAAACTAAGGTCATAGAGTTGAATATTCTTTGAAAATTATCGAATACTTAAGGCGAAGTACAAAGAAACGGCAAAAGATTGACATTTAAATACTTAAGTGGAAGTGAAAGGCTGAGAAAATGATATTTTTGATTAAAATTGGAAAATAATTGCGTCTCCCACGTAGCTGCGATGGTTCATGTAATGGTTAGTTTTTTTTACTCGTTTAGTCGCTACTCGGTCGCTACTAAACTGGTTATTTCCGGTGGTTTAGGTGACTATTTCTTGGAAGAAATCTTACTATTACAGATAACATCTCGGTTAACATTGATTTGACGGAAGATTGGCGTTTATTAACCAACTTTAAAAAAGGAAAGAGCATTTTTTGAGATATTTTTTGTATGCTTGTTTGAATATTTTTTTTTTCATAATCTATATACCTACTTATACGTGTTACGTTGGTTTGCCAATTTCAAAATATTCAGAATCGATTAAGCTCAAATTTTGTCCCGATATACAACCCGCTTCAAAGCTGGTTTTTATTTATATTTTTTCGCGTCGGTAAATGGCATTGCAATCAAGATATAGATTTTTTTTCCGAATTTATTCCCGGGTGAAGCCGAACTATAAATAGTTATTATTTAGATAATAACTGATGATTGAAAAAATGAAAAGTTGGAGACACTGGAAACAAGATAGTAAGGAACGCTAGTGAATTGTGTAAGGACAGAAGCAGATGATTGTTGTCTCTGTCTACCTCGGAGGGAGAAAGGCCTTTGTATATGTATATATATTTAGGTTGTAAGCAGTTACATGTTTAAAGATTTCAAATAAAAAATGTATACACCTTTATCATCAGGTGTGTGCTTGCAATCTAATGAGTAAAATCTTAATGAAATTAACTATATTTTTTATGATTACCGTGACCCATAAACACTTGCTCGATGCCACTTGTCACTTGCTGGATGCCACCTGTAGCGGGTAAGGGGAAAGGAAAATAGAAGAATGGGTAAGGCTCAAATTACATTGTCATGGAATGGAAGCGAATGAAATTATACATAACATAATGAACTTTATGACGGCCTCTGTGGCGTAGCGGTAGTGCATTCGACTGCTACGTCAGGGGGCGCGGGTTCGATTCCCACTCAGTGCAAATATTTGTATGCATGAATATGTCTATTTGCATTGGTCTGGGTGTTTCTATGTATAATATGTATGTATTTACAAAAAAAAAGTATTTAAGTATGTTTATCCGCAGTCTGGAACCCATATCACAAACTAGTTAAACTATGCTTACTTTGGGTCGAGAATGCGCTGTGTAAAATGTCGTAGAATATTTATTATATTTATATCTATTATTATTATTATTATTATATTTATATTTATATATATAGATATTTATTTCTGTCAATTGCATAATATACAAAATGAATACGAGCTAAATTACGGTATGCTCGTGAATTTTTAAGAATTATAACTAGTGTCGATGTTGCTTATTTAATTTGTTTAAATCTTAGCGCAATTGATATAACGTTCATTATGCTATGCATAATATGAGTTCAAAAAATCTTCCATTCCATTCCGCGGCAGTAAAAATTAAGCTTAAAAGGACAGGAAAGGGAGTAAGATCACCGGCATATTTACTAATCAAGAGGGCTATACTATACTTCTCCAGTTCCCCCTCTGGTCTATCTGTGTTGTAAAAAAAACTTCCTTTATCTTGTTGTTGCTACTGTTCGTAGGTCATGGGTGACCGATCCCCATAATGTGATCTAATCACTTGTTAACAATCCTAGAAGTGTTTAACGTGCCAAGTTATTATAAGATGAAGCTTTGAAGAGTTCCATTGTCAAAATATAAAAAAGTACGTACTACATAGGTAGGTACTAATAAGCTTGGGAGGTCCCGAGGCGAGAACTCGTGGCGACAACTGGGGTGAGAGTCCTCTCGCTCGGCGCTATGATTGCCGCCATGGTGCGAAGTGCGAGCGCGTGGGCCGCCGCCGCCTCCTTCTGCGAGCAAGTAATGCTCGAGAAGGAGGCGGCGGATCGAGCTCGGGAGAGATTTAGAACTCTCCCAGCCCGCCGGGGCTCGGCGGGCTGGGCTTAGCTATTCTAATAAAAAAAGTTACAACTAAAGTTTCCTGCAAGTTTGAAACGAATTAGTCATCTGAACCAATTTAGAAATGCTAGATGAGTTCAGATCAGTACTAGCGAATAATTTTCTCTCGACCCACACAATTCGTTCTGCAAGGTACATACTATAACATTTTTAGCACATTTCATACTAGTTAGACTTCTTTTAAATTCCGTTCAGTAACAGGTTATATACACTATACTGTGCGGAATCAGCATATTGGTGAAATTAAATCCATCAAAAAACACAGATTTGCTAAAGACTTCCCCTTAATTCAGAAGTTGTGTGCTCTCGGCCAGAATTACGGCCATCCATCCAGAAACATAATTTCCTAGAAAACTGCTGTTTGCAATCATAGTGTAGGATTGTAAATATTTATAACATATTTTAGGGTTGAAAATAAAATTTTATTTATTTATTTTATTTATTTATTTATTTATTTATTTATAAATAAATAAAAGAAATAAAATCAAATTATGTTTATCGGATTCTGTCGCGATGTATTTGGAGTTATTTTGTTATTTACACCTATCCCGACATTTCGGTTGCTTTAAGTAGTCACGGGGAGACAGTGTAAATAACAAAAAACACTATATATAACTAAATCGTAATAAAATCTATTAATTTTTATTTTTTTTCATAAATATTAGTAACCAAAATTACAAGTATATAATATTTGCTAATATGCCTATTTTTGTAATTTTGCTATTGCTATTGCTTGCATTAGGAGTGGGTTCACGTCAGTAGTGTAATGGGCAGGATTCGAACCTGAGACCTCTCCAACATAAGGCCGACTCCTTAACCACTAAGCGTAAACTTCCGACAATATTATTACAATTTTGGGTTCTTGATAATAATATGTTCTAACGAAGTTATCTACGGCTATCTCGTAAACAGATTACCAAAGCGAATATATTTTAAGGTTCTATTATTAAAATTATCAATTTTTATCTTGGTAGACAGATTATCGGAAAGGGTTCTTAATTTATCAATGAATATCTTGATAAAATAGGGTTCTTGATAATATATTATGTGTGTAATGAATTTATCAATGAAAATCCTGATAAACAGACTGAGTTCCCGCAATTTCCAATTACCATTCGATAAGGAATTACAAAAAATGTTCGATCGTTTTGCTAATAATTACAAAGTAATGAACATCATTGTGGCTTCAATTATTATTCAAACTGTTTCTTCATTACAGTTTCCTTCAAACCCTTTCCTCAAACAGGCTATCACCGTAATTTCAATGTACTTCTTACATAGAAATAATTATCTATAACAGTAATTCCATAAATACAACAACAGTTTGAAGTCCAATTTAATAAGATCTATTGTGCATTCAGTACTCTTCAATTTCCACGAATGTTTATCTGGTGTTGCGGTCTTCTTATACTGGACTATCACGCTATGAAATTTAATGAGGTCTGACGGTAGAACGGTATTAAGACGTAAAAAGTATACAATTTTAATAGATTGAGGAATACTTAACTATTTGCAATACATCTGTTCTGCATAAGGGCGCGGGTGCGACTTGTTGTCGGACAAAGTATTACAAATTTTTTTATAACGAAATTCTCTGTGACAGTAGTGTTTAGAAGAAGTGAATGGTCAATCATCAATCAGGGCAATAGGCTCATTAGTGGGATGTGGGACGAAAACAATTAGTGCAAGGTAGATGTTAATATCTTAGGGACCGCTTGAATATTGATTTGAATAATAATTTTCATACTTGTGGCGCTCGTGATATACCTGTAATTGAGCTGAGTGAGACGAAGTCGAGCGATAGCTCCTCATACTAGACTTCAGGATTTTCTTTGTCACAGGTCTCCTCCTAAACTACTAATTCAATCAGAACCAAATTTGGCATGATTGAAGAGGTCAATCAGAGGAAGGTTTATGGATATATTTTGAAAAAATTAATGCTACCACAGAGGAATGATCACCGTTAAAAAAATTCCAGATGGAATTACATAATAACCGCTCGAGACCCTGTGACCAAACTTTACACGCTCAGAAAACATGTCCAGAGTTGTGCCTTTCAAAAAGAATTTTCAAAATGGGACTTGCCACGGAGGAATGATCACTGTTCAAAATTTTCAAAATCTGATTCACGATGTCTCACTCAGCTCAACATTGCAAGCAGCGATTCGCCTTGCAGACCTAGTCTATCTATACTATTATAAAATTTTAAATTAGTTGTGTCTGTACATTGGAGGTATTAAAAAAAACCGGCCAAGTGCGAGTCGGACTCGCCCATGAAGGGTTCCGTAGCACCAAGTAAAATTTTTATATTTGAGTTGATTGAATGAAAGGTAAATTGCGGTTTACGATTTATGACGTATTAAAAAAAACTACTAACTAGATTATGTTCAAACTAATTTTCGGTGGAAGTTTACGTGGTAATGTAGATCATATATTTTTTTAAGTTTTATCATTCTCTTATTATAGAAGTTACAGGGGGGGACACACATTTTACCACTTTGGAAGTGTCTAAACTATACAGTTTAGAAAAAAATGATATTAGAAACTTCAATATCATTTTCGAAAACCTACACATAGATACCTTGGGTTTTGGTGAAAAATAAAATTTTGACTTTCAGTTCTGGAACCCCCAAAATTTTTTGTTTTTTTTTTCAATTTTTTGTGTGAAAATCTTAATGCAGTTCACAGAATACATCTACGTACCAAGTTTCAACAGCATAGTTCTTATAGTTTCGAAAAAAAGTGGCTGTGACATACGGACGGACAGACAGACAGACATGACGAATCATAAGGGTTCCGTTTTTAGCCATTTGGCTACGGAACCCTAAAAATACATGCGTTATGTTATACTAACGACACTGAACAAAAAATATTGTTTTGGAATTCTTGTCTGTTTATCTGTTTGTCTGTCTGTTCATGTGTGACGCAAAAACTACTAAACAGATTTGAATTAAATTATTTTTATTAGAGAGGTCTTAGTCAGACAAAATCTGCCGTATGTTTGATTGCAATTGATTAAATAGAACTGGAGATATAACCAAAAAACGATAACTAAGATCCACTCGGGCGGACACGCGGGCATCAGCTAGTGATGCATAAAAACAAATTAATGGTAAAGCCTTTTGTTAGGTCTTAGGTTCATAATATAACATAAACTCACGCCTATATCCCCGAAGGGGTAGGTAGAGGTGCTAGCACCCACATATCGCCAGTTTATGTTTAGGTCACAATGTAATAGGTGGCGAGCCTATTACCATTAACCGGGCACTTATAAGCCTGCGATAAATACACACGTAACTTCGAAAAGCATCGAAAAGTCATTGGTGTGTGCCATGGTAAAACCTGGGATCGAACCCGAGACCTCGTCTCAGCAGTCCATTACCCATACCACTAGGTTACCGCGGCTTTTTTTTGTCTTAGGTTCGATAATCGATAATCAGGCTAAATGTGATTTGATGTTTATTTGCCGTGAGCTTGTCTGCCGTCTTAGTGGTATAAAAAAAAAAGTTTCTATCAAGAAGTTTTCACTATCTACCCGGTAGATGTTTATAAAGGCTTGTATTATATATGAGACAGAAAAAGAAAACCTAACTCGCTTTTGAGTACCCTTTCAGGCAAATGAGGAAATGAAAAAAACTGGCTAAGTGCGAGTCGGACTCGCGTACGTAGGGTTCCGTACTATCATCTATAAAATGGGAACACCCTTAAATTTATTTTATGTTAATTTAATTATTTATTTTTGAAGTGACTATATGTATTACTAAATATTCTGTGAATATTTCAACCAGTTGTCGTTATTAATATCAAGCAAAACACGGCAAAAAATTACGTTTCTTGTATAGGAACCCCCTTGAATATTTATTTTATTTTTACATAACATAACATAACATAAACTCACCCCTATGTCCCCGAAGGGGTAGGCAGAGGTGCTAGCACCCACATTTCGCCAGTTTATGTTTAGGTCCCAATAGGTGGCGAGCCTATTGCCATTAACCGGGCACTTATAAACCTGCGATAAATACACACATAACTTCGAAAAGCATCGAAAAGTCATTGGTGTGTGCCATGGTAAAACCTAGGATCGAACCCGAGACCTCGTCTCAGCAGTCCATTACCCATCCCACTAGGCTACCGCGACTATTTTATTTTTGTTTAAAGTATTTGTTGTTATAGTGGCAACATAAATACATTATCTATAATAATTTGAACTCCCTACCTATCACGGTTCATGAGATACAGCCTGACGACAGACGGACGAACGGACAGCGGAGCCTTTGTAATAGGGTCCCGTTTTACCGTTAGGATACGGAACCCTAAAATTCATAATGAGAATATAAATTTAAGCTTAACTACGCACATTTGCTTGTACGTACTGCATACTGTCCAGGCAGTTTGTAATTAGCCGGTTTAATGTTATTTGAGCGTTTAACAACAGCTGCCTGCTAAACATTTTGTTTGATAATTCTTTTTTTTTATATTCGCCGGTGTGTGGTCCGCATATTCTTAATGTCCTCTACTATTTAGTAGATTATGTTACGAATGTATTTAAAATGTTAATTTTCATTTTTGTCATGGCTTTTAGCAGGTGTAGTTGGAGCAAATAATTAATTTCCTACAATTAGACCAGTATTATTTTTGTTGAAATAAAATTTGCCGCGGATATTATTGAGTATTATTTTTAATGAAATTTAATACTGCTTTATGTCGTATTTTAAACTAAAATGTTAACATAAAAAGTTAACAAACCGAAATAATTTTAAAAACAATATTTTATAATCATTTCATTAAAAAAAAAAATTTACATAGGTATCTACTTAATAGACGGGGACACCGTGGTTCCCAAACCCGAGGGGGCCATCTCGAAACAGGAGATGGCCCAGGGTCACTCGGGGTGCGAGGGATATATGCTCTATGGGCAACTTTACACCCGGCTTCTTAAGACCCGAGACGGCGTGCGGTTTTAGTCGGTTCAAGCCCGACATAACCGCCCCCGCTGGCCGGCGGGGGGGGTATCCGAAGGGATTTCCGCACGAAAAAAAAAAGGGTACCTACCTACCTACTATATTTTTAGAATTTTTTTCAAACAATACTAAATGAACAGAAAAGAATCTAAATATTAATAGTATGTTTAATGTTATATTTATAAATATATATATAAAAAACAGACGTGTTAATAATATCATAGTAGCTACACAGTTTACAAAAATCCTACATAAATAAAAATATATTAGTACAGACGTATTTTTTTAATAATTGAGGCTTATTATGCCGCATCAAACAAATGCTTTGGAATTTGTTCCACGAAAACTGTTGTACGGTTTGCAACAAAATTACTAATAATTACGACAATTTATGAATAATCATTATTCGGATAACATAATTATTTCTAAATGCTGCTATTATGTTAGAATTTTAAATTAATAATCATGCATTATTAAAATTCGAATTTAATAAATGCTACTATTATTATCACAAACTTCGTATTAGTAATGTAATGTATTTATAAAAAGAAAAGAAAGTTAATTTTCATTTTATCATCAATTAATTTTTATTACTCAATTTTGCCACAGCAAAATAGAGCAATATCAACACAAATTAAAACTTTCAAACATCATTAGCAAACACTATCAATAAAATAAATGTAGTTAAAATCTGTTAAGAATGCATTATTTCATAAAGTACTAGGTTCATCAATTTGGAGACAAAATTCTCAATTGCGTAAGAATTTGGCACATAGTTCCGTCCGCCACCTAAGTTTCTGGGCCCCGTTTTTTGGTTCTTGTCAGCAAGATACCAACACTAATATACCAGATTTTCTTGAATCCATTCCTTGTTATGGCAACTATTTCAACTGACCTCAAGCTGTGGAACAAGAACTAAATTTTATAATTAAGTTCTTGTTCCACAGCTTGAGATCAGTTTTTACGCTTGACTATTTTGCTGTCCGTCTGTCGGAATTAAGTCCACTACACCCGTACCGCGGGGCAGCGTTTAAATGACTTATCATTATGTAATTACTATCATTGTATGTTCGCACACACACACTTACACATATTTTAGTCTCTATTTACACACACTAATATTCACTTATACTTGTAGAAATAAAACATACACAACTGTTTTATGCATATGTGGGTGTGTGCTGTTATTTTGGCAGCCTCGGTGGGGTTGTAATTGTGTCTGTCTGACTGTAAAATAGTTTTCAACTGAAGTTAAAATTAACGGCTGTATACATGACTAGCGAAAAGTGAAAAGGCTTTGAAAAATGTATACTGTACAATACCTACAGTTATCTATGTCAAACAAACGGTATGCCTCAAGGCATTATACTAGGTCCACTTTTATTTTGCTCAGATATAATACCGATTACTAACATAAACTTTTAATACATTAATAATAACTTTCAACTTGATCCCAAATATAACAATATTTATGTTTGAAGGAAATACTCTAATTGAATAATTTCACTTGGTTGGTAATTGGTTGTAATATTGATATGAAAATCTATTCAGGTTTCCATATCAATCTTACACAAAATAATGCGTGTTTCAGGTTTAAGAATCTAATCTTCCCCTAATAGCATTAAATAAGTATAGATTTAGATCGGAAAAAGATAACATCTAGGACGGGACTTGAACCCGCGATCAGTCCCTTACAGGGGGAATGCTCTGACCAACTGTGTGTCTAGACCTAGTTGTGTCTAGGTGGCTCAGTTGGTCAGAGCATTCCCCACAAGTCCTAGATGTTATCTTTTTCCGTTCTAAATCTATAGGAATAGTAGGCATACCAATTGCTTCAAAATGTAATTGAACTAGATATGTATTCAAACTAAAAACTCTCAACTAACATGCAGATAACCCACTATCCATAAACCCTCACTCAAATCTCCCCTTCATTACATACCAGCTTTAACAAAATAATTGTCGGTCAGCAGATTGCAGTCAATATGACTGAGGACTCAGTTGATATTACTACGAATCCCGCTGGGTGTCTTCTTAGAAACTAAATAAAGTTTAATCAAAAGCGTTTGACTGACTTGTTCATGCGACTTTAATCAATTAATTGTATTGGGTCGTTGACTGTCAATAAAAGTATTAGAATTATAAATTGCAGTGTCAGAATACCTTTTTTTTTTTTTTTTTCGTGCGGAAATCCCTTCGGATACCCTCCCATGTGCCAGCGGGGAATACCTATGTGTATTTTAGCATTACATTTTATTTTGATTATACATAATTTCTTAAGCTCCGGGGTGTATGGGGCCTCCTTAGAACGTCTGGGTCCAAGTCAAGCCAAAGTGTTTTTAAAACACACGTTTTAAAAAGTTAATTTTACAGAATCGGGTCCCTGAAGGGGTGACCGGAAATTCCTAGTAACCTAATAGAGGGTCCCTAGTATTTGTCAAAGTGAGAAGTAGGTATTGTCTCGGTCTTGCCCCGGTTTGGGGGAGAACACTAGTCGCCCCACCGTCCCGGCCTGCTTCTGCTGGGGTGACAGGCGGCCTCACCTGCCACCCCCAGGCCTGCGTTCATTGTGGACGGAGGTCGTTGAGTCGGTTCAAGCCCGACATAACCGCCCCCGCTGGCCGGCGGGGGGGTATCCGAAGGGATATCCGCACGAGAAAAAAAAAAAAAATGTATTGTCTCGGTCGAACCGAACTATTCCTGAGAAAACATTGCTCTACCACCTACTACTAAATTAGTAGTTAGAATTTACTTAAACTTAACATAAACAATGTCATTAGGCAACAAAGTTGACTAAAGTGTGGTTTAATGTTGCTTAGCAGCAAATGAACGTTCAAAGAAATAGCGTAGAAACGATTATAAATAAGTTGGAACTCATTACACTATTCGCTGCAGTCGGCTAATTTAATTGGATAAGTATTGTACGCTGCTATCTCTTGACGCGCTCTTATCTTTAAGTTTTAGAACAGAGGGTGGGGTAGGGACTTTCAATATAAAAGTATTCAGATGTATTGAAAAAAAAGCTATAAACTAATAATAATAAATATTAGTATTAATTAGTTATTAATTATAAATATTAATAAATCCTCACCTGGGATCTTCAGACACCGGGGAGTAAGGTTGCCCGGCCCATAAGGCATTTTCCCTCGCACCCCGACGTAGGACCATCTTCGGTTTCGAGGTGGCCTGCTTCTGCCGGGGTGACAGGCGGCCTCACCTGTTACCCTCAGGTATGCGTTCGTGGACCGTTAACTATACGTAATACATTTAGTTTACGACTTTCTCCCCTTAAAGTAGAGAGGGATATCAATCCTCCATCATTAATGATAATGATAGAATTGGTAATTTTATATTAAATGAAACTTGAATGCGATACAACTCATAATCCTCCAAGCCTTTTCCCAACTCAATTGGGGTCGCCTTTTCAGTCTAACCACAAAACGGCTAAAACTGCAATAAATTGAAGCGACTGCAATCTGGCCTCCACAACCCACTGGCGATATCGAGTTAGCTGGCGATATCCAGTTATCGGACTTTTTAGGACTCTAACTACCTATAACGACTGTCACAGATGTTCGTAAGTCAACCGAGACCAACGGCTTAACGTGCTTTTCGAGGTACGGTGGGGTCTCACTGTGTCAAAAGAATGGTCACCCATCCTAAGACTACCTCGACTAGTGTTGCTTAAAGTTGTAATGTTTTAACCTACTCGGTTATCATTTAACCACGAGCCCCGTGATACAAATACCTACCAATAATTAGAAAATTCAAACAATGGCATAAGATTTATTAACTCTCTTTGTCTCCCGATAAAGAACTATAATACTTTATCCACACACGTGTTTCTGTCCTTCTTTAATCCTACAAGGGCCTATCGTGGCCTCGAATATTTACACGGGGCTTTAAAAGCATATATCGTGGCCATTTTAGATTTACCAGCATCTGGAACCGAGGCCTTAACTTTTTGACTTTGCTCATTAGGGTGTCCCGATAACGCGTTTTTTTTTTGGATTTCCTTAACGGAAGACCTCTCAAGTTTGTGGAATTGATCATAGATTGTACAAAGTTTTGATCTTTTTTGCATTTTCATGGTAATATTTGACTCGCGACTTCCTGAAAGAAATATAAAAAAATAATTTACCATAACATAATATAACATAAACTCACACTTATGGGATATAAGTGTGAGTTTAAGGTGAGTTAAAGGTTTAAGGGGTAGGCAGAGGTGCTAGCACCCACATTTCGCCAGTTTATGTTTAGGTCCCAATGTAATAGGTGGCGAGCCTATTGCCATTAACCGGGCACTTATAAGCCTGCGATAAATACACACATAACTTCGAAAAGCATCTAAAAGTCATTGGTGTGTGCCATGGTAAAACCTGGGATCGAACCCGAGACCTCGTCTCAGCAGTCCATTACCCATACCACTAGGCTACCGCGGCTATTCAAAGTGGCCAAAACGTGTTGTTGAATGCAAGAAATGTCTTGTATAGTATTATTTCTATCACTTAATTACATCACAAATAACACTATACATAATGAAATAAAAAGTATTTTTTTTTCATATTTAGTTTAAGTTAGTTAACTAAATAGTTAGTTAACCAATAGTCAAATATAACCATGAAAATGCAAGACTATCATAACTTTGGGTACCGGTAGAGTCCTAAAGATATAGTTTAATATTTTTTTCATTATTATTTTGGTAATCTACGATTACCAAAATACGTTAAAATACGTTCGCAAGAATTACGGTAGATGGCTCCAACGTCGCCTTAAGACGTATATGATATATCGGAGAATTTCGAATATCTGGGACGTGTCTAGGAGGCTCAGTTGATCAGAGCATTCCCCCTGTAAGGGACTGGTCGCGGGTTCAAGTCCCGTCCTAGATGTTCTCTTTTTCCGATCTAAATCTTTAGAAAAAAGTAAGCATACAAAATGCTTAAGAATTTAATTGAATTAATTAGTCGGAGTCATCAAAAAGCAATGTTTAAAAATGACTGTAAAGTTATTCATTGTTTCCGTAGTTCGCAAGAATTACGGTAGATGGCTCCAACGTCGCCTTAAGACGTATATGATATATCGGAGAATTTCGAATATCTGGGACGTGTCTAGGAGGCCCAGTTGATCAGAGCATTCCCCCTGTAAGGGACTGGTCGCGGGTTCAAGTCCCGTCCTAGATGTTCTCTTTTTCCGATCTAAATCTTTAATCTACGATGAATTCCACAACCTTTGAGAGGTTGTAAGTTCAGGAAATCCAAAAAAAAGAAACGATTTTACTTTGTATTGATGGACCATGAGGAAAATATGTTTTTAAAATCTTATGCAACTCCTCACTTCGTCCTGTTCCATTACTCTACCAACCCGCGGTAGAACAGTTTGACGTACGATGAAGGAATTCTGCGATAAAGTAGCGGCTCTACGTGCTTCGCTATTCGGCCCCGATTGTCCACGGCTTCGTTAAAATGGCATTAAATGACCAGCTGTTGTTTTTTAGTTAAAAGTAGTATTTATTTAGGGTCGGCAGTGTTCGAGGCTTTTTAGTTATAGTGTAGGTTAGAATTTATTTCAAGCACTGTCGGCGACAAAAAAATCGCTCGATCGACCGATTTTAATGATTTTAGCATAATCATAGATGATAGTGATGTGACGGACATAGGCTATACAAATTCAAATTATGAAGTACCACGGAGAAATAATCACCGAACAAAATATTCAAAAGCTGCTTTCTCAAAATCCACAATTAGTAAAATCTAAGTTTTGGCGCGAAAACGTAGCCTATAACCATAAAAACCGATTAAAAAAAGAAAACTGAAAATCGGAAAAGACACGGAGGAATAATCGCCGAAAAAACCATTCAATGGTATTCAATTTAAAAAAAAATGCGCGTGAATTGTAGGTAATCATGTAGTGCACTCTCAGCTTAACATTGCAACAGCAGAATGCATTGCGCCCCTAGTGGCATATTTAGGCCCAAATGACAAACTATAACCAGCAAAATGTGAATTAACTTCTCTATCTCCCCTTCAGGGTATAAAAATGAGAAACTTAGCACTTCATTTATTGTCCTAAATGGTGTTCTTTAAAAGGAGAATCCAAATCGTGTTAAATAAAGTAGAATTCCATGAAATGATTGCTCCATTAGCCTGGTCAGAAAGCGCTTTATGAATTACGTCCCTTCGTCTCGACAAGACCACTGATACGATTTGACGTACAGATGTTAACTGATTAATCGTTTGGAAAACTCTCTGGTTTTGTAACTCTATCTTTGTACCTTTATCATATACACTAACTTCAAAAGCATACCTTAACTCATAAGAAACAAAATTCAATTTTCTTTAACACTATTTTTTTATAATTCGCTGTTGATTTTGAAGCTTTTTCTGATGGTTATAAAGTTGGTTTTTATTTAACATGTTTGGTGATTAAGAAGTGTAAATAAGCTACTGTTTAGTGTCAGTTTACTTGTACGTTAAGTTTCGATGTCCAGAATTGGATTCTTGGTCAAACATGTTATTATATTCGGATGAGATGATGTTGCACCCTTTGTAGATAATCACTCAAAATAGAGATTTTTTTCAGTAGTACAACTTTTACAGTCTCCTATTCTATAGGAAAACTGTACATTGTTGTTGCTTAGGGAGGCTGGCCATAAAGGGTACCGTGATTAAAATATAGTTGATTTATTACTGTTCAATAATAAATACCGAGTATAATCATACTAATCATATAGAGACCGATATTCTTAGCAATCCATGGATTCTCCGTGCGGGTACCGGGTCCATCGCGTTGCTGAGTTGGGAACTCGGGACAGTGCCTGGGACTTGCGACCCAAGTGTAGGTTTAGAAGGGGCCCCTCTTCAACAACTACATCAACACTCACCTTCACTACCCAAGTTCCCCTCCCTGCCTAAACAAATTTGATGCGAACCTACTAGTGCCGCTTTAGACGTCCTAGTAATGAGCTTATTGTAGCTCTCGATAGGCCTAGATCTTTAAGTAGGTTATAGAGAGATTTTGCTGGTATACCTCTCGCTCCCACTTCCACTGCATACAAATTAACCACGTAACCGTTTTTGATTAATTCGTTTGTGAGATCATAGTATTTATTTAGTTATCCTATTAATATCATAAATATGAAAGTTTGTGAAGATGTTTGGATGTTTGTTATTCATTCACGCTTAAACGGCTAAACTGAGCCAGCTGAAATTTGATACAGGAATAGATAACAGTCTGCAATAACCACGAAGCAACACATAGATATAGACATGGGCTGTGGGAACGAGGTCGGAACTCCACACGGGATACCTTTTTTTTTTTTTTTTATCGTGCGGAAATCCCTTCGGATACCCCCCCGCCGGCCAGCGGTGGCGGTTATGTCGGGCTTGCACCGACTAAAACCGCACGCCGTCTCGGGTCTTCAGACGCCGGGGTGTAAGGTTACCCATAGAGCATATCCCTCGCACCCCGGCTGACCCTGGGCTATCTCACCACTAACAGCATCGCTCATCGTGTCTCCTCTGAAAGCAGAGGAGTACGGAGAGCGATGTGTTCCCGCCACGTTGGGTATTGGCCGACGATCAATGCCAACCCTATGAAGGGGTGAAGGGGAAGCCATTGACCGCCGCCCAGGGTGTACCGGCCGCTCCGATTCCGTTCCCCCCGGACTGCATCGGGATCGGAATCGGAGCGACACTCGAGGAGGTTACCCAACACACACCCCCACACGGGATACCTGGTAAGTATATAAGAACTCGAAGTTAGGTCGTTAACAAATAAATGACACCTCTGATGAACAGCTAGCAAGATTTGGTTACCGCTTACTATCAGCAATCCAAGCGGTTTGGTACTTCTTTTCTTTGTCGCACCATAAAGAACTAGAATGCTCTACCGGCGCACGAGTTTCCTTATTCTCGTATTCCTGGGTTCTTCAAGCATCTGTTGAGGCCGTCAAGGTAGGGTCTACCATTTTAGGATCGTCAGTATCTGAGATGGTGGCCACTAACTTCTTACCATCCATCGGGGTGCATTCAATTGAAGGACTAAATATTTAAAAAAAACCTATTTGATAGGTGAATATTGTCTGCAACTTTGTTCTTAAATTGGATAAATTGCTATATATTAATGTTGTATATAATATAAATGTATAATACCCTTCTGCTTAGCCCTTCAGGGATCTAAAGACATTTATTTATTTATCCACATACATTGATACTACAGGTTACAAAACCTAAGACAGCAATGTAGAAATGAGAGAAAATAAACACAAAAAATCAAATAGTCAAAACAACCATAACATCCTAAACTAACCTGAGGGGGCCATCTCGATACCGGAGATGGCCCAGGGTCAGTCGGGGTGCGAGGGATATGCTCTATGGGCAACCTTACACCCCGGCGTCTGCAGACCCGAGACGGCGTGCGGTTTAAGTTGGTTCAAGCCCGACATAACCGTCCCCGCTAGCCGCCTATCCGAAGGGATTTCCGAACGGAAAAAAAAAATTATCCTACTTACTATTAATATTACTAATCACATTTATAATGTGAAAGTTTGTGAAATTGACATATTTAGATGTTTGTAACGCTATCACGCTCAAACGGCTGAACAGATCTGGCTGAAATTTGGCACAGGGATATATTATAGTTAGGAAATCTCCATGCGGGCGGAGCCGCGGGTTACAGCTAGTTTACGTATATTTATACGCTCGCTAATAATAAATAAATAATGAATAATAAATATTCTACGACATTCTACACAGCGCTTTCTAGACCCAAAGAAAGCATAGTTTAACTAGCTTGTGTTATGGGTTCCAGAATGCGGATAAACATACTTATATACTTTTTTTTTTATAAATACATACATATTATACATAGAAACACCCAGACCAATGCAAATAGACATATTCATGCATACAAATATTTGCACTGAGCGGGAATCGAACCCGCGCCCCCTGTCGTAGCAGTCGAATGCATTACCGCTACGCCACAGAGGCCGTCAGGCATATAATATTCAGGCATATAACTCATTAGATGTAAACGGGGTCGTCGCCATCCCCTCGGGGATCGCGGCCATTTTTATATTACGTTATTTATTATGATTAATGACAGCAAATTAGGGCTATTTGTTCTACTATTTAAGGATAGATTAAAGTATATATTTAAGTACTTTTGTCCTTATCATATCAACTATATTATAGAAGGGGACAGTGGGGATAATTTCATCTACATTCATATGACAGTTTCGAGTATGACAGGATCAATGGTACAGGATAGCTGATGTATGTATTTACATTTGTAGTTGTACCCTTTTCATATAAATGGTGGTAATTTCTATGGTGGTAGAGTCAAGCAACAGTCATTTTGGCCGTTGCATGAATGGGCCGACTCGACCGGGGAAGCATCACCCTCTCACAGAATATCGACGCCAAGTAACAGTATTTGAACTGTTGCGTTCCGTTTGGTTAGTGAGAGTGCCGGTACCCATACTCCTTTCCCATCCCCTTTCCTTTCCAGAGTCGGTAGCGCGAGTGTGACGCCACTGGTGTTGCACACGTCCATAGGCCGCAGTAACCGCTTCCCATCAGGTGGGCCGTGTGCTTGTCTACCACCTTAGTGGTATAAAAAAAAATGTAGAAGGGGACAGTGGGGATAATTTTCCATCTACATTCATATGACTGTTTTCTGCAAGTCAACCAAAATGGCATAACTACACTTTTTTCTAACACAAAGAAAATGGGTTGTAAATCGTTCAGTATCGGTTTTAAGTGGAAGAATGCTACAATTTGTACGGGGTTTTAAATAAGACAGAGGCTGAACTCTTTTCTTTTTGTTTCTCTATTCTCTTATATTGCATGTTTTCGTAGCCGACAGGAACCACTTACCATCATGGATATGGCATGGCCTGCTTGTTAACTTCCTTAGTATTATAAAAACAAACGTAAATGTTTTTATGTATAACCCACTCCATATCTTTGAAAACCTGGCCATTCTTTACCAACAAAAGATGGTGAAAACGTACTGCAATATTGACTGTAGACCCCCGTTGCGCACACGCATAGCATTTCAAATAATTGAGACATATATCAACGCACAGTTAAGCTGACAGACCCGCAAGGCAAAACAGTGCAAGCGCTAAATGAATATTTTTAATATTGAGATCATTAATATTGATAATTATTTAGCGCCTCAAGTGTTTTGTCTAGTAATAAAATTAAATTTATTTAACTTTATTTTGAGATGGAGTGTGTTTAATGTTTGTACGTAACGGACTACCGAGACGAGGTCTCGAGTTCGATCCCCAGTCGCCCCGGGCACACACCTCTGACTTTTCGTAGTTATGTGTGTATTAAAAATGTTGATTATCGCTCGCTTAGTAATGTGCCCGGTAGATGGCAATAGGCTCGCCCCCTATTACATTGGAACCGAAACATAACTGGCGAATCGTGGTTGTGTAATACACCTCTGCCTACCCCTTCGGGGATACAGGCGTGAAGTTATGTTATGTTATGTTATGTTTATTGATGTTATTTTGATTTTACTTTTAACCGACCAAAAAATGAGTATATAAATATGTATTTTTTTTCGATATTCGAAGTGATTTTCTCAATAAATAATGAAAATATTTGTATGATCTTTTTAATAACGCAATGTAAATACTCTGAGACATTTTGAGTGTATAATATATAATCAAGTGACATTAGTAATAACTAGCGATAAAATAAAATAAAATTATTGATTAGATTTTTTTGATTTTATATATTAATATTATAAAGAAGGAAAGATTCATTCGTTTGTAATCGTTAAGCTCTGAAAATACCGAACCGATTTCAAAAAATATTTTTATTTCAGTAGATGCCCAATGAAATCTAATACCTTTAAAGGAACAATTCTTATATACACGAGCATAATCTGAATCTCGGAAATAGCTACAACGATTTTCATGAAATTTCGTATGCAGGTGGTATCGAAGGCAAGAAATCGATTTAGCTAAGTTTAATTTTTAAAAGAAGACTAAAATCAGGTCATCCAGGTACTGTAATATATTAAAATAAGAGTCATCAAATCTCTTTTCGAGATTGTCGTATAAATATAAATAATAAGGTCTTTAAATGAAGTTTATGAAGTAGCTGTACTGTTTTGACCACTGATGTGATGAATGGAATTCTGACACGGAGAAGCGTAGGCAGTGAGAAATAATCCATTTCCTACGGTTGATCTCAGTTAGTCAGAATTCTAGGTAATGCCAGTGAATCATCGTGACCTGTTAAACTTTATAGTAATACTAGCTATTGCTAAACTTTATGGTTATACTAGTTATTGCTCGGGTGGAATTCTCAGCCGGTTCCCGTATTCTCTCGTTGGAGACCATGGTGAGGGCCGTGGTCCCCGATGGGAGCAAGTGGCACGCCGCCGCCTCTTTCTGCGAGCTGGTAATGCGCGCGAAAGAGACGGCGGAGAGGGAGCGGGAGAGAACCCTGCCCCTCGAGTTTCGCAGTCTGCGGCGAGGACGCCGCAGACGCATCTACGCCTGGGACTACTGACCTCCATGATCGGGGCCTGAGGACGGCAGTTGGCCGACTCACCGTCCTTACAGAAGCTTACACACGCCTGCCAACTCACCGAAGCGGTATAAAACCCGACCCCACCAGGCGAGGCCGCGGTGGCGGCCAAAGTCCGCCGGCAACCCTGGGGTTATCCTTTCGAGGGCTTACCCGGGGTGCCCGGCAACGGACACTTGGGGAGGACACCGTGCGGTTTTAGTCGATACACTACATAACCACCCCCGCTGGCCGGCGGGGGGATATTCGAAGGGACTTCCGCACGTAAAAAAAAAAGAAAAAAGCCCGTTCCCCGTAAGCCATGGGAACCTATTCCAGGGAAAAAAGTAGACCATGTTTTCTTCCAGACCAATCTATCTCTGTACCAAATTTCAGCCAGATCCGTTCAACCATTAGAGCGTGATGAGTAAGAACACAACCAAACACATAAAACACATAACATAACTTCCCGCCTGTATCCTCGAACGGGTAGGCAGAGGTGTATCACACACCCACGATTCGCCAGTTATGTTTCGGTCCCAATGTAATAGGGGGCGAGCCTATTGCCATCTACCGAGCACATTATTAAGCGAGCGATAATTAACATTCATTAATGCACACATAACTACGAAAAGTCAGAGGTGTGTGCCCGGGGCGACTGGGGATCGAATTCGAGACCTCGTCTCGGCAGTCCGTTACATACGCCACTGGGCTATCGTCGCTTTACATCCAAATATCTTCGCAATTTGTCACATACAATAGTAATACGATTAGTAGTAATTAAGATATATATGGTAGAATTTACGTCACTCAAGCTTATCAGGGTGGGTGTGTCGGTAGACACACAAAAAAATAGGTTCTTAACAACGATGTGATTCCGAGTAGAATTTATGAGGGGCTGGGGGGTTATCTTTTCGAGGGCTTACCCGGGGTGCCCGATACTTGGGGAGGACACCGTGCGGTTTAAGTCGGTTCAAGCCCGACATAACCACCCCCGCTGGCCCGCGGGGGGGTATCCGAAGGGATTTCCGCAGGTAAAATAAAAGGGGGGTGCGAGGGAAATGCTTTATGGGGCACCCCGCTGCGCGTTGAAGACCCGAGACGGCGTACGGTTTTAGTCGGTTCAAGCCCGACATATCTTCACCCACTGGCCGGTGGGGGGGTATCCGAGGGGATTAGGGGAATTTCCGCACCAAAAAAAGGTACGCTAATTTTGCCTTTTCTTTTTAAATACAATTTTTTTTTTTCGCTTATTCTGCCTATGGTAACTGATGACTTAGGGTTGCTTATCCGGTAATAACCTGGCATCAGAAGTGTCTGGTTGACGGCAATAAGCTTACCCCTTATAACATGGAACTGAATGATACCCCTCCGGACCATCTGACCACCATGAACTTGCCACCGGTTGTCAATTGAGACGGAAACCACCCCATTTTACCACTGGTGGTCAAGGAAAGTTTATTTAGAGATACGTCTGCTTATCTCTTTAGGGATTTACATTCATAACTTTAAAAAACATATAGCTTTCTATATATTTGTATAAAAAAATTTAAAAAAAATTCAAAACTGTTTCGCATTTAACAACGCATCTAAATCTTACTCAATCAGGCATTAACCTCTGTAAAATCGCCTAAACCATATAATAATAACAAATGCTCAGTGTCTTAGACGGCTGCTAATAGCAGTACCGGGTTCGATCCTCGGCTAAATTTGCATACCTCATTGTTGGTTGCAAACCATAATTTTTGAGTCGAAAAAAAGATTTTTTGTACGGAACCGTGTAATAACGTTTCGATGGGGGTATTAAAGATTTCTTATGCTTTCTAATTTGGTAACGGTTTTAGGGATCCGTAGGAATAAGAAATATTTGATAATAAAGTTATTATCTTAAACATTAATTATGTTATACTAGCTGTTGCCCGCGGCTCCGCCTATGTTACTCAGTGATAATGTATCTTTCTAACGGTGAAAGAATTTTTGAAATTGGTCCAGTAATTTTTAACTTTATTCGTTACATACAATAATACAAATCTTTCCTCTTAATAATATTATTATAGTGCAGATTGTCATGTGGCAGTTTATGAGAATATTACACATTGAATTCAATTATTTATTATAATAACAGTATTTTTGCTTTATGGCAGACTTAATAGGAAGGATTATGAGTTCAACAGTCTATATGTGTCTAGGAGTGAAAAGTTAGCAAGTGAAATGATGTGGTCTCTACCTTCGTGAGATACTCAGTCATACGACTATATGTATGAATGAATACGGCCTCTGTGGTGTAGCGGTAGTGCATTCGACTGCTATGTATGACAGGGGGTGCGCGTTCGCTTCCCGCTCAGTTGAAATATTTATATGCATGAATATATCTATTTGCATTGGTCTGGGTGTTTCTATGTATAATATGTATGTATTTACAAAAAAAAAGTATAAAAGTATGTACATCCGCATTCTGGAACCCATAACACAAACTAGTTAAACTATGCTCACAGGGTATAGAAAGCGCTGTGTAGAATGTCTTAGAATATTTATTAATATTTATTTATACTACCAGTCACGGCTTCACCCGGACTTCAACAAATTCTATAACCCGATTGCAGACCACCCACAGTTTAAATTGTGAATGTAAACCTTAATAAGCTTTAATTACCATACCTTTTACTTCAATAGGCGATGGACCAGTGACGTACGTAACGGACTGCTGAGACGAGGTCTCGAGTTCGATCCCCAGTCGCACCGGGTACACACCTATGACTTTTCGTAGTTATGTGTGTATTAATAAATGTTAATTATCGCTCGCTTAATAATGTGCCTGGTAGATGGCAATAGGCTCGTCCCCTATTACATTGGGACCTTAACATAACTGGCGAATCGTGGGTGTGTAATACGCCTCTGCCTACTCCTTTGGGGATACAGGCGTGAAGTTATGTTTTGTTATGTTATGCTTTTACTTCAAAATTAAAAAAAAATACATAAAAAAAAAACTTTCATCTCCCATTTTTACTACATTAGGATTGATATTTCCAGTCGGTTCAAGTCCGACATACCCATCTTCCCATTAGCTCCGGTGGGGTGAAAGTGTGGAGGTTTCCGCACTTAACAAAAAAAAGGAATGATATTTCCAAAAACCCATCCTTAGTGGATGGTTTGCAACTACTGCTGAAATTTCAAGTTTGTAGGTTCAGCGCTTTGAGCTCTGCATAGATGAATCAGTCAGTCAGTACAAGTAATTATAATTATGTAACTTTTTTTTCTTCGTGCAGAAGTCCCCCAACATATCCCCCCGCCGGCCAGTGGGGGTGGTTATGTCGGATTCGAACCGATTAAAACCGCACGCCATCTCGGGACTTCAGGTTGTAAGGTGGCCATAAGGCATTTCCGTCGCACCCCGGCTGACTCAGGGCCATCTCAGGTTTCAAGATGGCCCCCTCGGGTTTGGGGACCACGGTGTCCCCATCTAATATTCTAATACATATGCCTACCCTTTTGGGGTTATATATATAAGTGATTGACACTATACACAGTATATAAGTGATTGCGGGGACATAGGTCGCTGCGCGTTTGGCTGAGAAATCAGAAAACAAGTTGAATTCCTGAGACGAGCTCAGCCGAATACAAGGGATTTTCGATTTAGCGATATATTTTTTTTGCGATTTTTTTTTTATCTTGCAATGGTTCACCCCAGCACGAATCTATTACCGAAAACAGCAACTCGATAGCTCATCTCCTTCATACCCAAAACCGTGACAGAAAATTGGCAACGACGACAATTCGATAGCAATAGGGCTTTTCTAAAGAAAATCCCAAAAAATACATCGCCAAAGTTGACTTCCCTTCGATTAGCGGCCGGACGTCATACCAAGCGCGGTCTCACACACATATGTAATTTTACGTGTACGACTTGCACTCACTTAGTCGTGCTGCTCACTAGCATGTATGCATCCAGGGTAGGATTTGAACCCACGATATTCTTTCTTTTTCTAAGAGTAATACTAGTAAGAATTCGGCTCATACGTCAACATCATAATCTTTGCGTTGTTTTCAGTTGGAGGATCCGCTTACTGTCTGTTTGCCAAATATAATCGAAATCTTTACAGCTATTTCTGCCTCATTGAGTAACAAACAAAATACAGCTTTTCACATTTGGAATAATTGGAAGATAACATTTTCAAATACCCGGCATAGTCACAAGCATTTGTTACGTGAAGAAAACAATATTTTAAGGCCAATGGCTTGCAAACTATTTTTTCCAGAGTTCGTTCAGGTCTGCTGCTTGAACTGACGCGAGTAACCTTTAAAACGATGGAGTTTTATACACAATTTCATATTATAATTAACTCTCATATGAACTTATACAGGTCACTTGTCCTGTTTCGAACTTGTGATAAGTAGGGATGAGATGAGAGTAATGTCGCAAAGAAATCATTAAGTATAGAAGTGGATGGTTACAATAGGAAAGGAAGAATTTTATTTTTCGTACGGAAATCCCCCCGGATCCCCCCTGCCAGTCAGCGGGGGTGGTTATCTCGGCTTCGAACGGACTGAAACCGCACGCCGTCTCGGGTCATCTGACGCCGGCGCCGGGGTGTAAGATGGCCCTTAGGGCATTGCCCTCGCACCCGGCTCATCCAGGGCCATCGACGGTTTTGAGGGGAGTGAAGGTTGTGATGATTGCAAGCAACTATTAATGGAATAAGCATTGCTTTGACATTAAATAAATATTCTACAACATTCTATATAGGCTATCTAAATCAAAAGTAAGCATAGCTTAGCAAGCTTATTGTATGGGTTCTAGAATGCAGGTAAACATACATAGTTTTTTTTTGAAAATACATAGAATATTATATATAGAAACACCCTGACTAATGTAAATATATGCATATTTATGCATACAATTATTTTTACTGAGCGGAAATCGATAAGCAGGAAGATGTTGATCATCTTATGCCCGTGGTAGAGACCCGCTCTTAGAAACACAAAGACTCTTTGCTATTGCAATGCCAGTTTCCAACCTAAGGCTAGTTCACGTTCAAATATAATTTGTAACCAAGTAGTAATTGTACACCAAGTAAACATAATATACATAAGTATTATAACATTAGAGGAGGAATTTATTTAGGTTTTAAATTAAAACATCGCAAAATACTTTACATAAATTAAACTTTGGTACCCGTTTGACATCAGCTACGTGTTTGCTTATATCTACCACACCTGAAATATGATATTTTATGAAAGTGCATGGTTCATACTAACTTGAAAAGTAGAACCAAGTTTAACCTGATAGGCAGCGTTGTTGTCATCATCAGAACAAAAACAAACAGTCTCTGGGGGACAACGTCTGCTTCGACTCACTAAAACACTTCACATAAAAAAACCTCATAATCTCACCATACCCACTTTTTCAACAAACTTTTCACACAATCCAATACAAGATCATTTTGAAGTCAGCTATTTAAGGGTCCACTAGGTGCTCATGGAGGAATGGAAAGAACGACTTGGGTAACCAAGCAGGGCACGCCACGATTGTGGCGGTAAGACCCGTCATAAGACCCTGGTGCTGGCCATGATCGGCAGCGAATGTGTGGAACGCTGCCGCCTTTTTCTGCGAGGCAGTGATACTTAATAGGAGAGGGGGGAGTTAGATCCTTAACTACATGTCGGGGTTACCACTACTGGCGGCTGGGGCCGATCGGGGTCTCTGGGATATCCTTTCTAGGGCACACCAGATTCTCCGACCACACAGGCCGATGTGACGAAACACCGTGCGGTTTTAGTCGATTCGTCTCCGACATGTCCACATCAACGTTAGCTCTGGAGAGGTGAAGCCCGAGGAGAGTTCCGCACGAGAATAAAAAAAAAAAGTACCATTTTGAAGTAGGCACACCGCGTAATAATAAACCTCATATGTAGTTAATTTCGTTTCAAGTCCACTCAGAACCGGAATCATCACCTATCATCGACCTTCCCCAACAATTCGTCACGCAAACATCCCATTCTAGCCCATGATTAAAAATCAGCGAAGCACACGCCATCCATTGACACAGCAACACTATCAAACGTTTGTAACACCATGCCGTTTCTGTTTGCGTGCGGTGGCCACGTGGAGTTGCGTCACACGCGAAGAAAGCACGCAATGCATGCACGCATAGTCACGAGCTTGAGATAATGTTTACCAACTCAAGTATTGTGGATAACGGTCGCTTTTGTTGTGGTGTCCACGGAACTGTTACACTGCACGGACCTGCTGAAGTTGCCACGCGAATTTTGTGTCGCGTCTTCATGAACGAGACTCGCGGTTAAATTGTATTTACTGCGATTAATCAGTAATCAGCGCATTGCATATGATATTCCTGATAGATGTACCTGATTCCAACAGTTACTTGAAGAGTTGTGGAGCAATCTAAGATCGAGTTCTAAAATTAAGTTCTGATCATCGAAATCTAGAAAACAAATTGATGTACAGAGGAATTAGGATATATAAGTACAGTGCGGTTTGAAAGAGGATGTGGTGCCGAGTGTTTAATTAGGTATACCTACTTATGTGCTTTGAGCTTGAAGACAGAAGTCGCAAGAATCTTTAGATTATTACTATTATTATTATTAATGGATGACGCGAAGACTGGTAGTGTAACGCATGGACTTCTGTCAACAATTCCTCATCTGCTAGTCGGTGCACCTGCTAAACTACGGACGATGCTCTGGCGCAGACTTTCCTTTCGGAGTTTGGAGGTCAGAATGATGACAGTCGCTCTCGTAAATGTCAACAAACTAAATGTAAATAATAAGCGGACCTACAAAGTGTAAATCATTAGGAGGATGATGATGGCCGTATTCAACGTGATTGGTTGACAGTTTTTTTTGTTACGTGTGGAATCCACCACGGTCCCCACGGTGTTTCGGAATCGGACCGAGTAAAACTACACGGTGTCTTTCCTAAACGTCCTATGCCGGAAACCCCGGATGCGCCCTCGAAAGGATAACCCCAGGGTCGGTTGACAGTATCATCAAAGTCTTGGGTCTGCGATTAGCTTATATGGCAGATGACAAAAAGGGAAGTCATAGGGTCATTTTTAGGATAATCGCACTTCTGATTATAGAGCCGGCAGCA
Organism: Cybosia mesomella; assembly: GCA_946251805.1. Taxonomy (NCBI): domain Eukaryota; kingdom Metazoa; phylum Arthropoda; class Insecta; order Lepidoptera; family Erebidae; genus Cybosia; species Cybosia mesomella. The sequence goes on from OX276409.1 coordinate 21,579,817, forward strand.
AGAAAAAGATGAATGTAGATAATTATAAAACCATTGCCTATGAATGCTTGCTAAGTTAGAACTTGTATTATTTATCACGTAACGCTCTAACTACACCAGCAGTATGAGTAATATAGCATTATAACTGCTCCCTATGAAACCTCTTTGAGAATCAACATAGGCGGCATATGCTCCATACAGACGTTGATTAGTTGGGATAGACTTGATGTGGCAGGCGGAGGAGTAGATGTTATAACACTCGTTAAGAGGCCAATGTCTAGCTGTAAACTGAAATAGGTTAATCGATTGAGAGGTATGGAATCTTTGGTGGTGCTTGGTTGGGGACCTCCACACGGTGCACCCTGAGCAACGGAGACAGCAGCGCCTCTCTCCTAGGGTGGGAGAGACGCTGCCGCCTACGGCCAACTCCGACCGAGGCGAGGACGGCCCTGTTGAGGGCTTTTCGGAAGCTTTCCACGTGTCCCTCTGATTAGCAGATGGCACAGTGGAGAGCAAGTAAGGGGGCCATCTCGAAACCGGAGATGGCCCAGGGTCAATTGGGGTGCGTGGGATATGCTCTATGGGTAACCTTACACCTCGGCGTCTAAAGACCCGAGACGGCGTGCGGTTTTAGTCGGTTTAAGCCCGACATAACTGCCCCCGTTGGCTGGCGGGGGGGTTTCCGAAGGGATTTCCCCACGAAAAAAAAAAAGGTATGGAATCTTTTAATAATGAGTGAACATCCACACATGAAAGACTGTGGGAAGATGCTGGATGCGGCAAGCTGAAGACAGGGCGCTATGGCGCTCATTAGGGGAGACCTATGTCCAGCAGTGGACTAGCATAGGTTGATGATGATAATGATCCACATAATATTAAAAACGCAATATTTCTTCATGCCTATTAGTGTTGCCATGGAATCAGGTACGCCTTGTGATTCCATGTTTTTACTGAAACTTTCCCGAAAAAATAATTCAATAAAATTCAATACAGCGTTGTAATCGAATCTGAGACTTCTATTCTATCTCACATATCATACCGGTACCACTGTAGCAGTAATTAATATACTTTCATAACAATAAATAAAAACTCAAGACATACAAGACACACGATAAAAATTCTTGATTGTGCAAACATTTTCCTTAAAAGCAATACAACTGAATAGCAGATGTGTATAAAAAGCTTTGAAGAATAAAGGTAAACACCCTAATGATTATCCGGGGAATCGAACCCTCAACAGCTGACCGCAACGTACCGTGTCTTTCGTGATTCGAGGCCATTAGCCAGAGGAGCATGGAACTATTTGGTAGCAACACAGACTACACACGTATATTCCGTCTGTATAGTAGTTTGTTGAGCGGCAAACGTAGTAAAACTATTTTTGTTTCTAGAATAACGCCGCGTGGTTCCTGGGGAAATAGAAAACGGTAGATATTGTATTTTTTCCTATGGGTGTCGTACAAGTCAACTCAGGTATGGGTGTTGTTAATCCGACAATAAATGTAACAGCCTATGGATGTGTGACCAAAAATATAGTTTGTGAAGTTTGGCTTTCAATATCTCTGGGTATAAAGAGGTATAAGTATAATGTAAGACAGTATACTCGTAGGAATAAGTAGTGGGGGAGGGTGCCCCCATACAAACATTAATGATCTTAGTTCATAAGGTCAACAGAAAGTTTACAGGTGAAACATATACCAGCCAAACTTAGACAACATAGATATCAGCACGAATGACGGCAAATATTGGCCATTCTTATAATAGGTCTTTAACTATGAAATTGCATAAATTTTCTTACAAATTCATGAGTTCGATATTCCTGTAATTTAATAGCTATTTCCATTTTATATTTTGTTTGAAAGTTGATTTCAAGATTTTACAACTCTGTATTAAAGTTTGTTTTTATTGGCCGCTTGATAAATTAATTCGATCTTCAAAAACAGTACTTCCTAAATGCTATCCATTTTGATGATAAATTTCGTATTACTTAACAGCTGTCACTGTTCAAAAATGTAATAAAAGTTGCTGTTAGCTTAATGTTGTCTCATTCATACTCAAAAAAAATCATAAAATTTGTTATTTGTCATTCCTAAAAAAATGCAAAAATATTAGTATTGAAAATTGGGTTTCCTCCAATTTCTTCAAGAAAAACGGCAATTTCATATGTAACGACCTAATATATTGGTGATATAATCGGGTTAAATGTAAATAATAAATTATCATCAAATAAATCGCGATAGAATCCGTTAAAAATAGTTTTATTTCAAATATAGGAAAATCTTCATCTGGATCATAAATAGAAAAATAAAGATTTTAGGAACTAAAAAAAAAACACGGTTTAGTAGCAAACCTAAGTCTATAAATAATAATTTCTAAGTGTGAATTACAATAAGGATATTGAAAAAAAAAAAACATTTTACAGCTTAAAATTTGTACAATTATAAATTATACATGAAACTAAATTAAGAAAAATACAAATTCAAAGGAAGTTGTAAGGAATAAGAAAAAACTCCACTCCAATCATTCTTAAATACTTAAGTCCCGTGTAATTTCTATTACCGGAAATAACTTTCAATAAGTTTAAACAAAACTAAAAGTTATTAAGAAAATAAATAATATCATAACCCGCCCAATTCACACACATGCCTGTGACCATGACCAGTGAGTGCAACCCCTGTGACCATGACCAGTGACCAGTGCAACCTGGTCATGGTCATGATCGGATCGTCTTAATCGCCATAAGTACAATAATAAATCCCCTTATAATTGTTGCTTAACTTAATAATTCATAAAGATAAAGTATCGTCTGACAACCTATTTTATCGGAGCCACTGGTTGCTTGGTTGCCAAGTGCAATAACCGGATGTCTCAGCTGTAGTTAGCAACCGTGACGTGTGGTTTGCACTTGCAGTATTTAAAAGTAAGCTTTAATTAATTCAATCAAAGTAAGAATGTTTCTTTTGATTTTGTACTTAATATAAATTGTAAATAATATTAATATCTAGAGCTGCGCGCCCTGGACCTTACCCGTGGAATTTCTAAATTTTTTCTTTCATACAAACCTTGTCCTGACAATAACGAACACAAAAAGAAGAATTATCCAATTTAGTGCAGTCGTTCGGTAGTTATGCGCGTACATACATTTTGGCGTTGAAGTTAGTTCGATAACTTCGCTACTAAGTTATTGCAGATTTTTTTTTAAACCGTCAGTGATTCCATTATCCCCTCCAGCTAAGTTAAATTGCTTGTGTTAGGTGTGGGTTCACTGCGGTAGAATAATGGCCAGCATTCGAACCAGGGACCTTTCGATCGTAATGCCGACTCCTAAACCATTAAGCTATCGACAATTACCAATTTTTTTTTTATATGCTCCGTCAATTGACTGCACCCCGCTGGATGGTGAGAAGCTAGGGTGAAGTCCAGAAGATATGGGCCACCATCCCAGATGCTGACGATCCTAAAATGGTAGCCCCTACCTTGACGGCCTCAAAAGATGCTTTTTCACGCCCCGCTTGAATACAAGATTGTTCGTTAGTCTCGCTAAAACTCGAGAACGGCTGGACCGATTTGGCTAATTTTGGTCTTGAATTATTTGTGGAGGTCCAGAGAAGGTTTAAAACGTGAATAAATATGGAAGTTGTTATCGATTGCAGATTGGCAGTACGAAGTCTGCCGGGTCAGCTAGTTTTTAATAAAAATAATGTACATTTTGGAGAGCGTGCACTGGAATTGCACAAATTAATACTTTGGAAGTATTAATTTGTTGGCCCTTTTCATTTACAAACGATAAGACACACAGCGGCACGTCACCGTTATAATATTTTGGATATTCCACTTATATGCACGAAACGTTTTGGCAACTCATAAGGCGTGTAACTAAGGATTCAAAGTCCCTGCCTTTTTTTTTTTTTTTTTTTTAAATATATTTAGGACACGTCAATTTGACTTCACCTCGCCTGATGGTAAGCTGAAGGTAAAGTCTCAGGAAAGAGGGTCACCACTACATACATTGTTTCCGAAAACCTATAAGCTGGCAATGTTCAAGTCATAGGTAAATAAGTTCCTTCTAGTAGACGACATCACTAAGTACCGACCGGTGAGATAGAGGTCAAACGTGAAGCTATCAATACCAATACCCGACTTATAATACTTTACCCGACCTCAAAATCGAACCCAAGACCTGCACATACGAATAAGTTGCACTTGTAAACAATTTGCTACCTACTGAATCTTCATTAAAGCCTACACACGATCCAATCGCATTTTTAATCCTTTGAATCAATTTTGTCGAATCAGTCTATCAAATCAATCTGTCGAATCCATTCTCGAATCAATTTTTTAAGGTCATGATTGATCGTTCGCTCCTCACAAGTCAATTCCGCTCGATGTAATTTCATTTTCAATGTGTGAAATCAACTCAAATTAACAATGTGTCGAATATTAAATTGCATCGTGTGTAGACACTTTAATAAAGATAAGATAACTAAAACTTTATATGAGTCTATTAATTATTTTAAACAATAATAATAAACCTTACCAATACTACAATAATAATTCATCCCGAGCGATTGTATGTCATAACCCTTCGAATGCTACGTATAATTTGTAAAAGGTGGTTATTAGAGCGATAATTTGGACCAGTTAAAAATACCAATTGCTTTTTAATCACATCTTGGTCAAGTATACGGATCAACACGTAATTATTTAATAGTTAGTAGCATGAAGGATTAAATGTCAATCGTAATGATACCGTATTTTGATAATAATATTGAATTACCAGAAAAAAAGTGAAGTCAGTATTCAAATCTTTGATGGCAGCGATAGTGAGTACTACTGCGGTGTATATTTATGTTTTTATTTAAATTTTACGGTAGATATGACCAAAAATATAAAGTCGCACTCGCAATTCCTATTAAGACTCAAACTTCTGGCTGAGGCATAGTTTTATTGAGATTTTTCGCGATAAAATACTCAGCAGCCAATTACACCTATGTATGCTAAGACGAGACAAGCTGTTTAAAATAAAAATACTGTCATGGTTCCTGGGTGAGGCGGGAAAGGATTTTGAATTTTGATTTTTTTATGCCACCTAAGTGGCAGACACGCACACCGCCCACCTGATGGAACGCGCTTACCGTGGCCTATGGACGTTTGCAACAATATAACGACACACTTGCGCTGCCAACCCTGTAAAAACTTTATAATGTCCTTCTTGAAGAACCCCGTATAGTTGTCGCTTGGGAGACCCATAGCAGGGAGATCATTCACAGTTTGAGAGTAGGCGGATTTTCACGCAGAAACAAGAGAAGCGAGTTTCAGAGTTTTAACACCTATTTGTATAGCCATAGCGCGCGTTTTTGTAATATCAACTGTACAGCTACAAAACGTTTTCAAAGTCAAACTGAACGCCACCAGAGTCCGGTATCGGTTGCCATTTTAAAGAATAGAACTGTATCGGCAATTCCCTTTTAACCTACCGTCCTTATACTGGTCATAGAGCGTACTACGGCTGGCGCACAACTCCGATGACTAAATCTGAAGTAATTCAAGTACTCACCGTTCCTAGATACTTAAGTATCCTACCTCATTACCTCATTAATCAACAAATTCAAACCTAGACTATTCAAAATTGGCTCGTAAACATTCAGAATTGAACATTATACTAAAGCCACTGGTCATTTCAACATTTCAATAATAATAAATTTAACGTAATTTGACACAAATCGAACTAATCTAAAGTCTGGGTCTGACTCACCTATCTAATATAATAATCGTCTGAATCACAATATGAATGGACAGGGGCTTGCGTGACCCGTAATTATCTGGTATATTGGTGAAACTTTCATTACACGGGGGTCTTAAAGGCCAGCGCGCAACACGCAGGGGGTTGAGTGATGGTAGGAATAAAATTTCAAAAGTGCACGCCGTATGAAGGGTTAGTTTTTGCCTTTGTATTTTTGTAGTGCGTAGGTTAATTTAAAAGTAAGTTGTGTTAATATTAGTAATGAAACTCTAACGTTGATTCTATTTCGTTTTATATATGAGAGAAGTTAAGATATTTTTATTATTTTTTTATTGGCGTTTTTACTTTTTGGGTAATTTTTAGTGGTTTTTGTGTTAATACTTCAGGACTTCAATACAATAAAACAATTTCAAAATGAATTACGTCTTGTATAGCGTGGCGGTACAGTTTTCGTACTACGTCAGAGATCGTGGATGAGACTCCAGACCATTACAAATTTGTGTTTACATAAAACAATATTTTACACAGTTTTTTCCGCATTCTAGGACAATCTAATCTTGATAGATCTAGTCTAGATGGCATTGTGTAGTACGTCCTAAAATACTATTTTAGTTGTAACAGTACTTCGAGACATGAAACATACTAGAAAGAGTGGGAATTCCCCACTCTTTCGACGCATGAAGCGAACACAATTATAGTCTACCTACGACCTCGTGAGCCAGCAACGAAACGTAGGGGAAAAGTGTGACTACAAAAAACTTGTTATAATGCAGATGTAGTTTTTTCCACATCTCTGGTGGGCCATCTGCCTAGTCTGTTAACCGGCTTGCAGATGAGGTAAGCTTGGCTCCCAAAGATCATATTTATTTATTTATTTATTGACCTTTATGCACAAGTACATAGGTGGACTTAATGCCACAGGCATTCTCTACCAGTCAAGCAAAGGTGGTGCAGAGAAAAACTTAGTAGGTGCATTATTGAGAGCAACAATTATTGATTAAATACATAACATAACATAACATAAACTCACGCCTATATCCCCGAAGGGGTAGGCAGACCTCTGCCTACCCCTTCGGGGATATAGGCGTGAGTTTATACTGAGTGAGTGTAAACTGGCGAAATGTGGGTGCTAGCACCTGCTAGCACCCACATTTCGCCAGTTTATGTTTAGGTCCCAATGTAATATGGTGGCGAGCCTATTGCCATTAACCGGGCAGTTATAAGCCTGCGATAAATACACACATAACTTCAAAAAGCATCGAAAAGTCATTGGTGTGTGCCATGGTAAAACCTGGGATCGAACCCGAGACCTCGTCTCAGCAGTCCATTACCCATACCACTAGGCTACCGCGGCTTTATAATTATTAATTTAATTAAATACAACTCGAAATATAATACTGTATAGTAAATATTAGGTCGTTACATATGAAATTTCCGTTATTCTTGAAGAAATTGAAGGAAACCCTATTTTCAGTACTAACATTTATGTATTTATTTTAGGAATGACAAATCCAAATTTTATGATTTTTATTGTGTATGAATGAGACAACATTAAGCTAACAAACAGCAACTTTTACTACATTTTTGAAAACTGACAGCTGTTAAGTAATACGAAATTTATCATTATAATATAATATGGATAACATTGCAGTACTGTTTTTGAAGATCGAATTAATTTATCAAGCGGCCAATAAAAACAAACTTTAATACAGAGTTGTAAAATCTTAAAATCAACTTTCAAACAAAATATAAATAATGGAAATAGCTATTAAATTACAGAAATATCGAACTCATGAAATTGTAAGAAAATTTCGGCAATTTCATAGTTAAAGACCTATTATAAGAATGGCCAATATTTGCCGTCATTCGTGCTGATATCTATGTTGCCTAAGTATGGCTGGTATATGTTTCACCTGTAAACTTTCTATTGAACTTATGAACTAATATCATGAATGTTTGTATGGGGGCACCCTCCCCCACTATACTTCCTATTTCATAACGTCTATCAATCACGAAATTAGAGATGTACTATGGTCCAATGAAGTTGGCTGTTCTGTATCTTTTTTTTTTTTTTAATCGTGCGGAAATCCCTTCGGATACCCCCCCGCCGGCCAGCGGGGGCGGTTATGTCGGGCTTGCACCGACTAAAACCGCACGCCGTCTCGGGTCTTCAGACGCCGGGGTGTAAGGTTACCCATAGAGCATATCCCTCGCACCCTGGCATCGCTCATCCTGTCTCCTCTGAAAGCAGAGGAGTACGGAGAGCGATGTGTTCCCGCCACGTTGGGTATTGGCCGACGATCAATGCCAACCCTATGAAGGGGTGAAGGGGAAGCCATTGACCGCCGCCCAGGGTGTACCGGCCGCTCCGATTCCGTTCCCCCCGGACTGCAGCGGGATCGGAATCGGAGCGACACTCGAGGAGGTTACCCAACACACACCCCAACATCCCGATAACCCTGGGTTCTTTAAGGGGTCAAAGTATAGACCACCATTTTAGGAACTTCGGCATCTGAAATAGAGGGTTGTATCTTCTGGACTTCACCCTAGATGGCCTAGATACTTGCCATACAGCGGGGTGCAGTAAATTGATGGACTATAAAAAAAAACAATGACAATGATTGTATTTTTTATAAATATAAAAGAAAAGCAATGGTACCTACATCAAAAATTCTATCAATAAAGTAAATAAGAAATCTACCAATAATTTTCCACGATACAACTTTTTCAACAGGAGTCCACCCCAATTTTCGTACACCCGAATTCGTACCACGTGGAGGCCAATTACCATCCCCCAGTGCGTTCACCCCTACTAACATAACAATAAGGGTAGCTACCCTCTTAGAAGAAAGGGGGCGTGGTCGTCTAGGGTGGTATCTTGTATCTCTCTCTGACTAGTACCTACGTAATATATTTTTTTCAACTTTGTGCTTCGAGTTTTGTCTTGAGTCAGTTGTAGCGTAAGTTATTGGAAATTTTATTTTTTAAGTAATTTTGTTTTGTTACAAGACGAGGCCGCGCTGGCGGCCAAGGTCCGCCGATAACCCTGGGGTTATCCTTCGAGGGCTTACCGAGGGTGCCCGACAATGGACAAATTAAAAAAAAAAAGAAAATTCTTGTACTTTTTTAATGTGCTTTTATTAGTTTCACACTTTTTACAGTCAATTAATAAAGTACGATTGCCACTAAATGTATGGAACTCATTAAAACAAACCAAATAAGCTTCAAATTTCTTCTAATTCTTCAATTTCACTCTACCGAATTCATCATCAACAAATTAGGTCGTTAGGATTTTTTTCCAACGAGCTTTATTCATTTAAGTAGGTCACGATGTAGCACTCATGAACGTTAAAACTAGGACGGTTACCAACTTCGCAATCAACCCAAACTTAAGCGTAGCGAGATTTGCGTATCCAACAATAGGTCAACGTGACCGGTCGACTTTTTCCATTGATTTCAATAGAAATCAGATTTTTCGGTGATTATGCCTCGATGGTAAAACCGATCTGGACATTCGACCCCTTACGACACTCAGTAATGTCTACTTGATCACCGTGGCAAATTTGGTTGAGATCGGTCAAACGGTCTCGGAGGAGTATCATTTGTTTGAAATGCAACTTTGAAGCCAAAGACGCTTCGCTCGCCTTCAGCTCGCTACGCTTAATCAATGCATCTTCTTTTAGGTAGGATATAATGGTCGTTCTCACGTCCAAAGCTCGATTCAGTAACACCACATTTTCAAAACGAGTGATTTCAATTAGATTAGTAAGTAAAATGAAAAAAAAACTTTGGTATCCGAGGGTATGATTTTTCAAAAACCAACAAATTTTTTCGTTAGGTTATAAACCTTCACAATAACACACAGTTTGATTCGTTTTCAATTAGATTTTGAAATTTTGATGTCATCAATTTTCGTAAGTTTTGAAATCACTCTTTTTATAAATGTAATTTTACCTAATCAGGTCCAGATTTGTAAGACTTAAAGTATGTGAGAAAGGAATTCACCATTATTCAATCACCAGTAATTACAATGACTGTTAAGAACAGCAAATTGTATCAGTAAGCTAAGATGCTATAAATTGTTCGAAATGATGCCCACGGCTAAGATGCTATAAATTCGGCCGGGTAGGTACCACCGTGCACGATTGCGAAAAACCCTCCATAGTAATCCAATTTCGGTTTGATTGCGTTCAGGGGTCAGCAATGCATAGCCGGGCAGGGGGATTGTGGTCGTCGCACTAGTGGGACCAGTGGGTGTCACGCGGTGCTGCGACGACAATCCTCTTCTGATGAGGCCGTCAAGCTGAGTGCCACCATTGTTAACATGGTACGTGCATGTAATGGTGACCCTCTTTCCTGAAACTCTACCTTCAGCTTACCATCAGGCGAGGTGAAGTCAAATTGACGTGTCCTAAATATAAAAAAAAAACGGTCACATTCTATCATCGCACCGCTCGCAGACAGCGAATTCATCCTCACACATTGCAATCAGTAACAGTGTGCACAGTAAGATATAAAAGAAACTTCATTCCGCGCATGCTCAAACTATGAAATGATCTACCTGCTGTGGTTTTCCCAAGCGACTACAATATGTGGTTCTTCAAGACGGGCATGAAAAGGTTTCTACAGGGCTGGTAGCGCGAGTGTGACGCCCCTGGTGTCTCACACATCCATGGGCCACGGTAACCGCTTTCCATCAAGTGCGTGTGCGTATCTGCCACCTTAGTGGTATAAAAAAAACCAATACACTAATCACGAAGCGTCATGAAACTAATCTATAATCATCCGGATATCACATGCTAACAAAGTTCCATCGATACAATAATTACATGCGAATGAAAGGAGAATGCCCATTCTTGGTTGCGCTTTTAGACGTTCGCGTCAATATTTCAAATGTTAAAAAATAACATTGATTATAGTATGACTTTTCAACACTAAATCGCTTCTATAGAACTTTGGGTTTGAATTTAAATTATAAAGATATAAAACTTGAATGAATAATCGTTTCCATTTTAATTTAATTGTTACCATTATATAAAACAAACCATTGGTGGTAGAATGCAAATATACTAATATTTTTAAAATAAAATGGTTAAATAATAATACGTGATAATAATTCGCAATGTGACATTTAAATACATTGCAGTTATGTAATCTTAATATTTCGTGTATGTATTCGTAGATTATTAGTGATAATCAGTTACAGTTGTAAAATAATGTATGCTTCAGTGGTAGTTTTCTCTTAATTTATACATGGTATTCCTGTCTTAAAACGTTCCAAAAGAAAACTCAAACGTCAGTTCAACAGTCAGTGTCACAATATTTTCTTGTTGTTGTTGTTTTTCTCGTTGTAATCATTTAATTTCTCAATAACCCCAAGTTCTGTTACAATATGCGTTTATATTTCAGATAATACTTAATGCAGGCTTTTTAATGCAGTTTATACTTATGTGACATAGCAAAAAATAGTGTGCTACCGATTTCCATACGAACATGGGCATTGTCCTTTATCTTCAATGATTTATGTACGTATTGTCAATTTAAAAAAAAAAAGGTACAGGTACAGAAATATCACGTTGAAAATAAACAAATCTATTATGATAAACACTGAAAACTAAGCAAAAAATGACACGCTACACTCAAAAGAAAAACCGACTAAATTTCCTCACAAAACCTATTGCAAGAAACACTATTAAAATCCAATCAATAACACAAATCTATCATGCTAGACCGTCGTAAGCGTCTGCCTCATTAACCGGACAGCGCGGACCAATAATTATGATGAAATCATAACATTATTCTCACAAAGAATGTGACTTTCCACTACGTCCGAAGAAAAAAATACGATGCGGTACACTGCGGATTCCGTATAGTCATAATTAAGATCGAAGTGTGTTATTGTACTGCAATGCACATGAAGTTATTGGTGGTAGAATCAATATACTATTATAAAAGTGTACGTTAGCTGTGTTTGTACATTGGATATATTCAAAATAAATTATGACCATAAAAATATTTTTTTTGGGATTTTTGTCTGTCGTCAGTTTTTTTGATTGTTCGCGATGGAAGCAAAAACTATTGAATGGATTTTGATACGTCTATTAGAAAGGTCTTGGTCAGGCCGGCTGAGAGGTCATGAGGCTAGTTTTATTTTAAAACTAGCTTATCCTGTACACTTCGTTCTGCCATAGAATCAAGTTATGTTGGTTTGTTTATCAGCTGAATTTATTTCGGTAATGTCTCCTTGCATCCTGGCATTAAGGACCCGAGTCTGAGTGAGGTTTTGATCTATTCGAGTCCGACGTAATCATCCCCACTGGTCGGCGAGGGCGAAGGGAAATCTTGGCAATTTCCGCAAAAAATAAAGTCACAAAAAGGCACAGTATAGGCGGAGACAAATCTAAAAAATCAAAGTACATGAAAATCGGTCCACCCGTTCTTGAGTTTACCCCGGTCATTACTAACACGACTTTTATAAATATATATATATATATATATATATATATATATATATATATATATATATATATATTATATCTATATAAATATAGATAATAGTAGGACCTCTGCTGCCTGTTCTACAACTAGATTTGCGTGCCTAAAAAAAAAAGTAAGATAAAAGACGAGAAGAAGGCAAGGAAGAACGGTGTTTCGAATATTAATTGAGAAGGTCGTGAAGTTTATTCTTCTTAGCATTGATAGACTGATTTTTTTAATATACTGCCGTACTTGTATAACCCCAACGAGGTAGGCAGACATGTGTTAAACAAAAGCTGCTGCCCGCAACTTCCCAAATACGGATCCCGTTCCCAAGACCCATAAGAAGCTATTCCCGGTATAAAAGCTTATGTGCTATTTCAGCTGACAATCTATCTTTGTGCGAAATTTCATCCAGATCCATCTATTCATCCATACATATATCCATCCAAACTTTCGCATTTACAATAGCAATAAAAATAGGCTTTATTAATTCTTATAGGCTCCACGAACTACTCGAGTGGGCCATCTCGAAACTGGGGATGGCCCTGGGTCAGTTGGGGTGTGAGGGAAATGCCTTTTGAGTCACCTTACACCTCGAAGTCTGAAGACCTGAGACGGCGTGCGGTTTTAATCGGTTCGAGCTCGACATAACCTCCCCTGCTGGCCGGCGGGGGGAAAAAAAAGTTCCACGAACTAGTAATTGTGTCTATTATCATTAAATGGGTTAATTTCGTAGTCAAAGCTGTTACTGAGAAGTTTCTAATAGAAAAACCTAACGAAATGAATTAGTTTTTTCAATACTAGTATTGTTCGTTAGTACCTTTTTATTTTTTTATTTTTTTTCGTGCGGAAATCCCTTCGGATACCCCCCCGCCAGGCAGCGGGGGCGGTTATGTCGGGCTTGAACCGACTAAAACCGCACGCCGTCTCGGGTCTGCAGGCGCTGGGGTGTAAGGTTGCCCATAGAGCATATCCCTCGCACTGTTCGTTAGTACCTACTAAGATAGTAAATAAACTTACAGCCAACCAGAAAGTTAACTGCTGGAGGTGCCACCCTTACCCAATTAGAAGACAGAATTTGGAGAAAGACAGGCTGATAAAGATCCTATACTTTCTTCGTCACCCCCATAGCGATATCCGAGTTGCATCCAAAGTTAGAACTTTGGAGCCCGGGATCCGCTTATGGTTTTGATTAATATATCCGATATTGGCTTGATCGGCTAATGACGGTCTCTCTGGCGTAGCGGTAGTGCATTCGACTGCTACAGCAAGGGGCGCGGGTTCGATTCCCGCTCAGTGTAATTATTTGTATGCACGAATATGTCTATTTGCATTGGTCTGGGTGTTTCGTATGTATAATATGTATGTATTTACAGAAAAAAAGTATAGAAGTATGTTTATCCGCATTCTGAACCCCATAACACAAGCTAGTTAAATTATGCTTACTTTGGGTGTAGAAAGCGCTGTGTAGAATGTCGTAGAGTATTTATTTATTTATTTTCCGTAAGCAATTGTCGTCTGACCTCCCAATCCCGAGAGGAAAGCCGAAATAACAGTTACTGTTTAAAAAACAAAAAATGGGGGCATTCATAAAATACCAATCAAAAAAGTTATAAATAATTATTAATGACTTAGATTTTACTTTATTGGTAAAAAGTGTGAGGTGCTTACAACAATCGTCATCGAGCAGTTTTTTAAACTATCATTTATTTGTAATTGTTTTCACTCAATGTCGTTATAAAGATTGTCATTGATAATTTAAATACAACAAGAACCCTAAACTATATCACAAATATTGCCAATCTCACACTATGACTACAAACAATGCCTTTTATCACTAATTAGTTTATTAATTATTCAAATTTGTATGCGAATTCGCGATGCTTTATGCGATTAGTCGCATTGAGATTTTGCAGACGATAATATGTGGTGTTAAAATATAAGCGGAAGCGATAATCATAGGGAATAATATTTAACAATATAAATATAGAAAAGTTGAGTGTATGGGGCTCTATTAACATCTTCGAGATCAAGCGAACCTCACTCGACAGCTGGTACCGTTGCCGAAGAACAGACCAGGCTCTGACACAGGTTTTCCTCTCGGGAAACTCTTGGGAAGTCAAACATCACTCGCTCTCAATCAATCAATAAATTAGCATATCGCAGTCCACTGCTGGACTAAGGCCTCTCCCAATATGCGCCACACCTCCCAATCCTCCGCCACGCTCTCGTAATAGCCAATACCAAAGCATATCGTAATAGCAAATACCAGTGCCAGCTGGTTCTATCTCAATCGGTAAATTATATTACAATAGTTTATATAAAAAATGTATAGCGAGACGCGGCGTTAACAAAAATAATACAGGGCCTTTACGCGAGCGTGTTTGATCACGCTCTTTCATATTGACCGACACATTTAAAACTATTTAGTGTGAGTTTAATGTGCGGGAATTTAAATATACCAACTGTAGACGTTACGTACATAATCAGATCCATTTCAGAAACAGAATAACGCGCCCGTGGCGAAGTTAAGCACCCGCTGTCGCTTCAGCTTATAACACAACCCTTACAAATTAATGTTTTCCCCTAACTAACGTCAGTTATTACTTTATTGTGGATATTTACTCCGTGTGTACACTGTCTGCACTTGTTTTGTACGATCAGTGTCCATCAACTGTCAACTTGACACTTTTCAACCAATTTTGCACGGTTCATTAACTTTTATCGTTAATAATAAGGTTATAGACTGCCTAGTTGACAGCATAAGTTTGTGCTCATGTTTGTTTACAATCGAAAGTTCCTGGATTCATTTTCTCCAAATACTACGGGGACACTGTCATTCCCAAACCTGAGGGGGCCACCTCAGAGCCGGAGTGTGAGGGAAGTACCTTATGGGCCACCTTACAGCTCGATGTCTGTGGAACCGAGAGGGCGTGCGGTTTTAGTCAGTTCGAATCCGATATAACCACCCCCGCTGGCTGACGGGGTCTACACTGGGGGATTTCCGCACGAAAAAAAAAATTGACTGGTGGTAGAAATTTGATGACACAAATTTGTTACAAAATTCGGCCGGGTGGGTACCACCGTGTACGATTGCGAAAAACCCTCCATAGTAATCCAATTTCGGTTTGATTGCGTTCAGGGGTCAGCAAGTGCATAGACGGGCAAGGGGATTGTGGTCGCAGCACTAGTGGGACCGGTGGGTGTCACGCGGTGCTGCGACGACAATCCTCTTCTGATGAGGCCGTCAAGAGTGCCACCATTGTTAACATGGTCCGTGTATGTAATGGTGACCCTCTTTCCTGAGAGAGCTTACCATCAGGCGAGGTGAAGTCAAATTGACGTGTCCTAAATATAAAAAAATAAACAAATAATAAGTGATCAAATACTGTTTACATTTTTAGCTTCTATGTAGTCTTAAAATGTACCTTAGTAATGGGCAAAGGCAATGCCATTCTGGTACCACTAACTCCTGAACTTTCGCGTTCCATGATATACAATAATGTTAACGGGAATTAACGCGATCATGTTTAAGTATATCGACGACAGAGGGCGAGCACCACTGAGCCAGTCAGCCTGTAACCACGGCCAGTGTATAACCTGGTCGAAAAGTCATTAATAATTAATTAATATAATATTCCCGTTAACATCATTGTACTTCTGGTATTATTGTGAAGGTTGTTTTTTACTTGTAGTATCAAAAAAGTATATAAGTATGTTTATCCGCATTCTAGAACCCATAACACAAGTTAGTTAAACTATGCTTACTCTGGGTCTAGAAAGCGCGTGTAGAATATAGTAGAATATTATTATATTTATAAGTAAAAATTATAAAATAGTCGTTTTAAATTTGATAGCCTCAACAGATATATTTATATGAACTGTTTAAAGAACCCGAGATTGTTGGAGGAGACTTATATTGGTTGGTGCAAGTCTTTATCGTAGGCAAAGAAAAAAAAAACTTTTTTTCCGATCTAAATCTTTAGAAAAAAGTAAGCATAGAAAATGCTTAAAAATTTAATTGAATTAATTAGGCGGAGTCATCAAATAACAATGTTTAATATGACTGTAAAGTTATTCATTGTTTCTGTAGTTTGCAAGAATAACGGTAGATGGCTCCAACGTCGCCTTAAGACGTATTTATGTATCGGAGAGTTTCGAATATCTGGGACGTGTCTAGGTGGCTCAGTTGGTCAGAGCATTCCCCCTGTAAGAGACTGGTCGCGGGTTCAAGTCCCGTCCTAGATGTTCTCTTTTTCCGATCTAAATCTTAAAAAAAATAAAAAAAATTGTTCGAATCAGATTCTTGAAATCGTATGAACTCAGGTTTTTAAGGTGTTGCATCAGATGGAAAAAATACAGGTATTAACTAAAAGAGCTTTTTTTTATATCACTCAGTTGGCAGACAAGCTCACGGCCCACCTGATGGTAAGCGGTTACCGTGGCCTATGGGCGTATGCAACACCAAGGGCGTCGCACTCGCGCTGCCGACCCCGTAAAAACCTTCTAATGCCCTTCTTGAAGAACCCCATATTGTAGTCGCTTGGGAAAACCACAGCAGGGAGATCATTCCACAGCCTGAGGGTGCGCGGATTAAAGTGCCTTTCATACCTAACTGTACACACCGTTTCCGGTCGCAACGTGTGAGGATGAATTCCCTGTCTGTGGCGAGCGGTGCGATGATAGAATGTGGCCGTGGGCATCATATCGAACAATTCTTCTGAACACACTCCATTATAAAGGCGGTAGAAAACGCACAGAAGATTTTTTTTTTAATATTTAGGACACGTCAATTTGACTTCACCTCGCCTGATGGTAAGCTGAAGGTAAAGTCTCAGGAAAGAGGGTCACGATTACATACACGTACCATGTTAACAATGGTGGCACTCAGCTTGACGGTCTCATCAGAAGAGCATTGTCGTCGCAGCACCGCGTGACACCCACCGGTCTCACTAGTGCTGCGACCACAATCCCCCTGCCCGGCTATGCACTTACTGACTCCTGAACGCAATCAAACCGAAATTGGATTACTATGGAGGGTTTTTCGCAAACGTGCACAGTGGTACCTACCCGGTCGAATTTTGTGACAAATTTGTGTCATCAAATTTCTACCACCAGTAGTAGATATATGTATATATAAGAATACTCAATATATATATAAGAGTGCTCAAAGAATTAGCAAGCTGAAGTGGCTGAAGTGGCCGGCCATATCTCGCGAAGAACCGACAACCGCTGGGGTAAACGTGTTCTTGAGTGGAGACCGCGACTCGGCAAACGTAGTGTAGGACGCCCTACGGCCAGATGGGATGACGATCTGCGAAAGACTGCGGGCAGATGCTGGATGCGGCAAGCTGAAGACAGTTCACTATAGCGCTCATTAGGGTAGACCTATGTCCAGCAGTGGACTAGCATAAGTTGATGATGATGATGATGATAAGAATACTCGCCATAACTTAGATTTTTTCTGGTGTTTGTGATAAACTCCTAATGATGCGAAAAACTTGCCATTTTCATAATTATGAGATGCTATTACTTATTCTATGCCGTGACTTATTCATTACTAGTTGGAACTTCGTAGACCAGCCACTCCTTAAAACGATTAATGCCAAACGTTCATTTGTCACAAAAACAACATTTTCACACCAATACTTAAGACAAAATCACAGGCATCGATCAATTCAATTATAGATTCCTAATTACATTGTTCAGATTCTAGGTCGCCTAACATTTTTTCTGAAAACTAACAACAAAGGTATTATTCATTTTACTGTGCATCAAGTCGAAGCAACTATGTCAGTAATTAAAATGATTAGGCACTCCGGTGAGGTCATAGTAATTACGGGGAGTAAAGCGGAGCGGGCAGCGGCGCGGGGAGCAGGACGGTGTACAGGAAATCTATTTATAAATAAATAAAATTGAAGTGTTTGTTTGTAATATTAAAATAACAGATTTTTAATGATTTAACATGAATGTTTACACGATGCTTATAACAAAACTGCAGTTTAAGAAAAAATACTGGTTGTCTGTTTGAAAGAGGTAATCTCTGGAACGGCTGGGCCGATTATGACGGGACTTTCACTGGCAGATAGGTAATGTTACAAGAAGTATTTTTTATTTTATTTTAGGGCGTTTTAATTTTAGAAAAATAATTAGAGTTCAAAAGAACTAAAATACTGAAAAATTTCTGATTTTTAAGTAATTTTCATATCTAGTAAGTTGATTAATAAGAAATAATCTTTTTTATTACGTAGAACGTCACGTCAGTATAACTTCATATCGCATTATGATAAGCTGTAAGTGAATTCTAAAAAATAAAAGAAATCGTTATAGATGCCTAAATTCATCAACGCTGAAATATTGATATTCCGTTTGATGGTCTCAATAGATGCTCGGGATTGTAGAAAATTCGAACAAGTCTTTATACTGCAGTAAAAAATAATGGTGCGAAATATTAATTTACTCAATGATTGTCTGTGTTGCTTGAATGTGTTATTGTGGGGGTGTTAGGGGCTCCACCACGACCCAGTACACCTGCTAGTTGACGGCGTTGGCTCTTGCATTTCTCCTCTCGGGGTCGGGAGGTCAGATGGTAAACTCCCCCTTAAAAGACATATAAGAAAGAAAGAGAATTAAGATGAAGCCTCCGAGGTGAAAGCCACGGATGTCACCGGGAACAATGTTAGAATGATGATGAGTCTGTGTTGATTAATAGCAACTTAGTTTGATTCGATTTTTGATCAATCGATTCGATCGATTGATCTCCATTTTTGTAAGAAATATGTTAATTTTGTACGTTCAGTCTTTCATGTTAGGTCCCTGTTCCAGTATTTCAAATAAAAATAAACCATAACTCATGAAATTCTATGTTTTTTCAGGTAAGAATGAAATTGCGAGATATCCCTATAACGGTATGTAAGGTGGTTTCATTAGTTAAGTGACTAGAAAAAATAAAACAAAAGCAGTTTATTACCACTTAGTATTTCTATCTTCAAGGACAAAACGGTGAGATTTACTATGTATGTAAGTACTTGTATAGGAATGAAATATTGCCATTTTATATTTAGCATCGTTTAAACGTATTTTCGTTAACAATCTACCTATATACAAACGGCCAGTCTCAATAATCTACCTACAGTTAAAGGTAGAAGCTATCCCAGATAAACATTTCAACATTAATCTAACTGCGGTTTCAATATTATCAAAGTCATTTCCTGCTTATCTTTGTTTATTAAAACAGAAAAAATCCCCGATAGATACTAATGGTAGCTATTTTAACTGCTGGTAAAGGATAGATGGATTATTGAAACCGGCCGTTAGTAATTATCATAGTGACGTTAATTAGTTACAATAGTATTTAAATGTTACTTGCAGTAAATTAATTTAATGAGCGATACTGTGATTCTGGAAAATAATGTTTCGAGCTCAAAATAGAATCTCTTATATACTAACAATAAGTGTTTCGTAGAAAATAAGCATTGGATTACCTACTAATCCATAGTCTTAAGTCTCTGATTAAGATATTTTTATTTTCTTAGTTACAATTTTATACTTTCGACATTCTGTTAATATACCGCTATCAGTGTGACCACACCCAGCAGTCGGATGATTATGAATTATGTAAATTATAAATGTTAAACAATCCAAGAGATTGTTGATGCGATGCCATGAAAAAATACACCATCCATGCTTCGCCTGCCACTCATTATAATAATTGCTTTTTGTTCGGACTCCGCGTTTGTCCGACTGTCTGTGTGTATCGGTAAAGATGTTGCTAAAACAACAACATGCTGTATTGCAATGTTCTTGTGATAAATATCTTTTACACGACTCGCGACTGTACAAAAAAGGAATTTAGGTATTATTTTCAGGGGTGTTATTTTCTTTATTCCACCATAGTTTTTAATTGTGGATAATAAATAAATAAATAATAAATATTCTACACAGCGCTTTCTAGACCCAAAGTAAGCATAGTTTCACTAGCTTATGTTATGGGTTCCATAATACGGATAAACATAATTTTATACATTTTTTTCGAAAATACATACATATTATACATAGAAATAAATAAATAAATAAATAAATAAATAATAAATATTCTACACAGCGCTTTCTAGACCCAAAGTAAGCATAGTTTCACTAGCTTATGTTATGGGTTCCATAATACGGATAAACATAATTTTATACATTTTTTTCGAAAATACATACATATTATACATAGAAATACCCAGACCAATGCAAATTGACATACCCGCGCCCCATTGGGACCTAAACATAACTGGCGAATCATGGGTATGTAATACACCTCTGCCTACCCCTTCGGGGATACAGGCGTGAAGTTATGTTATGTTATATTATGATATTAATAACATAAATACCTTAGATTACAATATATAAGTTTTATTTCTAAATAAGTCTCAAAATGTTCTATATTTGTCACAAAATTCGGCCGGGTGGGTACCACCATGTACAATTGCGAAAAACCCTCCATAGTAATCCAATTTCAGTTTGATTGCGTTCAGGGGTCAGCAAGTGCATAGCCGGGCAGGGGGATTGTGGTCGCAGCACTAGTGGGACCGGTGGGTGTCACGCGGTGCTGCGATGACAATCCTCTTCTGATGAGGCCGTCAAGCTGAGTGCCACCATTGTTAACATGGTACGTGTATGTAATAGTGACCCTCTTTCCTGAGACTTTACCTTCAGCTTACCGAGCGAGGCGAGGTGAAATCAAATTGACGTGTCCTAAATATTAAAAAAAAAAGCTACCGCTACGCCATAGAGGCCGTCCTGTATTGAATAGGGGTGTATGGGACTTTACCACGATCTCCGAGGCCAGACCAACCTCACCTGTAAACCGATAGGTACACCTGCCGATTGATGGACTAGGCTCTGACGTAGGGTATAGGCTCTCGCTCCCAAAAACGCCGTATAAGCCAAACCGTGGTCGATGATTAATTGAAAGGTATATATTGATATTAATAACATAAATACCTTTTTTTTTTGGTGCGGAAATCCCTTCGGAATCCCGCTGGCCAGCGGCGGTGGTTTTTTATTTTTTTTATTTTTTATTATATTTAGGACACGTCAATTTGACTTCACCTCGCCTGATGGTAAGCTGGAGGTAAAGTCTCAGGAAAGAGGGTCACCATTACATACACGCACCATGTTAACAATGGTGGCACTCAGCTTGACGGCCTCATCAGAAGAGGATTGTCGTCGCAGCACCGCGTGACACCCACCGGTCCCACTAGTGCTGCGACCACAATCCCCCTGCCCGGCTATGCACTTGCTGACCCCTGAACGCAATCAAATCGAAATTAGATTACTATGGAGGGTTTTCACAATCGTGCACGGTGGTACCTACCAGGCCGAAATTTGTGACAAATTTGTGTCATCAAATTTCTACCACCAGTAGATTTATTCAAATTCCACCAGTAGGTTATATCGGGCTTGAACCGACTAAAACCGCACGCCGTCTCGGGTCTACAGACGCCGGGGTGTAAGGTTGCCCATAGAGCATATCCCTCGCACCCCGACTGACCCTGGGCCACGGGTTTGGGAACCACGGTGTCCCCGTCTTGCCCCGGTTTGGGGGAAGGGCACTAGTTGCCCCACCGTCCCGACCTGCTTCTGCTAGGGTGACAGGCGGCCTCACCTGCCACCCTCAGGCCTGCGCTCATGGAGGACGGAGGTCGTTAAGCGAATAACATAAATACCTAAGATTACAATATATAAGTTCCATTTCTATATCAGTCTAGTTTTAATCTCTTGATAATAAATTGTAAGTTACACACGTATTATATAGTCCGATATAATATCTTTTCAGTTTATTAGCTCGTCAGAGCTTTGCTCTCTTTTAGACGACTCATGTATTTCGTTAGACCATCTACTCCTCCGAAACGGCTGAACCGATTCTAATGAAATTTCACACAAGCTGCTGGAAAGGACATAGGCTATGTAATTACAAATTCATATGTACCAAGGAGGAATAATTACCGGAAGAAAAATTTGAAAACTGATTTCTCAATGAATAAAAAAGCCTCATTCACGCGATTGGTATTGTAATTAAGTAATTTGTTTATGTACATTTGGTAAAAAAATAATAAAGAAAATCGGACTAGCCATTGAGGAATTATCACCGCTAGAAAAGTCCTGGTGAAATAGCTTCGCTCAATTTTTACAACAGCAGAATGTGCAGACCTAGTTGTAGCGAGCCGAAGGCGAGCGAAGCGTCTTTGGTTTCAAAGTTGCATTTCAAACAAATGATACTCCTCCGAGACCGTTTGACCGATCTCGACCAAATTTGCCACGGTGATCAAGTAGACATTACTGAGTGTCGCAAGGGGTCGAATGTCCAGATCGGTCTTACCATCGAGGAATAATCACCGAAAAACCAAATCAATGGAAAAGTCGACCGGTCATTTTGACCTATTGTTGGATAGGCAAATCTCGCTACGCTTAAGTTTGGGTTGATTGCCAAGCTGGCAACCTTCCTAGTATATATACTGACCACTTGATGAAATCGTATAAGTGGACTATAGCTTAAGCGGAGAAGGGTTAATATAATAATGATTCTCTCTAGTTTAGACATAAGAGAGTAGCTCATATCAGTACTATATCAAAATGTAGATACTTATATTTTTTTAATTTAGTAAAAATATCAACAATCGCGGTGAAGTATCTATGTCGGGATGGAATAGACTAAAACAACATGATGACTAGAGAAAATTCACCAAGCATTATTCGGAATCCCTTAATAAATTAACCGTTTCGCCGCCGGCCTATAAAATTAACCCAATTAATCAAAATAAACAAATATAACTAAATTAATGTATGCATTAATCCGGTGCATTCACCTTAATTCAATCAGTGACGTTATACTAATCAAATAAGCCGCTCAACTTTGCCGTGAAAAGATTAGGGTTAACGCTCACAGCGCGATGAAAACGCTGAATCATGCCAACTTGCTATTAATGAATTAAAATGCATGTTGGTGGTTAATTTAGTATAAATGGAGTATGTTTAGTGGGTGTCATTTGTAAAGTACGTATTGTGGTCGTAATTGTTATAAAGTATTGGTCAATGTGGAATAAATGATAGTGAAATTTGATATTCAGAGTTCGCGATTGATTTACTCTGTATTTACTTAAAGTGCAGAATAGTGATAGTCAATTCATGGTTTTGAGATCCTATTCTATTTGGAAAATATTTAACCCCAGGTAGAGGGGAATCTCGCTTAACGACCTCCGTCCTCCATGAGCGCAGGCCTGGGGGTGGCGGGTGAGGCCACCTGTCACCCCAGCAGAAGCAGGCCGGGACGGTGGGGCGACTAGCGCCCCTCCCCCAAACCGGGGCAGGACGGGGACACCGTGGTTCCCAAACCCGAGGGGGCCATCTCGAAACCGGAGATGGCCCAGGGTCAGTCGGGGTGCGAGGGATATGCTCTATGGGCAACCTTACACCCCGGCGTCTGTAGACCCGAGACGGCGTGCGGTTTTAGTCGGTTCAAGCCCGACATAACCGCCCCCGCTGGCACGCGGGGGGTATCCGAAGGGATTTCCGCACGATAAAAAAAAAAGGTAGAGGGGAATCTACCCTAGAATGGAATTTAGATTAATTATCTCACTTCTTGATAAATCCTACTTATATTACAAATAATTATTTTAGCCAAGGTTAGGGAAAGTATCAGTAACTAGCTGTTGCCCGTGTTTTCACCCGTGTGGATGTGGGTTATCGCAACCAAACGTAGCTTATGTCTTTTTCCAAGCTCTTGTCTGTCTCTGTACAAAATTTCATTAAAATCGGTTCGGTTGTTTGGGCGTGAAAGCATAATGTCAGAGTGGCTTACGTATTTATAATATAAGTATGGATGTATCAGATAAGCTAGTAATAGTATTGTTTAAATGAAAACGCTTTTCAATCCCAGTGTCCGTCGCGTAAACACAAAACGCTCAGCCGTCTCGATGCCACCGGCAAATCCAATAGCTTTTCATTAAATGAACCCTTTTATTGGTTTACCGTGGATTTATCAGCTTTGCAGTTTGCCAGCTTAGCGTTATGTGAGAGCAGTTTTACTTCCTATACTGGTGGGTGATAATGGCGATACAATTTCATTTTATGACGTTATTGCTCGTAGAATATAATCAAGTTTATAGAGGATATTCTATATTCTATCTTGCTTCTAGTATTTTAGTACTTTTAATAATAACACAAATGTATTTATTTCCATTTGCTTTCCACTTTTATTTTATAAAATTATGTTAGAAATTCATTCTGTCGGGCCGGGGCTGTGAAATTATGTCCTGTGACAGAGGATGTCAACCAATCAGATTCCAAGTTCGATTTTAAAATACATGCTTTGTGAGTTCAATAAATAAGTACACATATTGGATTAACGTATTATCAATGACAAATAGCAATATTACCTAGTTTCGATTCCTGATAGTTCGTTTTCTGATTGGTTAACTGACACACCAACCTGGTTTTAATCCCTAATCCTGATGTTTTATGACAACAATATAACTGAAATAATGTACACAGTAATATAGGTCTTACACCAAAATCTTAACGGTCATTTTACCTCCACGAACTCACCAAACTTATTTCATACATCTAGAATATCTATGGAACTGGGCGTGGTTCTAAACCCATAGGACACAATGTGTAAATGTTCACAAAACTACAGGTTGGAAGTGTAAAAAGTGACGCCTTTTACACGTGTTCCATTATAACTGCGTGTACAAAGAGGATTAGTACTAAATCGTGTTAGCGACCACACCTCCGCAGGAGAGGGTTAAGATGTCATTGTGGCCATAATTGCAAACGAAACGCCCTGAAATAACAAAGTATGCGCTGTGAGTAACCCTCAAATTTCAAATATAAATTCTTTAACCTCTAGCAGAGGCTTTGGATAATATTTTTCGTCATCTGTAATCTTGTTTGTGGAAAACGTTAAAATTAACAATTAATTTAACAATTAAACACTATAATTGCATTATTTGTCCAGTCCAGTCAAATCCAGTCGTTAAAACAGGAGGAACAAGAAAGAAACCGTACACCTAAGTGAACTAAGGTTACCAAAAAGTTATCGTTCCATGGATACGATGTACCCTTGCTGACCGGGTATTGTAGGTGTCGTGACCAAGTAGGTACCTTTTCACCTGGTCACGACAATCAACGTAAAATATCGCGGTCGGATACTTAATTGGTCTCTTTACGAGTTGTTTCTGTGACACGCCTGTAAGTGCCTGAAAACACCATTGAAGTCGCCTGTTTCCCTACGGGGTTTGTACCAACGCCTGATTAACTATGTTTTCGGTACCCTTAGGGTTCTCTTCCGGGTCCTCAACTGGGCTTTTTATCCTATCCATGCTGCCATTAAATGTTTCAAAGCCAAGAAAACACTTTATCTAACCCAAGAATTCACGCCGGGACCGCTTACAGCGATTGCATTCGCTACCGTTGCACAACTGTCGAATATGCTGATCAAAGATAACAATAAAGGCAAGTGGAATAGAAAACTTTATTAAGTCAATACTGTATCTATCAAAAAAGTACATTTTATTATGATTTGGAGCGAAATGTGCATTCGAGCATAATTTATTCTTAGTATGCGAACATTTTGTTTTATTCTTAAGGAACGTACACAATTATGTGCGAATCATTGCGATAATTATTACTTGGTACTACGTTCTTCATACCATAGAATTCGTTTTGCGTCAATGGTGCGCTGATAATCATCATTGCGTATAACAAGAGGAATTTTGATCATTTATTAACATAGCAGGTGGACTGGGGCGGGAAAATACCGTCTCCTTATTTAGAATCAATATTAATATGCAGAATGATGCATCTTGTACTTACCTCGTACGTCCTAAGCATTTTCCCATTCTACATCCAACTTTTCCAATATTTTTTTGAATTTTATTCTTTTCCATTCATTTTTACAAAAACATCTCCAATTAAATATTAAATATATTTGACGTCGACCTATGCCTATTTTTTTTTGTTTACTTAATTTTTCAGCAATCAGCACTCATTTGTTCTATATAACTCAGCAATTTCAGCATACCTTTTTCGACTCTTGGCACTACATCTAATTACTAGGTCTGCAAGGCGAATCGCTGCTTGAAATGTTGAGCTGAGTGAGACATCGTGAATCAGATTTTGAAAATTTTGAACAGTGATCATTCCTCCGTGGCAAGTCCGATTTTGAAAATTCTTTTTGAAAGTCACAACTCTGGACATGCTTTCTGAGCGTGTAAAGTTTGGTCACAGTGTCTCGAGCGGTTATTATGTAATTCCATCTGGAATTTTTTTAACGGTGATCATTCCTCTGTGGTAACATTAATTTTTTCAAAATATATCAATAAACCTTCCTCTGATTGACCTCTTTAATCATGCCAAATTTGGTTCTGATTGGATTAGTAGTTTAGGAGGAGACCTGTGACAAAGAAAATCCTGAAGTCTGGTATGAGGATCATTCGCTCGACTTCGTCTCACTCAGCTCAATAATAATAACTAATAGCTATAATATATAACTAACAATATATAACGATAAATAATAGCATTGGTGCGGAAACCATAAACCGGTGAAACAGTCCTTTAGAAAAAATAATACCACAGATAAATAAAATAAAGAACATATAAATGTTGAAACTCTCGCCCACAACCGTTTAATTTTAAAACCAATTCCGTTGCGGATGTGTTGTGTGCAATCTCCACAATTCATCTACATATCAAGTTGCTCTGTTTGACTACTGTTTTGCCCTGGCACCGCTCGGAGCCGGTTCGTCTTGCGGTTTTTTTACCCGTATCGCAAATCGAGCGTTACGGAATGTATTCGTTTTGTGGCAGCTCGACTTACGCCTTTTTTTCTCGATTTCGTATTTCGTCTTCGCGCGAAATTGAGAATTAATTAAGCTATGTGGACTTTTAATGTGTGTTTGTTTTCTTTTTGTTCATAATGTTTTTATACAAGTTGAAAGATTTTTTGAGTTGGGTATTTATTGTGATCTGGTTTCGAAAAATAAATACATTTTCGTAATAACATTTCACAGCGAAGCAATACTTTTGCAAGACGAACTAAAAATGTACATGATAATTGCACACATTTCAAAATTAAAATCGGAATGCAAATGTTTTTTTTTTTTAAAGAATATTAGTAACCGAAATTACTAATATTCCCCCTGAGTGGGGGTCGGTAGTGTAATGACCAGGATTCGAACCTGGGACCTCTCGATCGTAGGGTCGACTCCTTAACCACTAAGCTATCAACGCTTATTTATTAAGCGTAGCGAGCCGAAGGCGAGCGCAGCGTCTTTGGTTTCAAAGTTGCATTTCAAAGAAATGATACTCCTCCGAGACCGTTTGACCGATCTCGACCAAATTTGCCACGGTGATCAAGTAGACATTACTGAGTGTCGTAAGGGGTCGAATGTCCAGATCGGTCTTACCATCGAGGAATAATCACCGAAAAACCAAATCAATCGTAGGACGCTCACCGGCCAGGTGGGGTGACGATCTGCGAAAGACTGCGGGCAGATGCTGGATGCGGCAAGCTGAAGACAGGGCACTATGGCGCTCATTAGAGGAGACCTATGTTCAGCAGTGGACTAGCATAGGTTGATGATGAATCTGGATCTCGGAAACGGCTCCGATAATTTCCATGAAACTTAGTATGGTTTTGGGGGCGATAAATTGTGCTAGCTGAGTTTCATTTTTAGAAAACGTCGAAAAAAAGCCGAGCAAAGCTCCGTCACCCAGATTACATTTTACATAATATAACATAACATAACTTCACGCCTGTATCCCCGAAGGGGTAGGCAGAGGTGTATTACACACCCACAATTCGCCAGTTATGTTAAGGTCCCAATGTAATAGGGGGCGAGCCTATTGCCATCTACCGGGCACATTATCAAGCGAGCGATAATTAATATTTATTAATACACACATAACTACGAAAAGTCAGAGGTGTGTGCCCGGGGGGACTGGGGATCGAACTCGAGACCTCGTCTCAGTAGTCCGTTACGTACGCCACTGGGCTATCGCCGCCTTCTACTACAGCCGCCTTCTACTATATTACATTTTATTAGACAAAATTGTTTCTTCTAGATACAGAGTTAAAATAGAGTAAACTTGATACTATCAGAAGTTTACAAGAATTTAACACATTCAAAAAAAAAAAAAATGTTTGCTGGTATTTTATCATGTACACTGATCCCGACATTCCCGTAGCTCGTTTCCCCGTGAACATGGCTGCTAAAAACCAACCGAAACGTCGGGATCAGTGCAAATTATAAAAAACAGAAAATAAATCGCGATAGAATCCCTTAAAAATAGTTTCATTTCAACAGAATAAACTCTAGGCCATCGTCCGTTAGTGAACTATGTTCCATTAATCAAAGTGCCTCATTGATAGTAAGTAATATGGATTAGTCCACTGTTGAGCTTTCTGACCTTATAAATAAAAACCGATGAAGTGCCGTCGGCTTTTGCACACGAAGGGTTCCGTACCATTGTAAAAAGTATAAGATTATATACCTTTTTTTTTTTTTATCGTGCGGAAATCCCTTTGGATACCCCCCCGCCGGCCAGCGGGGGCGGTTATGTCGGGCTTGCACCGACTAAAACCGCACGCCGTCTCGGGTCTTCAGACACCGGGGTGTAAGGTTACCCATAGAGCATATCCCTCGCACCCCGGCTGACCTTGGGCCATCTCACCACTAACAGCATCGCTCATCCTGTCTCCTCTGAAAGCAGAGGAGTACGGAGAGCGATGTGTTCCCGCGACGTTGGGTATTGACCGACGATCAATGCCAACCCTATGAAGGGGTGAAGGGGAAGCCATTGACCGCCGCCCAGGGTGTACCGGCCGCTCCGATTCCGTTCCCCCCGGACTGCAGCGGGATCGGAATCGGAGTGACACTCGAGGAGGTTACCCAACACACACCCCAAGATTATATACCTAGTATTTAAATACTTCATGGTTCCCGGGGATCCTCGTAAGCTCCCATAGACCATGATGCTCCATACTCATACTTAGCACGATAAGTCAACTTCTCCTACTAATAACTATGATCCCACTCTTAAAACGAGGGTCCATTGGCGTTAGACAAGGGATTGGCACTTTTCAAAGCTCCGCTGTGCACTACGCTAGTTTCCGCCTCAGTGGAAACACTCCCTTACAAAAGCATTTATCTTAGTAATAGCTTTGATTACCTATTCGTTATTTTGTTAGTAATGAGGATCATTAATTTTAATAATAGAATGGTGTGACCAACGTCCTTATTCAATCGATTACAGCAGAAAGAAGATTCACCATCGACCACAGCGTTTGAGATAGTGGTCAAACGCGAGCCTATCTATCTATCTATACATATATATAATTACTTGTCCCACTGACTTGCCAACCGACTGACTGACTGATTCATCAACGCAAAGCCTAAACAATGGACCTACAAACTTGAAATTTTGGAAGTAGATACCTTTCATGTACTAAGGAAGACTGGTGGTAGAAATTTGATGACACAAATTTGTCACAAAATTCGGCCGATTGCGAAAAACCCCTTCACAGTAATCCAATTTCGGTTTGATTGCGTTCCCCTGAAGCAAGTGCATAGCCGGGCAGGGGGATTGTGGTCGCAGCACTAGTGGGACCGGTGGGTGTCACGCGGTGCTGCGACGAAAATCCTCTTCTGATGAGGCCGTCAAGCTGAGTGCCACCATTGTTAACATGGCACGTGTATGTAATGGTGACCCTCTTTCCTGAGACTTTACCTTCAGCTTACCATCAGGCGAGGTGAAGTCAAATTGACGTGTCCTAAATATAAATTTAAAAAAAAAATCTTCGAAATTTCTTGCTAACTTTGAAACTTGGAAAGGATGAACGTTTGTATGAAAGTACGTCATTTTCAAAGTCAGAAGCACGAAATTTCATACACTTACTTTTGGTTAGAAATGATTGAACACATGCATCAGGGGTTTTCAACATTTTACTCCTAAGAGGGTGAAATAAGGGTGGAAAGTTGATATGGGAAGTTTAGCTTTTTTGGAGTTATTCGTTTAGTTAGGAGAGTAGCTTTTTTAAGCTACTCACGCAGTTAGAGGTTTACTTTTGGTTCCATATAATAGTGAGTCCATTGCCGTCAATCGGGAACGTCGAAAAATCGAAAATCTCGAAATATTAAAAAATTACTAAAAATTCCGCTATTGAGAATATCCTGGGAGATAAACTGTTGGACTTATGAATAACCATTTATTGCTCGTGAATTCTGAGCCCATACCCGCAACCCAAGGGAACCTATTACAGGGATAAAAAGTAGCCCATGTGTCATAGCAGATCATATCTCTTTACTAAATTTCAGCGAAATCCGTTCAACCATTTGAGTGTTATTGAGTAACAAACATCCAAACATGGAATCATCTTCATAAACTTTCATATTTCTAATATTACTGGGATATGATTTGGAAGGGCCGGGCATCAAACCCAGGACTTTATACAAACTTACGCCACAATATCAACGAGTTAGTAAGAATTTATAAACAAAAAATAGACAGTCTCTATTTAAAAACCAAGGCAAACTTAACCGTTTGCTATCAGCTGACAGGTATCTTAACCCCCACAGCGTCTATACAATCGGTCGTTGTGACCACACGCGCGGAACTAATACCTTCTAAGCGTTTGAGGGTTAGACCGTTAATCGTCCGATTTTGGTTACGATAATGGGCTCGGATTGTGGCAATTGATAGGGTAGGAATTGCAATATATTTTATTTTGTGTGTGGATGGAGTTTACTTAATTTGAATTAAATCAGAGTAGGTTCAAATCATTTTCAGGCAACCTGTGTGGCGTAGCAGGTTCGATTCCCACTCAGTGCAAATATGTCTGTTAGTATTGATCTGGGTGTTCTATATTTACTGTGTAGGTTATGTATATATATACAAAAAATCATAAGCTGAAAGAAAATTTATGGGTCCCGCCTGCTATCAAACTTGTTTCGGTCTTTTTAAGGCAGTCGGGTTTTTTGGTTTTTAAATTAATCATTTTATTTAGTTGAAATCACCGTTTTAATCTCTTCATTTTGATACCCTACTCGATAAGGTTGAGTGAAAATATATTTTAGCAACATACATTTTAGCGGTAAAAATCCGCAATTGTGTTTTATTTTTTATTTTAACATAACCAGTGTCACTCTCACAGTAAATACGAATCTAACGAGACCTCTCTAGGTAAAATAGGAATCCCCCAACCCCTCCAGCTGAACTAAATTATTTGTGTTGCCAGGAGTGGGTTCACGTCAGTACTGTAATGCCCAGGATTCGAATTCGGGACCTCTCGATGAGGCCGATTTCTTAACGTAACTATTATGTAATCTGTGACGTATCACGTAAGTAACTCCTCTGTTGGAATTACTATTTACGTAGAATGAGTGTCTTGTCCAAAGTGTCTTGAAGTCTTGTTGTGGTTTGCCTTTGCTTGATAATCCAATGGGATCAGTTAAAACCAGTATTTTTTCAATTCTTCATAATTGAATTAAAAATCAGATCAGCATCTCCAATTTAGCAAATAAAGCGTTTTTTGTTCGAAATAACTCAAATTTAGAGTGAGTTAGAAAAAAAATTGAAGCATATTATTTCAAAAGTCTAACAGCGCCTATTAAAATTGTATTAAGTGCGCTTGAGGCTTACGACCCCTAATGACGAGTCATCAATTGTCTAAAACATGGTTATCAAGAAATGTATTGCTGTACACTTTTTGTACTTTTACTCCTACCCTACTATCCCCTACCCTACCCTATCCCTTTACTCTTTTTTATTTAGAACTTCATTCTCCTTAATGATTAAATAAAAAAAATTTTTTTTATATTATTTTAGTCTTGCAACAGTGTATTTTTGCTTTTGAAACAGTCTAAAAATATGTTATACTAGCGGTTGCCCGCAACTCTGCCCGCGTGAAATACTAAGCCCGTTCCCACAACGCAAATGAACCTTTTACCGGGGTAAAAAGTGGCAAACGTGCCGTTTCAGACTATAACCTATATCTGTGCCAAATTGCATCAAGATCCGTTAAGACATTCTGACGAGATTGAGTTACAAATATACATACACTCATAAAAATTTTCGCACAATTTATTTACACTCTTTTTTGGTCACGCTTTTCTCGCCCCGAAGCATTACGCAGTGGAGGGCGAGGCGAGGACGCCGCAGACTCATCTACGCCCGGGACTACCGACCTCCATGATCGGGGCCTGAGGACGGCAGTTGGCCGACTCGCCGTCTTTACAGAAGCAGGCCGTGGCGGAGGCGTGTCGTGTGTGCCCTACACATGCCTGCCAACTCACCGAAGCGGGATAAAACCCGACCCCACCAGGCGAGGCCGCGGTGGCGGTGGCGGGGGGGGTATCCGAAGGGATTTCCGCACGTAAAAAAAAAAACCACGGTGCACTACGTACCTTTTGATCGAAGCTTTTTGTCGTATTTTTGAATTTTCCTATCAACCGGGCAATAAATGTATTTCATTAAAAAGCATGTTTCACACAAATTTTACAAAAATATATTATTTTGTTGAAGAAAATTATACACATTGTAAAATGTTCAGCCATTTTTGAAAATAGTGGCTGTACTACGACAGGATTTTTTTTAAAATTATTCTGGCTAAAACAGAGCTAGAACAGAGCGAGTATTTTGAGGGTGTACCAATATCCTTCAGGCCCAAGCCAACCTTAACTGCAAGTCAGTGCGCAGCTGCTAAACAAAGGACGAGGCGCTGGCGCAGGTTTTCCTCTCAGGGCTGGGCGGTCAGATGACGGTCGCTCCTGGAAAAGTCGACACGCCAATTAAAAATTATAAGTGGACCTCGGGCTCCTTTTAACGCAACTGGGAAGTCTATCACTAGTCAATGAAGATGATAATGATTAGAGCGAGTCTTCTGATGTTACTGTACCTATTTTTCGTGCTGAAATCCCTTCGGATACCCCCCTCCCCGCCGGCCAGCGGGGGTGGTTATGTTGGGCTTGAACCGACTAATACCGCACGCCGTCTCGAGTCTGAAAACGCCAGGGCCATAGAGCATATCCCTCGCACCCCGACTGACCCTGGGCCATCTCCGGTTTCGAGATGGCCCCCTCGGGGATGTTACTGTACTTACCTCTACCTCTCGTGCTAAAAGATATTTTTCATACATACATACTATACATATATACTCACGGCTGTTTCCCTCTGGGGTGGGTAGAGACAACAGCCCGCCATCTGCTTCTGTCCTTACATACTTCACGAGCTTCCTTCACTGTCATTAAACCTTTCACGCAAGCCAGCCGGTTTCGAGTACTTTTGACCTGCCCTTTTTTCAATACCTCATGAATTTGACAAGTGCAGGTATGTTCTGCGAGGTCGACCCCGGCTTGCCTGCCCATTTACATCTCCTTATATACTTGGTGTGTCCTTCGCTCAGTACTTATTCGTTACAAGTGCCCAAACCACCTTAGCATACCCCTTTCAATTCTAGTAACAACATTCTCTTTCAGGCCACACCGTTCTCGTATATCTGTATTCCTCTTCCTATCAGTCAACCTTACTCCACACATACTACGCAGTGACCGCATCTCCACTGCATTCACTCTACTTTCATGATTTTTCTGCCATACCCAACTTTCACTTCCATACATTAATGTGGGGACTAGCACGCCGTTATGAACCGCCAGTCTTGATTACTTCGGCACTGACTGGCCACTCATGAAGGAGTGTAGCGCACCATTCACGCGATTTAATGCAGTCACTCTCCTTTCAATATCTCCATCGTATCTTCCATCCCTTGTGAACAAACTAGAAACAAATTTTCAGAAACGACTTTTAGCAAAAATTCTTGAACTTAATACCATTACCCTTACCGCCATTATAAATAAATAGCCAGCAATAATCCGATTGTCACGCCCAACCCTCCCAGTATCCATTGTGTCTAACCCTCGTATCGATGTCCCGGGACAAAGAGACCGAGTATATTTTGACAGGAGTTAATGTTCCCGGGGTATGACGTCTCTACCTGAATGGGTATGAAAGCCCAATGGGGTATTGTCTGGTTATTTGCAGGGTTAGATAATGTGCACTTGTTATAATTGGGGTGTCGGATTTTATTGTTGCATTTTGGAAGTAATTGTGGTCGTGTATCTTTGGATTAGACTCTTATTCGGTATTGTTCAAGATAAAAGGAACATGTTTGTGCGCATATGTGTTTAATCTAAATATTGGAAGATTGATAATTGATTGCCGTTTATTGGTAGAAAAAATTAGCTATTAAACTATTATGTCACAATAACTACTTCTTTACATTTCTAAAGTTGATAGAAATGCCGATAATAATTATAATAATAATAACATACACACCGTGCCACATACATGGCTGTTGAGGGTGCTGGAGTTGTATAAAATTGATACAACTCTATGCACCTTCTTAAAGGAATGTATGAGGCAATGGAGGACGGTTCTTCTTTCTCCAGGGTGTGGTCAGGTCCTGGGGGATGGTGTACCGATAAAGATCGAGAGGGGTATATTCCAGGGTGATAGCCTGAGTCCGTTATGGTTTTGCCTAGCACTGAATCCTCTCAGTACAATACTGGAGAATTCAGGGCTAGGCTATCAGTTGCGGAGAGGAGGTCAAGTTATATCCCATCTTCTTTACATGGATGACTTGAAATTATTTGCCCCCACTGACTCCCAGTTGGTAGAATTACTTAAGGTAACTGAAACCTTTAGTAATTCTATCAGAATGGAGTTTGGTGTTGACAAATGTGCAGTCATGCATGTTAAGAAGGGTGGGGTTGTGGAATCTGAAAGAATTGAACTTTCAGATTCTACACAACTGAAATCTCTCTCGGCAACTGAAACCTATAAATATCTTGGTATGTCACAAGCGCTTGGTATTACTGAGGCTGCCATGAAACAGACGTTGCGGGATCGTTTCTTTGGGCGCCTGAAAAAAGTACTTCAGAGTCTTTTATCGGGCGGTAACAAGGTGCGAGCCTACAACGGCTGGGTCATGCCAGTCTTAGTATACTCGTTTGGCATACTAAGATGGACTCAGACCGAATTAGATGCCCTGGATAGGAAAGTCCGTACGTTGCTGACTGCAAATCGTATGCACCACCCACGCTCGTCAGTAATGAGGTTGTATATCCCACGGAAGTGTGGGGGTCGTGGTTTTTTAAACGCCAAGACTCTCCACAACCGTGAGATATGCAACCTTAGGGAATATTTCCTACACGTTGACGTGGGTGTGCACCGAGATGTAGTGGCAATAGACAACGGACTGACCCCTCTCGCTCTGGCAAAAGAGAACTGGCACAAACCAGTAATACTTAGCATCGCTGATCGCAAGGAAATATGGAAGAGCAAAGAGCTGCATGGACGTTTTTATCGGGCCTTAAATGGGCCCGACGTAGATATAAAAGCATCAGTGTTCTGGCTACGCTTCGGTGATCTCTTTGGAGAAACCGAAGGTTTTGTCTGTGCAATTACAGATGAAGTTGTCATGACGAATAATTATCGGAGGTATATCCTTAAGGACGGCACGATTGACATATGTCGGGCGTGTCACCGTCCCGGAGAATCCCTAAGACATATTATCTCTGGTTGTTCTCGTCTTGCCATCGGAGAATATTTGCATAGACACAACCAAGTGGCCAGAATCGTTCATCAACAACTTGCTCTAAAGTATGATCTTGTAGATTCGGAGGTACCGTATTACAGGTATGTGCCCGACCCAGTTCTTGAAAATGGTCGTGTCACGTTGTACTGGGATCGATCAATCATCACTGACAGGACTATTGTAGCCAATAAGCCTGATATAGTGGTGATTGAACGATCAGAGCGTCTCGCAATAATTATTGACATCACCATCCCCCATGATGACACTCTCGTGAAAGCCGAAAAAGACAAACAAATAAAATATTTGGACTTGGCTCACGAGATTGTCGACATGTGGGATGTGGATTCAGCAATTATTGTTCCGATAGTCGTATCGGTTCACGGACTGATTGCCAAGAACCTCGATCAACATCTCCAGAGGCTCGCGTTAGGCAGTTGGGTCAAGGGCTTGATGCAGAAGGCAGTGCTCCTCGACACGGCACGTATTGTGAGGAGGTTCCTCTCACTGGAGCCCTAACTACCGGTAGCTTGGTCCCTGTACCCGATACCGGTGGGCCACTATTTTTTATATTTTTAAATATATTTGTTTTTTTTTTATATATAGAATGTATTTAAAAATATAATTTATATGTATTTTAAGTGTAATAAAGAGAATAATAATAGTACATAATCCTTTACATATCTTAATAGGTACATGAGATACAGTCTAGAAACGAAAGGTGGTACCACAAATTGTATAAACCCTGACTCCCAAACTAGGTATTCCTGTAACTTAGGAGTCAGTGGTCTGATTTTGACCATGTTATGGATAACATGGTCAGAATCAGACCATGTTATCCATACCTTTGTATTATTTCGTATCCAAATAAATGATTTCGTATTCAAGACTGTTTCAATACCACCCGTAGATAAATTTTAGAATTATTGAAATCGAAAGTTCCATTTAAAAAATATTACGAATTCAACTAAATTTTTAAGCAATTAGTATAAACGTGGCTCAGTTGGTCAGAGCATTCTTCCTGTAAGCGACTGGTCGCGGGTTCAAGACCCGTCCTAGATGTTTTTTTTCCGATTGAAATCTATGGATATTATGAAATTAATAATCCGATATAGTTTGTTAGTCGCGATAACCGACATCTAGTGGCCGTGGCCAACAGCTAGCAAACTATAAAATGAGATGAATATTCTCTTTTCTTTACCGCACCATCAAGATTTGAAATTCTCTATCAGCACACGTGTTTCCATCTTTTTTTCTTGTTTTTTTTTGATAGCACTAAGGTGGCAGACAAGCACACGGCCCACCTGATGGGAAGCGGTTACCGCGGCCTATGGACGTGTGCAACACCAGTGGCGTCACACTCGCGCTGCCGACTCTGTAAAGGAAAGGGGCTGGGATGGGATTCTTATAGTCCCGGTTGACATAATTATGTCGGGCGTGCCACCGTCCCGGAGAATCCCTTAGACATATAATTTCTGGTTGTTCTCGTCTTGCCAACGGCGAATATTTGCATAGACATAACCAAGTAGCCAGGATTGTTCATCAACAGCTTGCTCTAAAGTACAACCTTGTGGAATCAGAGGTACCGTACTATAGGTATGTGCCCGACGCAGTTCTCGAAAATGGGCACATCACGTTGTACTGGGATCGATCTATCATCACTGACAGGACTATTGTAGCCAATAAACCTGATATAGTGTTGATTGATCGATCAGAGCGCCGCGCAATAATTATCGATATCACCATTCCACATGACGAGAATCTTGTGAAAGCCGAAAAAGAAAAACAAATAAAGTATTTGGATTTGGCTCACGAGGTTGTCGACATGTGGAGTGTGGATTCCTTTAAGCGAAGCGTGAAGAAGCATCTGATGAGGCCGTCAAGCTGAGAGCCACCATTGTAAAATTATCCGAGTCTGTAATGGTGACCCTCATTCCTGAGACTTTACCGTTAGCTGACCATCAGGTGAGGTAAAGTGATATTGACGCGACAAAAAAAAACCTGTGGATCCCGGGCTCCGAGGTGAAAGCCTCGTATGCCACCGGGATCATCACTAAAATAATGATGATGGTATTATATCGTATAGGAAAACGAAATAATTACATATTTATGCGTAGTTGGATAATTCCGTTACTAGTTAGAATTAGCCGCGGAAGCGAGCAGTTATGACGCTAGCACCCGGCCTGGTCACTACCTACTTATTACTATATTTATTATCACAGACCAACATGTTATTACCGTCTTTTCATACTATAATCCTGGTTTAGAAACACTGACCAGGAAAGCTATGCAATTAAACTACTAATATTACGGTTACTTCTTTCTTTAAAAAAAAATACTTTGTGCGAAACGACCCTTTTTAGAATTTATTTAGTAATACATTCGCACAAACTGAATTTATTAGTGTGCGGATCGGCACCCCATCAAAAATGTGTTGGTTTTATTCTGCTTGAAAGGTGAATATTAAATATAGTATATTGTTGAAATAAAAAAAAATTAATGGATTGTATCGCAATTTATTTGATATTTTTTTATTATTTACATTGAACCCGACGCCGACGTTTCGGTTGCTTTTCAGCAGCCATGGTCACGGGAAGACTTATATAATATAAATATTATCAGTGACAAGTAAATTTGATGAAATTGTGTTGTATTTGCAATCGCTGCCACCCAAACTAGGTTATTACCCGTATTTTGGATGTTATTCTTGGGTCGGTGTCAGACTCCGATAGAATCCGTTAAAAATAGAATTATTCCAATGTTTGACATTCGCGTAAAGTTCCGACAATATCATATAGTGTATTGTATCTTCTTTTCTTTTTTTTTCTTCGTGCGGAAATACCCTCGGATACCCCCCCCGTCGGCCAGCGGGGGCGGTTATGACGGGCTTGAACCGACTAAAACCTTAATATACTGTACGTTTTTTATATACTCTCACGCTTGTCTCACCCCGAAGGGTAAGACAGTGGTGTATTATTCAGTATAGAATACTCAGTAGACTAAAACCCTAGTTGACCTCTGTGGCGTAGCAGTAGATCGTTCGACTATGTATATTTGCACTAAGCGGGAATTGAGTTGATCTGGATGTTTCTATGTACCTATTACATATACTTATTTTCCTTTCTCTTTTAATTGTAAGTTTATATTCTATAAATACGGAGTGTCGTAAGGTCGATGTTGACTTGTTTGGAACCAGTGTTGCGAAGATGAAAACCATACTTAGCTCATGGTTTTTCGAAAATTAACCGTTTTATTTTTGGTTTAATACCTTTTTTTTTTTTTTTTCGTGCGGAAATCCCTTCGGATACCCCCCCGCCGGCCAGCGGGGGCGGTTATGTCGGGCTTGAACCGACTAAAACCGCATCATTTGTTTTGTTTTTGTTGTCTTTATATGCAATCTTAGCTTTAACATGCGCGTCCATATCAATAGCATGTCTACTATATTCTAAATACATTAGCAGAAACTAATATATAAGTAGAAATTTGTAACTGGCCCGCTTCTAGTATCTATCTATTTGTAAACTAACCATTAGCTGTAAGTTTCCTTAAAATATAATAAATAAATAAATAAATTATTAAGTTTTCAGTTTTAAGTTCAATATTAAGTTAAGTATTCGCATTCTAGAACTCATATGACAAGCTCTGCTTAGTTTGGGTCCAGATGGTGCTGTATAGTACGTCCTAGAATATTTATTTTAAAAAAATTTCTCAAGCTTCACAAACTTATAAAAAGAAAACTTACCACTAGTTTTGTATTAACTTAGTAATAAATAAACATAACATAACATAACATAACATAAACTCACGCCTATATCCCCGAAGGGGTAGGCAGAGGTGCTAGCACCCACGTTTCGCCAGTTTATGTTTTAGGTCCCAATGTAATAGGTGGCGAGCCTATTGCCATTAACCGGGCACACTATAATACACACATAACTTCGAAAATTCATTGGTGTGTGCCATGGTAATACCTGGGATCGAACCCGAGACCTCGTCTCAGCAGTCCTTTACCCATACCACTAGGCCGCAAACAACCGGTTTTAAATCCACACATTTCCGCTCTTCGTACAGTAGCTGCGTAATTTTCATAACAGTAATAATCCATTCAGCATCAATGACTCGTAATAACAAATATGTTTATGTAGTTAGCCAAGAGCGGGTCACTCCAATTGTGGGCAAATTGCTACGATTTATGGTAATAGAACTGGTTATGTCAACGTGATTACGTGCGGACAGTTGGTAGTGGTCCAATGATATCAAATTGAAGTGTTACTGAAATGCAATGTGGCGATACGACATGTACCCAGCGCCACCTAGCGACATCTTTCCTTTTTGTCGAAGGAATATCACACCCCGTTCCTCCACAGTGGTGCATCAATCTATTCAGCATCAATGGCTCGTAATAACAAATATGTTTATGTAGTTAGCCAAGAGCGGGTCACTACAATTGTAGGAAAATTACTACGATTTATTGTAGTAGGACCGGCTATGTTAACGTGATTACGTGGGGACAGTTGAACGTGATCCAGTGATATCAAATTGAAGTGTTACTGAAAAGTAGTATCGGTTAGACGTGAATTACCTATACGGAAAAGGCAGAAAGCAGAAGCCGAGCTAAAGGCGTGAATTATAAAGAAACGGTTAGCTTAAGGCGTAAAGTGAGGAGACGTTATAACCGATGTACGTCTCGTCCCTGGGCTTGCGCAACGACGGCGACGACGGTCCATTTTGTATGAAAACATTTTAAAGTGCAGGCATCCGTGCCACGCCTTAAGCTCGCCTCATACTTCCCGTCTTATCTATATTATTCATAGAGGCCTTACTTAGATAAAGGTGTGTTTAGTGTTGATAATAACAAATACTCTACGGCATATGACACAGTGCACTTTGGAGCCCTAAGTCCGATCTCACCTCCTTCTTTCTTTGTGGATTAATTTATCTCGACTTTTACGAAAACGAAGGTCTGAACCCACTAACCCTGAGAGGAAAGCCTGCACCAGAGCCTCGTCAATTTATCAACAGGTGAACTGGCTTGCAGGGGAGGTTGGTGGCGCCTCATACACCAAATGTTATATAGTATATAGTATTACTGGTGACACAAATTTGTCACAAAATTCGGCTGGTTGGTTACCACCGTGCACGATTGCGAAAAACCCTCCATAGTAATCCAATTTCGGTTTGATTGCGTTCAGGGGTCAGCAAGTGCATAGTCGGGCAGGGGGATTGTGGTCGCAGCACTAGTGGGACCGGTTGGTGTCACGCGGTGCTGCGACGACAATCCACTTCAGATGAGGCCGTCAAGCTGAGGGCCACCATTGTTAACATGGTACGTGTATGTAATGGTGACCCTCTTTCCTGAGACTTTACCTTCAGCTTACCATCAGGCGAGGTGAAGTCAATTTGACGTGTCCTAAATAATTATAAAAAAAAAGTATACTGGTATAATTATAGTTTAAAAGACTGAAATCGCTTGTTGACTCGCCCCTGGAATCACCGGTTTGGTGGTACAAATAATTCCATGCTTACCATGTTTGTAAGCCTCAAGTAAAACACAATATTCAGTCGCACCGAGTTTGCCGCCGAGGAAGGTTCTCCGCACTCGACGGCGTCCCGACGTGTACCACTGAAGATGTCGACCGCAGTGATCGAAGAAACGTCTGGAATACAAGTTTCCGATGGACCACGGCCGAACTGCCCGGAAGCAGTATATTTTCCACACAATATTCTTGTACGTCCCCATACCATAGACACTAACGAGCTATAAGTACTTCACGCGAAATTAATTAAAAAACTCTACGTTATACTATGTGATAGAAAATCGATAGCTGTACACATTTTCCCATATAAAAAAGCTATCATAGTTATTTAATTTACGATCTACCTGGCCGCCATGCGTGCGCGCAATCAAAAGAGGCTTTATACAAAACAATTGGTGTCAATTATCAGATTCGATAAAAAACCTTATGCTTCTCTAGTCCTTATTACCCTCAGCATCAGCTTGAATATTTTTCAACGATAAAAAATATTTCAAACAATAGATAAACATTAATTGAATAATAGAAGACATAAGATTTAGGACGTACTAACTAATCTTCAATAAAATGCATACAAAATTCAACCTTAATCCCTCTAGATAAAGTTTTAATGCGATTAAATTCACATAGACGTTTACAACTTTTTAGTGAGTACATGAAACATATACAAAAAGTCGTAAACGTGGTTTCAAATTCGTTAGATATTCAACTGAAAGTTGTAGACAATAAGGTAAAATATTGATTGAATAGGAATGCGTTGAAGTTGGGTGAGCATGTGTGCCAAGTAAAATTAAGTATGCCAATACCATAATTCGTAGTTGATTGCGCACAGCCTTCGGCGCAATGAGTGTTTTCCTACGATTTTTCTCGTAATACATACTGGATGTGTTTTCCTATTTCTGTCAAGGTTCCAAACCTTGGCAAGTTATTTTAAGTTTTCATAACGTTACGCCTGTATGCCCGAAAGGGTAGGCAGAGGTGTATTACATACCCACGATTGACCAGTTACGTTTAGGTCCCAATGCAATAGGGAGCGAGCCTATTGTCATCCACCGGGCATATTATTAAGCGAGCGATAATTAACATGTATTAATGCACATATAACTACGAAAAGTCAGAGGTGTGTGCCCGGGGCGACTGGAGATCGAACTCGAGACGTCGTCTCAGCAGTAAGTTACGTACGCCACTGGGCTATCGCCGTTATTTTAAGTTTAGAGGGTAAGATTGTGCTTTTGTACGAAATTTATACGATCCATACTAATATTATACTTAGCAGAGAGGCTGAATTTTGTAAGTTTATTTATATATCTGGGATTATCTTCGAAACCACTGCACTTATTGGAATTTTTCATAGGCTATTATATATAAATTATATTGGCTTGAGTAAAAAATAAACTCTAATAAGCGGCAGCTGCCGCAGCTTGTAGTTTATTGATAGTCGAATCCACAAGATCAGTAATTCATTCCAGGGTAACTTTATATACTTCTCCAACAAGCTCCCTAATGAAATTAAGAATCTAATTTTGAATAAATTTAAAAGTCTTATCAAAACTAAACTTTACCAAAAAGGCTATTATAAACTTTAAGAATATTTAGACGATAAACAAGCTTGGCAATGAACTGTGTGCCTACCATGAAACGGATATCCGTAATTGCGGACTGAAATTTCAGGCAATCGCAACGTACTTATCCTGCAATCGGGCCCGTAGACGGCACGGCATTCGGCCTAAACCGTACCATGAAACGACCCGAAACCGTATAATTCGGAATTTTGACAGGCCGTTAAAAAAATAAAATTAAAACATAATACTATACGACTTATTTCAAAACGTAATAAGGTTATCGTAATCGAATACAAAGGAATGTATTTTTAATATGTTGGTTTATAATAGTTCATTTTTTAATAGATATATATTGTAAACTACAACCTCCTTGAATGTTTCATTCATTCCCGAATATACTTTTTGCTGTCGGCTGTAAGAACGAAATCCAAAGTGACTGTATGGTACCCCAATGAAACTTATTTTGTTCGTGTTTCGTGCGGGCACGCAATTGCGGATGTACGTTTCATGGTGCCCTGGGGTTATCCTTTCGAGGGCTTATCCGGGGTGCCCGGCAATGGACACTTGGGGAGGACGCTGTGTGGTTTTAGTCGGTCCGATTCCGATACGCCCACCCCATCAAGCCCGTGGGGGTTTACACACGCTAAAAAAAAAACGGCCAAGTGCGAGTCGGACTCACTTATGAAGCACACTTCCGTAGCAGCAAGTAACATACTAAAGCTTTTTTTTAAATTTTATATTGGAGTTAATAAAAAGTAAATTTCGTTTTACGATTTATGACGTATTAAAAAAAACTACTTACTAGATCTCGTTCAAACCAATTTTCGTTGGAAGTTTACATGGTAATGTACATTATATATTTTTTTTAGTTTTATCATTCTCTTATTTAAGAAGTTACAGGGGGGGGGGGGCACACATTTTACCACTTCGGAAGTGTCTCTCGCCCAAACTATTCAGTTTAGAAAAAAATGATATTAGAAACCTCAATATCATTTTTGAAG
Organism: Cybosia mesomella; assembly: GCA_946251805.1. Lineage (NCBI taxonomy): Eukaryota > Metazoa > Arthropoda > Insecta > Lepidoptera > Erebidae > Cybosia > Cybosia mesomella. The sequence goes on from OX276409.1 coordinate 21,623,748, forward strand.
ACCTATCCATAGATAAGAATACACATGTATGGGTTCGATGAAAAAAAAAAAATAGTTTCAGTTCTTAATATGGGGCCCCCAAATTTATTGTTTTTTTTTCTATTTTTGTGTGAAAATCTTAATGCGGTTCACAGAATACATCTATTTACCAATTTTCAACAGCATAGTCCTTATAGTTTCGGAAAAAAGTGGCTGTGACATACGGACGGACAGACAGACAGACATGACGAATCTATAAGGGTTCCGTTTTTTGCCATTTGGCAAACGGAACCCTAAAAAGGCCTTTTTTTTTTTTTTTTTTTTTATCGTGCGGAAATCCCTTCGGATACCCCCCCGCCGGAAAGCGGGGGCGGTTATGTCGGGCTTGCACCGACTAAAACCGCACGCCGTCTCGGGTCTTCAGACGCCGGGGTGTAAGGTTACCCATAGAGCATATCCCTCGCACCCCGGCTGACCCTGGGCCATCTCGCCACTAACAGCATCGCTCATCCTGTCTCCTCTGAAAGCAGAGGAGTACGGAGAGCGATGTGTTCCCGCCACGTTGGGTATTGGCCGACGATCAATGCCAACCCTATGAAGGGGTGAAGGGGAAGCCATTGACCGCCGCCCAGGGTGTACCGGCCGCTCCGATTCCGATCCCCCCGGACTGCAGCGGGATCGGAATTGGAGCGACACTCGAGGAGGTTACCCAACAGAGGGCACAGTGGAGAGCAAGTAAGGGGGCCATCTCGAAACCGGAGATGGCCCATGGTCAGTCGGGGTGCGAGGGATATGCTCTATGAGTAACCTTACACCCCGGCGTCTTAAGACCCGAGACGGCGTGCGGTTTTAGTCGGTGCAAGCCCGACATAACCGCCCCCGCTGGAGACCCCCCGCTCTCCAGCGGGGGCGGTATCCGAAGGGATTTCCGCACGAAAAAAAAAAAAAAAAAAAAAAAAAAAAAAAAAAAAAGGTTACCCAACACACACCCCAACCCTAAAAAGGCCTACTGTTTACTCTACTATACTACTCAAACAAAACATTGTATGTAATTATTTCATTTATTTATTCATTTCCTTAGCAATTTTTTTTAACCAACTGCCAGCCGTTTACCAACTGTATCAAACACACCGTCCGTCATCTCTATAAAGATAGATTTACTTTTAAAATATCAATTGTAAAGCAACGGCTACAATTTGAATAACATTAACCCTACAAAAACAACAAAAAAGTCGGTGTTAAAACAAAGCCGTACGGCCTTAACCCGTCCAACGAACTTTCTAATATATTTATAATTATAGTTCAGAACACTCCACATTTGTAAACATACCTTGTGACGTAACATACTTTTTTTTTTCTAAAGTAAAAAATTTTTAAGCTACATTCGACGATTCTCTTTTTGAATATCATTAACAAATTGTGAAGTTTGGACAGAATGTTAAGTTTTGAATCTGTGTATTTTTTTAATAGCTTGTAGCTTGTAAATGATTCAAACATAACATAAACTCACGCCTATATCCCCGAAGGGGTAGGCAGAGGTGCTAGCACCCACATTTCGCCAGTTTATGTTTTAGGTCCCAATGTAATAGGTGGCGAGCCTATTGCCATTAACCGGGCACTTATAAACCTGCGATAAATACACACATAACTTCGAAAAGCATCGAAAAGTCATTGGTATGTGCCATGGTAATACCTGGGATCGAACCCGAGACCTTGTCTCAGCAGTCCTTTACCCATACCACTAGGCTACCGCGATGATTCAAAATTTGAAATAATATTACTTTCATAACAAAGTTAGGACTCTACCAATATCCTTGAGGCCCAAGTCAACAACAAAAGCTTAACAACAGACTAGGCTCTGGCTTTCCTCTCAGGGTTATGAGGTCAGGTGGCAGTCGCTCTCAGAAAAGCCGATATACCAATTAAAAAAAAACAAGCTAATCTCAGGTTCAGACAACTAGGCAATCGCTATGAGGATTATAATGATTTTATGGGTATTTGAGGACCAATATCTTTGGGGACCTACAGCTTAACGGACGAGGCTCTGGCGTAAGCTTCCTTTTCAAGGTTAAGGGTCAGAAGGCATTTGCTCTAATAAAAGTCAAGGTGAGGAAGACAACACATTACATAGCTCGCAGGTCCATAGGTCACTAGGTCGCTGGTTCAAATCCGGATCGAAGGACCAAAACGATGTACGGAACACCGGTAGTTGATAGGAAATAATAGAGTTGTGTTAATTATTAATACTTATAATTACTAATTGATATTAATGTTAATAATTGATATAATTAAATGCTAAATGATAATGAGTACGCGTTGACCGTGATTGGGGTGCAAACGTGAACTTATGATACGTGCAATGTATGTGATCGACGCGAACTGAGTATTGACCTACATTCTACATAATGCTAATGAATCTGTACGGTTGGCCCGTACAACTATTATCATCAGAAAGAAAGAAAGAAAATAAGTTTATTAGGGACACGCACAAATAGGTGGCAACAAATATATATAACATAACATAACATAACTTCACGCCTGTATCCCCGAAGGGGTAGGCAGAGGTGTATTACACACCCACGATTCGCCAGTTATATTTAGGTCCCAATGTAATAGGGGGCGAGCCTATTGCCATCTACCGGGCACATTACTAAGCTAGCGATAATCAACATTTTTAACATAACATAACTACGAAAAGTCAGAGGTGTGTGCCCGGGGCGACTGGGGATCGAACTCGAGACCTCGTCTCGGCAGTCCGTTACGTACACCACTAGGCTATCGCCGCTACAAATATATATATATATATATATATTTGTAGATAATAGGTGTGCGAGCCTCAACAGGTCGCCATCTCAGCTTAAATGCTGTCCATCATTTGCTAAACATATGATGAGCAGCGCTGATATTCCGATGGCTCCTTTGTAACGACGCGATACCAGGCACGTGTGCATAACTACACAAGAGACACACACAAGTGAAAGTATTTTTTGGGTTGTCTCCCCAACCTTATCTCTTAGGCGTCTTATACGACTCTCACGGTAAGAGGTCGTTATAGCATTTGTATTCACATTTTATCGGGAAGTATACAAGGATACAGAAAAAAGAATTAACAATTTCAATTTAAATGAATATCTAAACAAGAACACAACATATAAACAGGTTTTCAGTGACAGTATTTTTTATATTCTACGACATCCTACTAATACTAGGTCTGCAAGGCGAATCGCTGCTTGCAATGTTGAGCTGAGTGAGACATCGTGATTTGAATTATTAAGAGCGATTTATTTATTATTAAAATCATTCATTCATCATCATTGCGGAATCAGATTTTGAAAATTTTGTACAGTGATCATTCCTCCGTGGCAAATCCGATTGTGAAAATTCGTAGTCAGAACTCTGGACATGCTTTCTGAGCGTGTAAAGTTTGGTCACAGTGTCTTGAGAGGTTATTATGTAATCATTCCTCTGTGGAAGCATTAAATTTTTCAAAATATATCCATAAACCTTCCTCTGATTGACCTCTTTAATCATGCCAAATTTGGTTCTGATTGGATTAGTAGTTTAGGAGGAGACCTGTGACAAAGAAAATCCTGAAGTCTGGTATGAGGAGCTTTCGCTCGACTTCGTCTCACTCAGCTCAATTATAAACGCGAAAGTTTGTGAGTACGTATGTATGTATGTAATGTATCTTTGTTTCTCTTTCACGCAAAAACGGCTTAACGGATCTGGCTGACATTTAGCACAGGAATATTATTATTATTAATACATAGACTTTTTATCCCGAGCATAGGTTCCCATGGGTTGCGGGTACTTAAACAGAATTAATCGGGTGGAGCCGCGGGCAACAGCTAGTACTACATATTTGATTGTCTAGACCCAAATTAAGTATAGCTCAAAGAACTTTTATTACTAGTTTTAGAATGTAGATAAACACACATGCATATACATGGAAACACCTAGACTAATGCAAATAGATATATTCATGCATACAAAAATTTGCAAAAATAAATTTGCAGATAGAATCGAACCCGCGACCGCCAACGTAGCAATCGAACGCTCCACCGCCGCACCACAGAGGTCATAAACTTCACCATTCAGTTAATTTTAATAAGAATATAACGTTGATTAACACCTATTCAACGCGCTATACGCAAATTAATTTCTTAACGGATATTAACAAAAAATAATTCGAAAATTTCAGCAACGCCAACGCGAGTTTGAATCAAATTTATAATCATCAAAAAATCAGTAACCATATAATTTATTTATATGAAAATACTAGTTGTACCGCGCAATTTCACCGGCCATACTCAATTTAATTTCACTGCGTCGAATCGCCCAGTTGCCTGAGTCGTTCCCAATTTTTTTGTTATTGCTCAGCTTCTAAGTGTTGTACATAACATAACATAACTTCACGCCTGTATCCCCGAAGGGGTAGGCAGAGGTGTATTACACACCCACGATTCGCCAGTTATTGTAAGGTCCCAATGTAATAGGGGGCGAGCCTATTGCCATCTACCGGGCACAATATTAAACGAGCGATAATTACCATTTATTAATGCACACATAACTACGAAAAGTCAGAGGTGTGTGTCCAGGGCGACTGGGGATCGAACTCGAGACCTCGTCTCAGCAGTCCGTTACGTACGCCACTGGGCTATAAAACTGTTGTAGCGTGATGTTATTTAGCTTTGTAACCTTTGCCAAGAGCTGGACTAGCAAACACAAAAATAATTCTTCAAATCGCACGTGTATTTCCAGAAATAAACGCATTCAAACAAACGAACTCTCCATTTTTTTTCGTATAGAAAGATAACGACAAAATTCATAGACAAAATTTTTTCATTATTCCTTTTTTTTAATTGGATGCGTAAATCCATTGTTTACGCTACGCTCTTGACTTCGCAATGAAATTTTTAATCACCTGACAGATGTTTTAGATTCAGATATAAAAGTTTTTTCAATTACATATTCGTCACGAGGTGTCTAATAAGTGCTTTGAGAATTTATTGTTGTGGATTGGTTCCCAGGTTTTTGGCGTGTGATTGACAAGTTGAATTAGGACTACAATTGATTCTCACACTATTTTTTTTTTCTCCTATCCCTAGGTTTATTTATAGGAAACTAGCTGTGCCCTGCGGAATTGTGATCCCGTTCCCGAAACCCATGAGATCCTATACTTGAGTACTGTATACCCAAGGGTACAGACCTACCGAGGATAACTAAGAATCTTTGATTTTATAAAAAGCTAAGAATGAAGAAAAAAAAACATTAATTACACATGGAAATAATTCTATTTTGAACGGATTCTATCGCGATTTATTTGATGTTTTTTATTATTTAAACATCACACACAAAACAAATATAAAATAACATCAAATAAATCGCGATAGAATCCGTTAAAAATAGTTTTATTTCAATGTGTGACATTCGCGTAAACTTCCGATGGTATCATGAATTACACATTTTTTCCAAAATATTTATTATTTTAATATTATTAGTAGTCCATGACATAATAGACAAAGATTTGTATAACATTGTTTGTAGTTTTGACATATTTTGCCCGAAAGGAACTGGTGGTAGAAATTTGATGACACAAATTTGTCACAAAATTCGGCCGGGTAGGTACCACCGTGTTCGATTGCGAAAAACCCTTCATAGTAATCCAATTTCGGTTTGATTGCGTTCAGGGGTCAGCAAGTGCATAGCCGGGCAGGGCGATTGTGGTCGCAACACTAGTGAGACCGGTTGGTGTCACGCAGTGCTGCGACGACAATCCTCTTCTGATGAGGCCGTCAAGCTGAGTGCCACCATTGTTAACATGGTACGTGTATGTAATGGTTACCCTCTTTCCTGAGACTTTACCTTCAGCTTACCATCAGGCGAGGTGAAGTCAAATTAACGTGTCCTAAATATATAAATAAAAAATAAGCCATACAAAATTTAGTCACCCGCAATAATGATAAAAAAACATTAGTGAAGAAAAAAGTACGATAACTGCTTATTTTCTTCAGAAAACTCCTTCAGATGATCTGAGAAGTGTGAAAAGTACAAAAAAAACATTTATACAGGTTGCTTTCCTTCAACCCCTTGCAACACTCTTCCACTTGTCCAAATCATGTAGCCATAGAACATTAAAACAGGTCGGTAGTTAGTGTTTAAGGTGCGAATCGCCACCAGATTTTTCTAAAGGTCGATACGTACACTAATAAATTCGGTTTGTGCGAATTAACCACTAACAAGTATTAATTTTTGCGTAAGGTGTATGAACAAATCTGCGCTTGTAAGTCTAATCTTTTTCTTTGAAAGTCCTAAAATCCTTATACGCACTATAAGCACACAAAGAAAAGAGATGTTCAATTGTTTTTTTTTTAAGAATACTAGTAACCGAACCCGGGTGGAATTCTTGGTATATAATAAAAATAAATAAATAAATATTCTACGAAATATTTTACAAAGCGCTCTCTATACCCAAAGTAGTAAGTTTAACTAGCTTGTGTTGTGGGTTCTAGAATGCGGATAAACTTACTTGTATACTTTTTTTCTGTAAATACATACATATTATACATAGAAACACCCAGATGCAGCTAGACATATTCATGCATACAAATATTTGCACTGAGCGAGAAACGAACCTGCGCTCGTTCCACCACAGTAACTGTCATGGGGCCACATAATTACATGAAGTTCACGTTTTTTTTTACTTCTATCTTTATTTCCTTAGAATACGGTAACATGCTTAGATATAATCATATTGGTTTGAGTTCAGCATATTCTGCTACGTGGCGTGGAAATTCATTAATATTGTTTAACAAGCAAATTGTACCAAATAATACAGTACAATATTCAGTAGCAACAAATTTGTATTAAATTTTAAAAAAAGTTATAAGATTAAGTCATAATAATTATACAAGGTCAAGGAGCTATATTGATCCATAAGCGAATGTCAGTGAGTAAGAGAATGTAAATTATAATATTGTAATGACTGTAAAAGATTTCAAAATTCGAATAAAAAAATTATAAGCTACACATTATTTCTTATAAATTATTATTATTATTATCCCTTAAATATTCATTCACATCGACATAGCCCTTTTCATTCAAGATTCCATGCAACTTCCTTCCGTACACCATACAACTAGATAAATATCTTATTTAGTTTCAAACGAAATACGCTTGGAACATAACAACAGCTCCTATTAAATCTCCGTTAGAGCATTTCGAACAAATTACTCATAAATATGTGAAAACATAGTACTTTGTTTTCTTTACAATTTAAGCGATTTGAATCGGGATATAAGTAATTTAAGGTTGTTGATCTATTGTTATCTAAACGGTGACCAAAGTAGCATGAGCATTGCGTGAACATTTTAGTTTGTAGTGTAATCTTACAAGAGGCAGAGAAAAAAAAAATCAAATCATGCGTTCAAATTTGGATCTTTTCTGGTGTGTATCGGCCCTTTCCGTATGTGTAGAAAGATTCCATATCTGCTGGGCTATCGAATGAGGAGGGTATATCGGAAAAAGAAGCGGCCAAGTGCGAGTTGGACTCGCCCATGAAGGGTTCTGAAGCAGCAAGTAACATAATAATGTTTTTTAATTTTTATATTTGAGTTCATTGAATGAAAGGTAAATTGTGGTTTACGATTTATGACGTATTAAACAAAAACTACTTACTAGATCTCGTTCAAACCAATTTTCGGTGGAAGTTTACATGGAAGTTACGGGGGGGGGGGGGGGACACTTTTACCACTTTGGAAGTGTCTCTCGCGCAAAGTCTTCAGTTTAGAAAAAAATGATATTAGAAACCTCAATATCATTTTTGAAGACCTATTCATAGATACCCCAAACGTATGGGTTTGATGAAAATTTTTGAGTTTTAGTTCTAAGTATGGGGAAACCACCAAACTTTATTGTTTTTTTTTTCTATTTTTGTGTGAAAATCTTAATGCGGTTCATGACGACTAAACTACCATTTCTGTTTACGTAGGTCGATTCTTACACATGCGATCTAACCTATCCTCATATTCCAGCACTCCTAGTCCAACTGTTGGGCCGGACGGCCGCGTTGGTACGAAACATATGTATGTTCGGCACGAAATTTGGACCATATTATTTGCATGCAACAGACGCACGCATGCGTGTACATGCATGAGGTAGCGGACAGCCTTCGACAGATCACACACAATGTTTTACAATCACTCTTTATGTACGTCGGTTCTTATACACGTGACCTAACCTGAGCTTTCGTTCTAATTTCCCAAGTCCAACTATAAGGCTATCCGCTTCCTCATCCGCTTCCTGTCACGTTCATGCAAATCCTATGTTATTCTCACGAAATTCGAATCATATTATTTGCACAAAATAGGCGTCCGCATGCGTGCACGCATGAGACAGCGGATGATCTAACATTTGGACTAGGAGGGCTAGAACGTAAGGTCTGGTTAGGTCGCGTGTGTAACAATCGACCTACGTAAAAAGTGATTGTAAATAGAGATGATAGCATACTTATGAGACAGCGGACTGCCTGACACGTCTTACATGCTTATACCGACGAAGATAACCTCTAAATATAGTCGGTAGTACGTCACATGCCCTGTTTGTATCATTTACGTTATATGCGTGACAACCAGCTCGCATGTCGGCACGGAAACGTTGGCCACTCATTCAGTTAGATGTCCCTACTGTTCTTGGCTGTTGACTTGCGTAATTGGCGATGACGTCACTGTAGACGGTATGACTTACGTACGTCACTGTTTTGGTGGTTACTTGAGTTGTTCGAGAGTTATGATTCTAGATGGCTCTTGAAATGGGTAGAATGGCAACATATAATTAAATAATCTAAAATACCAGAACGTGGTACCTATCAATGTGCTCGGTAGATAGCAATAGGCTCGCCCCCTATTACATTGGGATCGAAACATAACTGGCGAATCGTGGGTGTGCAATACACCTCTGCCTACCCCTTCGGTGATACAGGCTTGAAGTTATGTTATGGTACCTTTTTCTATTTTTTTTCGTGCGGAAATCCCTTCGGATACCCCCCCCCCCCCGCCGGCTAGCGGGGGCGGTTATGTCGGGCTCCTATAAATTTTTTAAAAACAGCTAAGCAAGCCGTGGTCAACCTTGCAGAAAATACACTTATCAAATTATTGAGATATTGAAAAAGGGCACGTCAAAAGCATTCAGAACCGGTGGGCTGGCATTAAAGGTTTAATGACAGAAGAGGAAGCTCGTGAAGTATGTAATCACAGAAGCAGATGGCGGGCTGTTGTCTCTGCCTACCCCGAAGGGAAAAGACGTGAGTATATATATGTATAAATGTAGAAATTGGGCACCTCAAAACCAGTACCCTGCTGATTACCCGTGGCTCTGGTGCAGGTATTCCTCTCGGGTTAGGGGTCAGATGGCAGTTGTTCCCATAAAAACCCTACCTATATACCAAACCATAAGGGGGAGAAGTAGTAAGTGGACCTGAGGACCCGGGGCAACCGGGAACTACGCCAAGATGATGATGATGAAGAACATAGTTTTCGGATATTTTTTTTGTTGGCAACCGGCTCTCGTTTGACCACTATCCCACCTGTGTGTTAATACACATCTGCTTAATGCTTCAAGGATATAGTAGCTTAATTATATGTACTTATAGCAAAATAAATAGTTTAAAAACGAGCCCTAATATAAATCAAAATTGAACTCTCTTATCGACACCGTTGTAATTTGTCAACACGGCCAATTAAAAAAATAACTACAGAAGAAAAATAAATAGCCGTCTATAATGTGTATTAAACCTCAAATACTTGCCACAATCGACGATCGATTATAACTTAATCGAGTTACGATTTATAGAAATAATCGGTTGATGATTTATTCGACACTTGCTCTTTAAAAACTTTACATAAAAATCTACCTTACCTTCTCGAAATTATGGTTCATTTTTAACTGGGAACATCAGTGTACGTATTGGTGTATGAATACAAATTATATGGGAGTTATATCAAAGGGCTGCGCGCGCCGTTTGATACAAACGTTTGAATAAATCAACAAAAACGACGGGCGGTGATGACTAATGTACTATTTATAATTTACGTTGAACAACGAAAAATATGGAGTAGAGGCGCATACATTTTTAAAAAGCTTAGTGTTGCCACAGTAAATGAATAACAGTAGGTTAATTTCACACAATAGGACGTATGCAGTTGGAGTTGAGTGATATCTCTAATTCTGTTAGCATATACGTAGGCTATGGTAACCGCTCACCGTCAGCTTGACTGTCTGCTTGTCCGCTATCTTAGTGAAATGTAAAAGAAATAGGTAGTTTTCATAATTAGCGTTGAGAAAAAATTAAAATGCATGTGTTAATGATCGTTAATAAAAGTATTTTAACCTCGTACAGAGATGAATATAATATGTTGATTTTTTACGTCAATTTAGTTTATTTGTTGTTTAACCTCATTTTCATTTTTATTCTTGTCCTAACATTATCTTTCAAGCTATTAGTGAATGACTACTGATTCATCTTTCTTCTGAGATACGTTTACAAGTTGCTCGCCAGACCACTTGACGGGAGATAGGCAGACAAGCACACGGGCCAACTGATGGGTAGTGGTTACCGCGGCCTATGGATGCAACACTAGGGGCGTATCACTCGCGCTGCTGACCAAGTCTTTCCTAAAAACTCGATAGGCGATAGCGCAAATGATCGTTCGTATTTTACCCTGGCTTCGCCCTGGTGCAAAATTAGCACTTTACCCGTGGACTTTCCTATTTTTAATCTTTCATACAAACCTTGTCCTGACAATAATGAACACAAAAAAAAACGAATTATCCAATTTAGTGCAGTCGTTCGGAAATTATGCGCGTGCAAACGTATCAGCCATTCATTTTTATATATATAAATTACAATACGCAATATGATATAGGTATATGATAATTTAAATATTTTTCAAGTTATATAACAACTCCATGTGATTCAATGTTCCATAACTAATTTAAGTCAAACTAATGCAGTCGACTCTCATAAACAAATTATAGAAAACCAAACAATACAACTAAATAATATCTTACGCATTAAATAATATCGTAATTTACATAAATAGCGCTGTAATTAAAAATATTATGTTATGTAGTATTTTTAACCCACGACGCAAAAACGACGGTGTGCTATAAGTTTGGCGTGTCTGTGGCATTGTAGCACCCAAACGGATGAACCTATTTTGATGCGGATTTTTTGTTCGAAAGCCGATATGATCGACATGGTTCTTAGCTATAAATAAATTTGTGTCGGGGTTTTTTTAATTTTTAATTATTATTATTATTTACTTCAATAACTACGTAGGCACTTCAATTCAATTACCCATTTCTGTGCAACTTATTACAAGAAACCAAGTCGAAAACTATATAAGCATAGACAATATATGAATGAAACTACACGACTACTAAACTTAACATCAACTGCGTCTTGTTTTTCTGAAGATTTTTATGGTGGTAGAGTCAAGCAACAGTCATTTTGGCCGTCCAACTCGACCGGGGAAGCACCACCCTCTCACAGAATATCGACGCCAAGTAACAGTATTTGAACTGTTGGGTTCCGTTTGGTGAGTGAGAGTGCCGGAGCCCAAACTCCTTTCCCATCCCCTCCCAAACTTCTTTCCCATCCCCTCCCAAACGCCTTTTCCATCTTCTCCCAAACTCCTTTCCCATCCGCTTTCCTTTATAGGGTCGGCAGCGCGAGTGTGACGCCACTGGTGTTGCACACGTCCATAGGCCGCGGTAACCGCTTCCCATCAGGTGGGCCGTGTGCTTGTCTGCCACCTTAGTGGTATAAAAAAAAATAGGTTATAAACACCCGCACTTGCTGGTCATTCCGTCACTTAAAATATTTCTTTAGATAAGGCATAAAGTATGGCATCAGGTGTAAACAAGCTAATTCTTTAGAAGAAATGATTATATTCTTTAACACAAAATTCATATACTGTACAAATAAAAATTATTAACTGAATAAATAAAAGTTGAAGCCGGCAAGACGAAGAGAAAGTGTTACATATACGACTCAAACTTAACGTGACGCAAATTCAACTTCACACCGATAACAAAACAGTCTAAAAACCTTTCGGTCACAAAACAGCGCACGCGATTCCTAAAAAAGTCAAGTGAATACAATCACAAGAAGCGCGCCCCTCATCCGCCCGCATAAGTTATGCTAACAAGTTTTGGTCGCGTGACCTGCCGTACTGGCAGTCGTTAGCCTTATACCTACTGGCTTTACTCTGATGTGTCATCACAAATAGGCCCAATGAATGATCCAGTGAGAAAAGTGGGTAATGATTGACGAACAAGGAATGAGTGTGTTTGTGGAATTTTGAAAGTTGGACTGGTGAATGAAAAGGTGGGATACTAACAGTTGTATGGTATGGACGCAAAAAAGATGAGAGTAATGATATTAGAAAGGTTCAAAGTATGGATTTAAGAGCAGATTTTAGTGTGAAGAAAATGGATTATGAGAAAGAGGCCTTGGCAAAGAAAGGAGCACCGGAGAAGATGACGTATGACAGAAAAGTTCGACAGACGAAATGATAATAGGTCTTTACCTATGAAAGTGCCGAAATTTTCTTACATATTCATGAGTTCGTTATTCCTGTAATTTAATAGCTATTTCCATGATTTATATTTTGTTTGAAAGTTGATTTCAAGATTTTACAACTCTGTATTAAATTTTGTTTCTATTGGCCGCTTGATAAATTAATTCGATTTTCAAAAACAGTACTTCCAAATGCTATCCATTTTGATGATAAATTTCGTATTATATAATATTGTATAAAATTTTTGAAAAGTGACTTCAAAAATGTAATAAAAGTTGCTGTTTGTTAGTTTAATGTTGTCTCATTCATAAACAAAAAAAAATAATAACATTTGGATTTGTCATTCCTAAAAAAAATGCAAAAATGGGAATTTTGATATTCTGAATTTTGAATTCGAATTGGGTTTCCTCCAATTTCTTCAAGAAAAACAGCAATTTCATATGTAACGAACTGATCCCAAAAAATTGAGAGAAGTGTAATGGCGGAACCACACTTCCCTATTTGTTATTCGCCTGTTCTGTATTCGTCTATAAAACAAATATTTGCCGCGGTGTGCCGAAAATGTCAAATATATGTGATACTGCTGTTGCCCTGGTACTAACGGCTCATTTGTATCCCCTGGGAGGTGTAAAAAATCAAGTAGACGGTGGAGAAGTGTACGTATTCCAAATATAGACAGACAAATGAGCCCTCGACACTTCGTTGTATGCGGCCGAATAAGGTAGAATAACACATAGCGAAGGGTGGTTCCGCCATAAGGCGTTTGGTACACTGCCCCGCATCAAGCAGCGTAGCGCGGGAATTCGTGTTCTTACTACTTAAATAAACTGCGCGTGAGCGTGCGTTTGTGTTGCACTACGCGTGTTTTTCATGCAAAGAGAGATACTTATAAGCAACGTAAGGCCTTGAACTCCCGCGCTACGCTACGTGATGCGGGACAGTGTGCCAATCGCCTAAAGCTGATGCTGATGATGTTTAAACGTTTGGCTTTGAACTGAGAAAGATTAACGGGTATAAAGTTACGACGAAACACGTGCCATATGATAGGAGAGAAAATATAGTGTCAAAGGTAGAAAAAAGTATTATATACTACCTACAATGGTTGCGTCTTGCAGAGCATAAAATGTGTGAGGGAAAATTGAGTAAAGGAGTTTTTATAAATAAAACAATTTTTTTATAAATCTATTGTCTATTCTCTTGTTTCAGTATTAAACCACCTTCAAAAGACGGAGTTACGAAGAGCAACCCGAGCAAGCGACACCGTGAGAGGCTCAACGCAGAGCTGGACACCCTGGCTTCCCTACTTCCCTTCGAGCAGAACATCCTCAGCAAGCTGGACAGGCTCTCGATCCTCAGGTTATCAGTCAGCTACCTGCGGACCAAGAGTTATTTTCAAAGTAAGTGAGATATTCTATATTCTTAGGAGCAAATTTCAAAATCATCCAGTTTTTTTTTAGAAAAGTTGGTAAGTACATACGATATGAATCCCAATCGCTTGCGTTCGCATTGTTGGTGTTTACCCAGCATAAGATGCATTGCTTCGCTATAGATGAAAATTCAAAATTCAAAATGATGAAAACTAAGCGTACTATCGAACTATACGTCTGGTATGCGTTTGAAAAGTACTGAAGCAACTATCTTCTAGTAAAAGGCTGATACACAAAAGTTCGTATAAACCGAATCCTTAAAAATTATGGTCTACTACTAAATTTTAATAACTAAAAGAGAAATGCTACTCTGAGCTCTCCGAATCTAAATATTCTTTACCCGATACCCTCGTGTATGACGTTCGTTTTTTTTTTATAGAAGCGTCGGTAGCTTATTGGTTAAGGAGTCGACCCTACGATCGACAGATCCCGGGTTCGAATCCTGTCCATTACACTACCGACGTGAACCCACTCCTAACACAAGCAATTAAGCTTAGCTGGAGGGGTTAGGAGGAATATTAGTAATTTCGGATTCTAATACACATTAAAAAAAACTATGCAGGTTAACATTCTCCGGTGACCAATGAGTAGAGGAGAGAATATTATTAATTTTCCCTTTGACTTGCTACCATGGCTTTTAATCTCCTCCCTCATTGTCCCCTGTAGATAGCAACGTATGAAAACTCTGGTATCGCCAGTTTTCATAGCCGATTGTAACCTATTACTACCAGTTGGGCCGTTGTTTATAGATCCAATAATCAAAAACTATTAAACCTTTGATTTTAGAAGAATCCAAAATCCATTTACAGTAATTTAGTACTTACTAGAACAAACTATTTCAAAAGCAATGTGCACAACAATGAATCAAAACAAATAAACATCCAAAACTAGTCTATCCATAAAAAGCCGCCCACTTACAACAGTTGCTGCAAAATTTAATAAATCGGATCTTAGAATCGATTCGTGCATACCGATGTATTCGATTACTTATAAATGCCTTTCCCGACACTAATTTAACGCTGTCAGCCAATTTTATTGCACTCTACAACGTATTAATATATGTGCCGTCTCAGCGAGCTCTCGATTCACTGGAATCGATACTCGCACTCGATTTTGATGTAATCGATGTTGTTTAGATGTGCTTTGGAATAATCTAGTACAGATGAAATATAATATTCTGTAGAGGCTACAGTTTTGAATTTAATTATTACTAGTTTCGGTTTATGTAACATTTCAGAGGCGTTAATTTTTTATACTATAAGACTATACTAAGGTAGCAAACGTATACGGCCTCCCTGACTGTTATATCACCGGATACAAAATTGTAGGCATGTTGTTGCAGAAATCAGTGTTCTAAGAACTTACTGTACATAGAGTAGTTCTCGTCTTGAGTCTTGGGAGTGTCAGAAGGAGCACGAAAGTTAACTTAAACAAAGAGAAGTCTAGCTAGAGTGACGTTGATGGACCAAGGGGTGTTCCGTAACGTGACGTGATGTGACGTATGACTAGCAAACGTAAAATAGCAGAGGAAGTAGTAACTAAGATAGAGAAAGAGAGCCTATATGGCTCGGAT
The DNA here is from genome assembly GCA_946251805.1 of Cybosia mesomella. Taxonomy (NCBI): domain Eukaryota; kingdom Metazoa; phylum Arthropoda; class Insecta; order Lepidoptera; family Erebidae; genus Cybosia; species Cybosia mesomella. The sequence continues at coordinate 21,639,308 of OX276409.1, forward strand.
GCATACAGAAGATTTACGAAACAAATTTATGAGGCGAGAGTGTATGGGGGCAAGATACCGTGTTTCTCAACCCCGAGACGGCGTGCGGTTTTAGTCAGTTTAAGTCCGACATCACCACTTACTTTTACTGGTGGTAGAAATTTGATGACACAAATTTGTTTGGGTTGGTTTGGGTGGGTACCACCGTGCACGATTGCGAAATACCCTCCATAGTAATCCAATTTCGGTTTGATTGCGTTCAGGGGTCAGCAAGTGCATAGCCGGGCAGGGGGATTGTGGTCGCGGCACTAGTGGGACCGGTGGGTGTCACGCGGTTCTGCGACGACAATCCTTTTCTGATGAGGCCGTCAAGCTGAGTGCCACTATTGTTAACATGGTACGTGTATGTAATGGTGACCCTCTTTCCTGAGACTTTACCTTCAGCTTACCATCAGGCGAGGTGAAGTCAAATTGACGTGTCCTAAATATAAAAATCGAGTATATTTTAAGGAAAAGCCAAGTCAAGAGTATTCGCAATGAGCGAACGTGAGAAAAATCAATTAAGATAGTATAAGAAGTGGAAGATATATGCCAGGAGCAAGTGGACAAATGCCTCTGCCTTCCCAAGGGTGATTGTAAATATGAACTGAACCGAACTACTTACAATCAATCTAGATGACAATGTATGCTGGTTTTCACTGACTTGTAATAGCAAAAACCTGATATTACGCAATTTCCTTTTCAACACACATTTTATTTACCTTCCTAATGAACAGACTATATAAAACTCCCCTTAGCGAACCGATATAGAAACAAAATACACTCACCTCCAAAAATCTCTACATAAAATTACTATCTACGTATATTTATACTAACTAAAGTAAACACTTGGTTGGTGCCTGCCTCCGCATCGCACCGAAGAGAATATCGATCTCATGCTAATTTGACGTGGCAACTGTACTTTATTGATGGGAAATCGCTTCTATATAGCCTTCATAAAAGCAACCATTAAATAAAAAAGCGGTGTAATCTGTGGGGATTTTCGGTGGGGGTGGAATTTATCGTAACTATTTACGACAGGAACATAGGGTAGGAAAGTGTTTTAAATGCGTGATTCGAGTTCTGATTTTGAAATGAATATGTTTCTTATTTCAGAAGACTGGCTGAAAATTTAATATTTCAACTTTTTTAACTAGTGATTTTGTGATTGTTTAACTTTGCCTATGACTCACCGAGATTGATGAACCAGATTTATGAGGAAAGGTTGAATGGGTAATTCGGTAAGGGTCGACCTAAGCACACTTAATTCAATCAGATCGAAGACATTTTGAAGAAATTGATGCTGATCCACCATTAAGCTGCTGCATCTGCTGAGATGCAGCAGCTTAATGGTGGATGATTTATTTTTTATGTTCGTAATTTTGTCAAGACACGGTTCATGTTCACGAACATCTAGTTCTTTTTTCATTATGATGTACTCGTAATTTACAGTCTAGACCTCAAGGTCTAGACTGTAAATTACGAGTACGAGTACGAGTACGAGTACGAGTACGAGTACGAGTACGAGTACTTACTAGCCTCAAGGCTAGTAAGTACCTTTTTTTTTTTTCGTGCGGAAATCCCTTCGGATACCCCCCGCCGGCCAGCAGAGGCGGTTATGTCGGGCTTGAACCGACTAAAACCGCACGCCGTCTCGGGTCTACAGACGCCGGGGTGTAAGGTTGCCCATAGAGCATATCCCTCGCACCCCGACTGACCCTGGGTCATCTCCGGTTTCAAGATGGCCCCCTCGGGTTTGGGAACCACGAATTTTAATTTAACTTAATTTGCTGCAAATTTACTAAGTTAAGAATGTGTCTATTGGCGCTTTTCTTTTTGTCTCTATTATAATGGAAAGACACTTTGTTCTTTAAGAGTAGCACTTTAGTACTACGTTACACTAACTACACTAAACTATTGCCATATGTGACTTTAAGCGTCGGTAGGTTAGTGGTTAAGGAGTCGATCCTACGATCGAGAGGTCCCGGGTTCGAATCCTGGCCATTACACTACCGACGTGAACCCACTCCTAACACAAGCAATTTAGCTAAGCTGGAGGGGTTAGGGGGGAATATTAGTAATTTCGGTTACTATCTTTTTTTTGTTAAAAAGAATATTGATTCTTTTTAACAAAAAAAAAAGATAAAATAGGCTAAGTTATTTTCAAGTATTATTTTTTTTTTTCGTGCGGAAATCCCCTCGGATACCCTTATGTCGGGCTTGAACCGACTAAAACCGCACGCCGTCTCGGGTCTTCAGCCACCGGGGTGTAAGGTGCCCATAAACCATATACCTCGCACCCCGAAGTAATAAAATACCTTTAAATATCAAAAAGGGTATTTCAGGGTCGATCTTTAATTCAATAGAAACTATCAATCAGATCGCACGAATTTTCGATTGAGATTACTGCTCACAGCAAATTGCCAAATCTGATGACGCCAAAAGATATTGCATTAACAAAATACTTCTTTGCATTTCGAGAGGTAACAAGATAGATGACGTGATATAAAGTTACATGAGAAATTAGCTCTCAAGGACATTAATCAAATATGATAGGTACCAAGAATGTACTCATAATTTACAGGCTACCGGTACTGAAGGTATTTTTTGTCCTATAGCTAAAGTACCCCGCGGAGTACGACCGAAATCGTTTCGAATCGATATAAGCGCTGTAATTGATGCTTCAACAATCGATTTAATTAGAATTATCGGTACTTTTAATGTACTATCGAGGACAATCGTGTTATGATTGTTTTGTTATGGAATATTAAATATTCGTCTCCCAGTGTACAGAGTGTTGCTTTTGTCTATTTGGCCTTTGTTGCTACCTGCTATATTTCCTTTTTACTTCGGGCCACCAACCAGGTGGACACCGAAGTTTTAAAATCACGCAAAAAAATCAAATCTTACACCCACTTTTTATCACTTTTCTCGACGTTTCACATGATTCTAAGTCTAATTAAGCAAAAAAAATGTTTGTGTCAGTCTGTCTGTTGGTCTGGATGTCTGAATGTCTGGATGTCTGTTTACGCAATAACTCAAGAACCCCTTATCCGATTTAAAAAATTCTTTCGCCAATCATCTTGTTTGGTTAATGGGAAGAACTGATTAGATTTTGGGGTTTGTACGTTCAAGGTTTCGGGTACCTACCATACAAATTGTCCCGAAAAAATCATTTTTTTGTGTTTTTGACGTCGAAGACGTTTGATTTGATTTCATTTTCTTCATATTTATTGCTCAATATATAAAGACGGTCGAATAATATGCATAAAGCCTAAGGTCTGTTCACAAGTAAAAAAAAAGTATAAAAATACTGCAACAAAAATATCTAAGTTTGGCCCGAAGTTTGACAATCACTGTGTGATTTCCACCCCACTAGATTTTATGTAAACGTAATCTCTATCGTTATACCAAACATAACCAAATCAGTTCCGGATGGTTTGGATCCAATCACTGCCATCATCAATTTAGCTATATGGGTATCAATTAGACGCTATATATGGCTATATCGGTACTAATAGGGCTTTGTTACCATGTTTCAGCAGTTATAGAATAGACGTATTTTCGAGTTTGCTAACGTCATTTGCCCCGGCATAACATCCGCACTTACATTGATTTAGCTACAGAAATCAGAAGACAATGGCAGATAGAAATAGTCAAAATTGTACCCATCATCATATCTACTATTGGTGTAGTCCCTAAAACTCTCCAAACCAACCTAAACACACTACAAATGCCTAAATCTACCCTTACACTTATACAGAAAGCCGCTCAACCTACTCAACACATGTCGTCTCACACGTAAATTTCTTGCTTCACCTACATCATGTTTTAATATTCTTTCTTTTTTCTTTAACTGGCTTAAACTGGCACACTGGCCCGTGTGTCTGTTACTGCACCCCTATGAAACAAAAGGGAGACATACAATTTAAAAAATAAAAAATAATAATAATAGTATTCTACAACATTCTACACAGCGCTTTCTAGACCCAAAGTAAGCATAGTTTAACTAGCTTGTGTTATGGGTTCCAGAATGCGGATAAACATACTTATATACTTTTTTATTTATGACTTGTATATGTAATGATGTTTTTATTTTTATGGTACCTTATGTTTTTTTTTTTTCGTGCAGAAATCCCTTCGGATACCGCCCCCGCTGGAGAGCGGGGAGTCTCCAGCGGGGGCGGTTATGTCGGGCTTGAACCGACTAAAACCGCACGCCATCTCGGGTCTTAAGACGCCGGGGTGTAAGGTTACCCATAGAGCATATCCCTCGCACCCCGACTGACCCTGGGCCATCTCCGGTTTCGAGATGGCCCCCTTACTTGCTCTCCACTGTGCCATCTGCTAAGCAGAGGGACACGTGGAAAGCTTCCGAACAGCCCTCAACAGGACCGTCCTCGCCTCGGTCGGAGTTGGCCGTAGGCGGCAGCGTCTCTCCCGCCCTAGGAGAGAGGCGCTGCTGTCTCCGTTGCCCAGGGTGCACCGCGTGGAGGTCTCCAACCAAGCACCCCCCTATTCTAAATAAGACTTAACATACAAAGTTCTAATATTTTTTTTAGTAAATATATACAAGTATGCATTTATTTGTACTAGTGTTTACCAAAAGGTAGAAATTCGATCAAAACCATTATTGAAAATTTGAGATAAACATGAGGAAAAATACAATTTTTTTATACAATCGTGGAATTTTCATATACAATCGTTGTGGATTCTTAATATAAACCTATACCACAATCGCGTTAATTTTCTTAAATATCATTATTTTATATCGAAAATTCAAAAGTCACGACCACTTTTGTTACCGACATTACACAATCGAAATATAGTATACGCGTCATCGGTCGCTTAAACATACGATGTTGTAAAATAAAACATAGTGCACTGCCCCCCACTGATTTTTATATCTCAACGTTACTGAATAATATTATAAGCGTGTTCATAATTCAGATGCCGATATTTTGTATGCATATGCACACAAGTGGAGTTTTGTCACGATTTACGAGGGCAATTAAGAGATTCGTTTTTGTGTAACAGAATTATGAGATGGTGATGTGTAGATTGATTTTCGTGATTTTAAAATAGTTATAATCTAATCTTAGACTGTGTGATTACTATAATTCATTACTCGTAATTAAAACTAGTGCTCGAAATTCGAACGATTCTATTGAAAATTTGAGGTCAATATAAGTCAAAGGGGAAAAATATTGTTTCCGTTAAGTGTTAATAAACAAAACAAAAAAATAATCAGGTGGGCCTGTGCTTGTCTGCCACCTATTATTATTTCCAACGGGGGCGCCGGTGACCTGGCGGGTGATCAACCTTACCTTAGTGTGTCATTTCACCCATTTCCCCTGATCCTCCCTTTTGGGGAGGATGTGGTTACTCGGCAATCACGGCGTTCCGTCGAACCTACCTGTATCCTTGCAAAATCTTACGATCTGGTCCACCTTCAGATCCTCCAGGTTTTAGGGGTATAACAAAAAAAAGAGGGATAGAAGGTTCACGAAATTGTCACTTAGTGTATTATATATGAATATGGATTAATTATATTATCTTATAGCAGAGCCGCGGTAGCCTAGTGGTATGGGTAAAGGACTGCCGAGACGAGGTCTCGGGTTCGATCCCAGGTATTACCATGGCACAGACCAATGACTTTTCGATGCTTTTCGAAGTTATGTGTGTTTTTATCGCAGGTTTATAAGTGCCCGGTTAATGGCAATAGGCTCGCCACCTATTACTTGGGACCTAAACATAAACTGGCGAAATGTGGGTGCTAGCACCTCTGCCTATGCCTTTGAGGATATAGGCGTGAGTTTATGTTATGTTATATTATCTTTATAGATAACTAGTTGATACTCGCGACACCGCCCGCACGGAGGTCGGTTTCCGATTTTTAGTCATATTTTCCAATTCATTAAGTGCAATCAAACAGACTTCAGATTTTAAGTCTGACCAAGACCTTTCTAATAGAAAAAAACCGCATCAAAATCCGTTCTGTAGATTTTCCCTCCATCGCGTACAAAAAGGCAAACAGACAAGATTACCAAAAAAATTATGTTGAGTGTAGAATCGTTCCTTTAACATAACCCAAGTTTTTTTTAAATATCTCCAATGTACAGACATAAATAATTTTCAATAATTAAAACTAATCCTATAAACGATTGTCTATAGCCTTTGCGCAAGCGCAACCTAGAAGTTGACAAAGTTTTACCGCAATCGTCCGTTATTGTCCCAAATTCACATATTGACCATTTTCTTACCAAAAAATTTGGGTGTTAATACATCTCTCTATACCCATTTGAGAACATAAGCGCAAGTAAATAAATATGTTTCAAAAATACAGCCTCAGTGGTTCCTCAGTATTTGACACGAGTACTGTAGATGATGTCTCGGGTTTGATTCCCTGGATAATCTCAAAGCGTAAGTGAACTTTCCTGCTACAAAATTCTCGGAAAAATCTTGAAAAATCCTGATTGAAACTGATTGACACATGAAACCGAAAATTACCGGTAAAAAATTAAAAATTAATGGCGTTAGTGCGCCATTAATTTTCCCAGTACTTCCTCTGGTAATTAAATTCCGTTCGGTTCTAAGAACGTGTTGTATTTTCCAGCGCGTTCGTTAGTTAACCTGATGTGTGGCTGGTCGCTGGTCGGCTGAGAATTATAGTGTTGGGCAAAAATCCAGACAGCTGTTTATAGAGTCGCAGCAATATAAACATTGAGATAGAGTTGTCGACAGGGATAGTATTGAAGTTAGATAGGTTTATATAGTTATATGTATTGTAACTTTATAATAAATAGAAACAAATTATTATTATTAAAATTAAGTTTAAGCAACTGTATGAACTAAAATATGAACAACTGGCTTTTAGTTTCGAATGCGACCGAGACTATATAAAAGGGGAGAGGGGAGGGAATCATCATCATCATCATCATCTAGGCATCCTCCTTCTTTTGGTTTTTGGTCGTACGACTTTTATGCGAGTGATCATTGCTATTAGATTAGTAATTCAATCCAAAGTAACTAACTATATACGCATATCTACCTAGAACTATATCAAGATGGGCATTAGAAGGTATCTACAGGGTCGGCAGCGCCAGTGTTACGCCCCTGGTATTACACACGTCCATAGGCCACGGTAACCACTTCCCTTCAGGTGGGTCGTGTGCTTGTCTGCCACTTAAGTTGTATAAAAAAAATCTACCCATGGATCAATTTGAAAGTTTAATTGAAATACAACTTTGCCTAAAAAGCTATTGTATAATTCCCGAATATTTGAAACGAGAAACAAATGAGTATTAGGGGGGTATTTCCCCTCTCGAGCCTTTTTTTTTTTTTTACGTGCGGAAAGCCCTTCGGGGGTGGTTATGTCGTGTCTCGACTAAAACCGCACGGTGTCCTCCCCAAGTGTCCGTTGCGGGCACCCCGGGTAAGCCCTCGAAAGGATAACCCCAGGGTTGCCGGCGGACTTTGGCCGCCACCGCGGACTCGCCTGGTGGGTTCGGGTTGTCTAAAGCAATCTATAAAAACTCGACCACATACAAAACATAATTATGTTGATATGTTGATTATCGCTCGCTTAGTAATGTGCCCGGTAGATGGCAATAGGCTCGCCGCCTACTACATTGGGACCCAAACATAACTGGCGAATCGTGCGTGTATAATACACCTCTGCCTACCCCTTCGGGGATACAGGCGTGAAGTTATGTTATGTTATAATAAACTTATATAGTAAAATAAATGTACTTGACGACCTGTACCATATTTTGATGGAGTGTGTGCAGAATGAGATGCACAGGAGACGGTAACCAAATGGTTGATAATTAAGCGTAGCGAGCCGAAGGCGAGCGAAGCGTCTTTGGTTTCAAAGTTGCATTTCAAACAAATGATACTCCTCCGAGACCGTTTGACCGATCTCGACCAAATTTGCCATGGTGACCAAGTAGACATTACTGAGTGTCGTAAGGGGTCGAATTTCCAGATCGGTCTTACCATCGAGGAATAATCACCGAAAAACCAAATCAATGGAAAAAGTTGACCGGTCACGTTGACCTATTGTTGGATAGGCAAATCTCGCTACGCTTAAGTTTGGGTTGATTGCGAAGCTGGTAACCGTCCTAGTTATAACAGTGTTCTGGCTAATCCGGTATCAGATACTGCCCGGGCACTGTACAACTTAATTCAGTTTAGAGGTAAGTAAGTATTATGTAAGTATTTTAATCTAAGTATTTTGTTAAACTTGTTTTTTTTTAATATCTGTATGTTTAATAACATAATCGCTTTAGCGACAAACCCGTTAAATAAAGAGAAAAAAAAACATACAAAAATATTTTCGTGGGTGTGTAATACACATCTGCCTACCCCTTCGGGGATACAGGCGTGAATTTATGTTATGTGTAATTTTGCGTAATCATCAATTTGTTTTTTATTACTTAACCAAAGAACCATTTTCTACACCCCAATATCTTCATTAAACAGTTCACCGTCACCACATAAAGCCTTAATAAAGCATATTAACCTTTATAAAAAAAATATTAAAAGCTAATTTGGCGTATCGTGTTGATACGAAGGTTGCGCGCTCCTAACGAAGTAAACCATAATTGATCTGATAAAGCTGAGAACGTTCAGTTTTCTTGAGGCATAATATTTTGTTACACTGTGGGCTTTTAGGGTTCAATGTAATGAAAGTGTTTGTATGTACGTAGGGTATATTGAAATAGGGCTTAATGGTATTTTAACATCAACTGGTGGTAGAAATTTGATGACACAAATTTGTCACAAAATTCGGCCGGGTGGGTACCACCGTGCACGATTGCGAAAAACACTCCATAGTAATCCAATTTCGGTTTGATTGCGTTCAGGGGTCAGCAAATGCATAGGGATTGTGGTTGCAGCACTAGTGGGACCGGTGAGTATCACGCGGTGCTGTGACGACAATTCTCTTCTGATGAAGCCGTCAAGCTGAGTGCCACCATTGTTAACATGGTACGTGTATGTAATGGTGACACTCTTTCCTGAGACTTTACCTTCAGCTTACCATCAGGCGAGGTGAAGTCAAATTGACGTGTCCTACATATAAAAAAAAAGGGCTCCAGAAAAGTTATGTAGGGTTTGCCAACTTTATTACTTCGATTGAACGTAGTAGGGGCTAGCCCGCTACGAGCTAGTGAGGGGTAGTTGCAAACTAACTGAAACATTGAATGCTATTACTTACAATTATTTTAAAACATTGTTGTTCGCATTGTGCGTAAGAATTTTCGGCAATGGCTTGAACTTTCAATTTTCAAATTTAAATTTTATTTATTTACATAATATCAAGATCAGGGAACAAATCAAAGAGTTTTCAAATATGTCCAAATAATTGTAAATTATTTACAAAACTATATATAATGTGGCCTCCATGGCGTAGCTGTAGAGCATTCGACAGCTACGACAGGGGGCGCGGGTTCGATTCCCGCTCAGTGCAAATATTTGTATGCATGAATATGTCTATATGCATCTGTCTGGGTGTTTCTATGTATAATATGTATCAATTTACAAAAAAAAAGTATATATGTATGTTTATCTGCATTCCGGAACCCATAACACAAGCTAGTTAAACTATGCTTACTTTGGGACTAGAAAGCACTGTGTAGAATGTCGTTGAATATTTATTTATTTTATTTATTATTATATTAAGCAAAAAATACTGGTTTATCTTTTTTGGACTATTGGGAAAAAACCGGCCAAGTGCGAGTCGCACTCGCCCATGAAGGGTTCCGTTGCAGCAAGTAAATTTTTTATATTTGAGTTGATTGAATGAAGGGAGAATGCGGTTTACGATATATGACGTATTAAAAAAAAAACTACTTACCAGATCTCGTTCAAACCAATTTTCGGTGGAAGTTTACATGGCAATGTACATCGTATATTTTTTTCAGCTTTATCATTCTCTTATTTTAGAAGTTACAGGGAGAGGGGGGACACATTTTACCACTTTGAAGTGTCACTCGCGTAAAATATTCAGTTTAGAAAAAAAAAATATTAGAAACCTCAATATCATTTTTGAAGACCTATCCATAGATAGGGTTTGATGAAAATATTTTTTTTTGTTTCAGTTCTAAGTATGGGGAACCCCCAAAATTTATTGTTTTTTTTTCTATTTTTGTGTCAAAATCATAATGCGGTTCACAGAATACATCTACTTACCAAGTTTCAACAGCATAGTTCTTATAGTTTCGGAAAAAAGTGGCTGTGACATACGGACGCACAGACAGACAGACATGACGAATCTATACGGAACCCTAAAAAGTAGAATCATGTACTCTGTGGACCTCTATTTTGTGGTAATCGATTACTAGTGAAGTCTAAATAGGTCACTAACAAGTCTGAGTTGTATTATTAACTTCGCTCTCTGCATTTCAGTTCTTTTGTATACCTACATTAAAGATTAGAATTGAATACAATGTGAGCCATAATAGTGCAAGTTACACGGGAAGTGGGTCACTCATACAATATCACGCTGCTCGTTGAGAGGTAAGCTGAAATAAAGTGGTTTAGCAGTATACCTTTCAACTGCTAAATTAAAGGTCGCGGGTTAATTCCCCATTTAGTGCAAATATTTGTATTTGAATTCTACGAATATCCTACTTTCCTACTTAACACTATATTGTGAAAGTTTGTGAAGATATTTGTATGTTTGTTACTCAATCATGCTGTAACGGCGGAATGGATCTGGATGAAATTTCATACAGGGATAGTTTAAAGTCTGGAATAACACATAGGCTTCTATCCCTGAAATAGGTTCACGCCGTTGTACCGGCGGTAAGACGTATCACGCTACGCGCTCCGCCACTCCCCTCTTTCCGGTGACAAGACGGAGACACCATGGTTCCAAACCCGAGGTGGCCAACTCAGTCAGCCGGGGAGCGAGGGAAATGGCGTAAGGGCAACCTTATACCCCGCTGTCTGAAGACCCGAGACGGCATACGGTTTCAGTCGATTCGTATACGACATAACTAAAAAATTTTTAAAACCTAGAACTCACTATTTTTCTCCTAGCAAAGTGTGTGTATGATAGAGAAGAATAAAATAATTATTTTAATTTTCAATTTAATCCATCTAATACGTTGATAAAGCCTAGCCATAATCCACGGAAAACAAAAAAAAAATTGCACCATCAACATCATATTAACGCTACAAAAACAATTTTCCTACATTCACTCCGCTTGATTGATTAACCTCTTATCAAGGATCATTGTTTTTTGTATTTTTCATAAAAACACTTTATTCTGAAGGTGAAAAAGGCTAATTTGTCACAACAGTTATCGTAACATAATTGATTTCGAAATAAAATAAAAAATCTTGATAGAAAATTAATTTCTTGCGGTTAATAAAATATTGTGACTCGGATTAGCTTAAGAGGCTTTACATAATAGGGTGTACGATCGATAAATAATTAGTTTGTTATACGATTTTGTTAAGGCTAGTAATATTCGTACTTGGTCCCAGGGATTTTCGTAATAGGACCTGATTCCCTGAGAATGCAGGCGTACGTGGAGGAAAACTGTGTGGTTTTTGTCGGTTCGAGCACGACATACCCACCAAAGCGTTAGCTTTTAGATCGGGTGAAATTCAAAATGAAATAAAAGGTGATTTAAAATGACACTCGAGTGAGATAAGACTCTTTAAGCCCGAAATAAATATGTAGAGAGGAATTCATAGAACGAGCAAAAACGCATGCGAGGTATGATCACTCGCATAACGACCTCCGTCCTAAATGAGCGCAGGTCTGGGAGTGGCTGGTGAGGCTGCAGGCCTCAGCAGAAGTAGACCGGGACGGCGGGGCGACTAGCGACACCCCCCCGTGGAGCAAGACGGGGACACCGTGGTTCCCAAACCACCTACAGGTGTCCAAACGTTTATAGGATTCAATAACTGCTTTGCTATCAGATAAGTTGTATGTTGGTTTGCTATCTTAGTGTTAAATAAGGCTTTTAAATTTTGAACGTTTTTGTACGAATGCCTGGGCAAGATGTGGACCCCGTGGTTCCCACACCCGAGGGAGCCATCTCAAAACCGTAGATGGCCTGGGGTCAGCCGGAGAGCGAGGAAATTGCCTTATGGGGCCACGTTACACCCCGGCATTAGAAACCGAACATGGCGTGCGCTTGTAGTCGGTGCGAGTCCGACATAACCACCCCAACTGGCAGCACGGGGGCGGGGGGGGGGGATCCGTAGGGATTTCTATACGAAAAAAAACCTACTTTAGCACTTAGTTTTTATTAGGCAAACGTGTCTGATAGTTCAATTGCGGGTTATCTCAGTATAGAAATTTTATAGTTGCCATAAAAATACTGTATTCTTTCTTCTATAAAAATGGAAAGGTTATTTTAACATTTATAGATTATAATCTACTATTAGTTATACCTAAGTGCTATCTGATTAAAATAAAGTACTAAAATTTTATAAAAGCTTTTACTTTTTCGTGGCAGCCATTTTGAATGTCTACATTACAATAACATTCCGTTATATTTAATCTTCAGTTTTAATCACTAGATACCTATCAGTAATTTTAGTCCTTTCTCGTATTAATGGATCAATTAGACGTTTAGAATAAAGTTATATTTATGCCAAAAGTCAACTCCATTTGAGAAGTTGGTTTAAAAATTTGAAAAAAAGGTCTTAGTTATAATGTTTTAAATATCAACTCAAATACACCCGATATTGGAAGCATTAATTCAGAGTGTTGTCTCCTTCTATCCTTTATAATATCTAATAAAAATGTAGGCGGAAAAAAGACAAAGGAGGTAGGTACCATCTAATACCTATTCGGTTGTGAAAAATATAAAGAATAAATTTTGAATTTAGAACGGTCACATTTACGCGAAGGCGATAAGAACCATACCAGTACTAAATTCAATTTTTTTGTTTGTTTTAAACACAAATGGGTTGATAGTTATCATATGATACTGGTCACAAAAGACATTGTACTTTTTAAGTACAGGTGCATTAAGAAACATTTTACTTTGAATATCACTTTGTCTCTTAAGACCGACTGAATTTCAACCCTTGCATGACTAATTAAATAGTCTATATAACTTCGAAGTAAAACATTATTTGCGTTTGCATTCATATATTAGTCAAGGCATTCAAGGGCAAGGGTTCAAAAACTGTCGGCGAACCATGCATCGCGTTAGGGTAAATCCCCTCACAGAACATTATCAACACAGAATATATTATATTTACAAAAGTAGCTTAACATAATATACTATAGGTACCTGTAATAATATGTATTTTAGTACAAAACAAAAAACAAGTTGAATTCCTGAGACGAGCTCAGCCGAATACAAGGGATTTTCGATTTTGCGTTTTTCTTTTGCGATTTTTTGCGATTTTTTCTTTATCTTGCAATGGTTCACCCCAGCACGAATCTATTACCGAAAACAGCAACTCGATAGCTCATCTCCTTCATACCCAAAACCGTGACAGAAAATTGGCACCGACGACGTCGACGACGTCGACCACGACAACTCGATAGCAATAGGGCTTTTCTAAAGAAAATCCCTAAAAACCTAAGTATATTTATCCTCATTTTAGAATTTATAACACAAGCTAGTTAAGCTATGGTTACTTCGAGTCTAAATAGCACTGTGTAGAATATTGTACAATATTTATTTATTTTAAAAAAGATTAATTTAATGAATTTTAAAGCAGTTACTATGCTAACTTTTGCTATAGATTTACTAATTGCTACAAAAATTTCATTGAATTAATGCGGCTAAGTAATCAAAAAACAATGTTTAAAAATTATTGTAACATCATTAATGTTTTAATAGCTCGCAACAGTTACGGTAGATGGCTCCAGCGTCACCCCGAGACGTATATAACTACTACCTGTAACTCTTCGAATATCTGGCACGTGTCTAGGTAGCTCAGTTGGTCAGAGCCTTCCTCCTGTAGAGGACTGATCGCGGGTTCAAGTCCCGTCCTACATGTTCTCCTTTTCTGATCTAAATATATACAAAAAAAGATTGACTTCAGCCCACCTGAACGTAATCTTAAGTGAAATTCAAAAAGTAAGAACCACCATTGCTGATGCTATCAAATTGTAAAATGGTGGTCCTTAAATATTCAAACAAATATATGCCCATTAATAAAAGTCACTGGTCTTTGATATCAGGAACACATTTTCAAATGTAAATCTAAAAACTGTTTTTCAAATAAAAACTGGCTACATAATAATGAAATTAAAAGGCACTTCGTATGAAACTAAGTAGAGCTAACGAGTTGGAATAACTCGTTACTCGTAAAGCCTTCAACTCACGCACACTGGCGCAACTTGGAATTGTAAACACAACTATGATCTACAGGTTGATGTTATTTTTTGATATAATAATTTTTGCCAGTGATTGTTTTCTGTGTATAAAAATATGAAGTGTTTTATTCTTGATACGTAATGAGGATTATGAATATTGGCCTGTCAAAATACATTTTTTCAATACTATGTAATTAAAACAACAAGCAGTCATATTCTAAAACGACTTGAAAATCGATTTTATATAAATTTCGAAATCTCCACTTTCGACCATCCCCGTACCAGAGGACTTAGACCTTCGGTCAGTCGGCCACGGGTACATTCAGGGACACTCGCTCGCCACAGACAGGGAATTCATCCACAAACATTGCGTCTGGCAACGGTGCTAATAGTGAGGTAAGAAAAGCACTTTATTCTGCGCATCCTCAGGCTGTGAGATGATCTCCCTGCTGTGGTCTTCCCAAGCGAATATGGGAAGATTGCCTTCTTCAAGAAGGGCATGAGAAGGTTCAAGAAGGTCGGCAGCGCAAATGTGGAACCCCTGGTGTTGCACACGTCCATAGACTGCGGTAACCGCTTCCCTTCGGGTGGGCAATGTGCTTGTCTGCCACCTAAGCGGTATATTTTTTTTAAAGAAGTGAATTTATTTAATGTAGTCATTTAGTTTTGCTCACAATGTTTTGCCTACAATACGAACTGTGGCTTGCAGGTATTGGATCAGTAATATACACTGAAGTAGCTGCTACATAGCGTTGATGTACATTGTGGCTTACATCCTTTTGCCTTTCAACTATGGATATGATACATTTATATTGAAAAAAAAACATTCCAGGGCGGGACTTGAACCCGCGACCCGTCCTGGATGTTCTCTTTTTCCGATAAAAAAAAGTTAACACACTAATTGCTTAATAATTTCATTGTATCGATAAGATACCATGTTTTTATTTTTTTATTAAAAGAGTCGCATAACTTGCGTCTTTTACTGAAAATACAATTTAATTCGAATTTCAAAACCCGTTATTTGAAATAAAACTTAAGAACAAGTAAAAATAATAAAATTACATACGACTAAATGAAGCAGCCTGTATACAATAGGGCGGAGACGGCGCCCGCCCGCCCTGCGCTTCGCACTTATAAAATATAAATAAGGCAACATTGTACACAATCTATGCATCGAAGTTTACCAGCCAAAGGAAATTGTTACCCATAGAACTTTCTTTTCACTGTTTTTGTATAGGAAAGAAAGGGACGGGGATAGAAAACGGGATGGTTTTGGAAAGGATTTGTATTTATTGCCTCATAAATGATGCCGATAAATGAAGGTACAAGGTTTTTTTTAATGGGTATTAACATGACTCATATGAAAAAAACACTGAATATGACTTCGCACTGCCTGATGGTAAGCTGTAAGTGAAAGATGGTCACTATTATTTAAGTCAAGAGGAAGTTCCCAATGGAGAAATACGTAAGTGTTCAATATATGTGGTTTGGTGGTAGAGCGTTTGAATACTACGTCCAAGATCACAGGTTCGGTCCCGCTCAGTACAAATATTTGGACGAATATTTATATTTTTACTGGTTTGGGCTTCAAGATGCAACCAGGACAAGCACTCAGATGTTGATGATTGTGTATATTTTTATATATAAACGAGTTGAATTCCTGAGACGAGCTCAGCCGAATACAAGGGATTTTCGATTTTGCGATATTTTTTTTTGCGACTTGCAATGGTTCACCCCAGCACGAATCTATTACCGAAAACAGCAACTCGATAGCTCATCTCCTTCATACCCAAAACCGTGACAGAAAATTGGCAACGACGACGTCGACGACAACTCGATAGCAATAGGGCTTTTCTAAAGAAAATCCCTATAAAGATATATTTAGGTACATTACCCGTATTCTACCGCCTGTATAGTCCGCCGGTATCCCTGGGGTTATCCTTTCGAGGGCTCACCCAGGGTGCCCGGCAATGAACACTTAGGGAGGACATCGTGTTGTTTTATTCAGTCCGATTCCAACACGCCCATCCCATCGTTGGCCCGTGGGGATTTCCATACGTTAAAAAAACCCATATCACATACTATGCTTAGTTTGGATCTGTATAGCGCTGTGTAAGATTTATTCACAGAGTTATTATTGTCATTTATCGGTTATGGAAGTCAGATAACAATCGCTTCACGAAAATTTCACGTACTGGTGGTAGAAATTTGATGACACAAATTTGTCACAAAATTCGGCCGGGTGGCTACCACCGTGCACGATTGCGAAAAACCCTCCATAGTAATCCAATTTCGGTTTGATTGCGTTCAGGGGTCAGCAAGTGCATAGCCGGGCAGGGGGATTGTGGTCACAGCACTAGTGGGACCGGTGGGTGTCACGCGGTGCTGCGACGACAATCCTCTTTTGATGAGGCCGTCAAGCTGAGTGCCACCATTGTTAACAGGGTAAATATATACGTAATGGTGACCCTCTTTCCTGAGACTTTACCTTCAGCTTACCCTCAGGCGAGGTGAAGTCAAATTGAGGTGTCATAAATATAAAAAAAAGCAACCGTTTTGTAGTTAGACTGAAAGCCAATCCCAATTGAGTTGGGAAAAGGCTTGGAGGATGAGGATATAAAACTAAATAAAAAAAAGACGAAGAACTCTAAAAATTAACAACAACAATAAGCATTAAAAATCACGTCAGTAAAAAAACTGCATACCCTAAAAATCCCTTCCGAAGCGACCAATGAGGGTGGTATAAAAAGCAACCGTAGCCCTTATATAGCAACAAAATTACCGGGGGGTAGTTTGTAAAATTCGCCGACTGAGGGGACGCGGGCGGGGGGAAACAACCCCTAATGGCGGAATTGCGTGACAGAATTTCGACAGTGACCCGAGTTGGCCTGTGAAAGTGAAAAAACATATCTAGAGCTGTTAATACCAGCCTATTGTTTTAATTTTTTTAACAAACGTAATAATAGGTAACCTTGCAACAATTTTTTTTGTGTGTTGTTCTTTGTATTTTGTACAAAATGTAAGCCTAATATTTCGGTAAAATGATATTACCCTGATGAACAATGATAGTTATTGGCGTTTTGTGGCGTGGCGGCACAGTCATTGCTACATCAGATGGTGCGGGTTTGGTTCTCGCTCAATTAAAGTATGATTGAATTTTCTCAAAGTAAAACTTATTTATTCGTGTCAATTTGGGTACCGAAATTCTTAAAATTATAATGTACATATATAAAATAAATAAAATTGTGGGTCTTGTGTATAATATGTATGTCTTTACAGAAGATATGACATGTATATTAATATATTTATTCTTATTCTAGAACTTACGAACTATGCTTAGTATAGGTCTAGATGACGTAGACCTAGATGACTGTGTAATAGGCATATACTAAAAAATTCATTATTATATAATTTTTAAAGAAAAAATATTTTTAAAACATTGTCCTTTTACTTGTAGCTAATCTTGATAGCGTATCAAGAAACAAATTATTTTTTAAATCTAAAAGTTTTTAACATTTTTAATATTGTTCAAATTTATCGTTATTTATGATAACAGTAGGCAATTAAGTTGTTACTTGGTTATTTATTTATAGCATATTATGCTAAAACTTAATCAATTTCTCGCTTATGTAAATCAATATAGGATTTAGATAAGCAAGAATTTGTAGAACAGGAAACCTAGCAGGTATTTTTTATGATCTTAACCTTCGTATACCCGCGCATTATTTGTCTATCAGACCACCGTTGCCTATTTCTCATTTATTTTAAAATGTTTGTGGTCAAATCAACCTGCTACCCTCGCAATTATCATCTATTTTTTTTTCAAAATACTTTGACACCTCTGTGGTGTAGCGGTAGTGCGTTCGACTGCTACGACAGGGGGCGCGGGTTCGATTCCCGCTCAGTGCAAATATTTGTATGCATGAATATGTCTATTTGCATTGGTCTGGGTGTTTCTATGTATAATATGTATGTATTTACAAAAAAAAAGTATATAAGTATGTTTATCCGCATTTTGGAACCCATAACACAAGCTAGTTAAATATATGCTTACTTTGGGTCTAGAAAGCGCTGTGTAGAATGTCGTAGAATATTTATTTATTTATTTATTTATTTTACTCGTATCTGAAATATTATCATTTAACTCCTCCAGCTAAGCTACGAGTTGAAAGCGATGGAATGGCGATGCAATTGGAACTCAACGCTGTGATGTGATGATGACAATGTTTTATCGCAATTGCATCAGCGATTTGTTCGTATGTTGTGTTACCGCACTAACACAAAATACGAACAAATAAAGAAACATTGATTTTTATTTTATTAGATACTAGCCTTTTTTTTGTAACTCAAGCCCCATAATATGTTGCCTATGCCTATTGGGGATAATTTATCTTTGAAATGATGTAAGAATGTTTCCTATAAGTGCAGTGGTTACCGCAGACTACCCACCCAACATATAAATAAATAAATATTCTACCACATTCTACATAGCGCTTTCTAGAAGTAAGCATAGTTTAACTAGCTTGTACTATGGGTTCCAGAATGTGGATAAAAATACTTATATACTTTTTTTTTGTAAATATATACATATTATACATAGAAACATCCAGACCAATACAAATAGACATATTCTTGCATACAAATATTTGCACTGAGCGAGAATCGAACTCGCGCCCCCTGTTGTAGCAGTCGCGTGCAGTTACGCTGCGCCACAGAGGCCGTCACAAACAAAAGCCTCTAATGTTAGTATAGAATACGTAAATCAATATACTTAATAATTTTTGGACATAATTTACTAAATAATCAATGATTATCCGGAATCTGGGGTATCAACAGCTCATTAACATTTTGTCTATGTTTCAGCTCGCGGTACAAAATTTTATTATAACCAAATTATGGCAATATTTTCGTAAATGTTTTCGAACGAGACCTGTTTGTGTACGACGTACAAACTGATGTAAATACACAATTTTAGTTTAGATGGTTTCTAAGGTTAATTTATGATGAATTAAGAATTAACGTTTAAAGGGAAGATACAACGCATTGAGGCTTATGCTGTGGTTTTGTCTGATATTAATTGAAATATTTACCGTTCCCTTGGTAACAATACAAAGTTCATATGCCTAAACACTCTTGGTTATAAATGCAATGCCATGTCAAATTTCAACTCCATCTACACTAATATTATAAGGAGGAAAAATTGTATATTTGTATGTTTGTAACGAAAAAACTCAAAACTACTGGACCAATTTCAAAAATACTTCTACCATTAGAATGTGGCATTGTCTCTGAGTAACAAAGGCTACTTTTGATCCTGATATTCCTACGGGATGAAGATTTCCATGGGTGAAAATCTTATATTAAGTTATAAAAAACTACAGCGACATTATTCCCACTTCACGAAACTCAAAGTAAGAAAGTACTCGTCTCCGGAAATTTGCATGCCTGGTTTTGCCCGATTCGGAAAAATAATTAGCTGTTATATCGGGCAAAACCAGACGATAAAAAAATCAGGAAATATTTCAACATGAAGATGTCAACGTAGCTCTATAAATTTATAATGCCTTAATTACACAATTGTGCGAAAAGCGAACATGGGATGCGCATTGCTGTGTAATGATCTATAACTTTGATGTTCGTATGACATTTTCAGATGTTCAAATTACAATTTCACTAGAAAACAATACGAACAGTTAGACACTACGACCTACATAATTAATCTCTGTTGACGACCTCGGTGGCGTAGCAGTGGAGCGTTCGACTGCTAAGCCAGAGGTCATGGGTTCGATTCCTGCTCAGTGCAAATATTTTTATCTATACTTGTATTAGCCTAAGATGTGTCTATTTATAATATGGGCAAAAAAATGAATCCAAGTATATTTATACGCATTCTAGAAAAAGTGTACTATTTTACTGATAATTGCATAGAGTGTTTGCGTATTTTACTACGAAAAGAGTAAAACCACCATAAACACAAAATATAGCACTAATCGTGTAATTATAGGTACTAAGTGAATTATGGCGGAACGCGCCCGGGAGAGATTTAGACCTCTCCCAGCCCGCCGAGCCCGCAACATTCTCGCCGTGCGTCGCAGGCGACTCAGGCGCCGGAGGTCGCTTAACGACCTCCGTTCTCCATGAGCGCAGGCCTGGGGGTGGCAGGTGAGGCCACCTGTCACCCCAGCAGAAGCAGGCCGGGACGGTGGGGCGACTAGCGCCCCTCCCCCAAACCGGGGCAAGACGGGGACACCGTGGTTCCCAAACCCGAAGGGGCCATCTCGAAACCGGAGAAGGCCCAGGGTCAGTCGGGGTGCGAGGGATATGCTCTATGGGCAACCTTACACCCCGGCGTCTGTAGACCCGAGACGGCGTGCGGTTTTAGTCGGTTCAAGCCCGACAGAACCGCCCCCGCTGGCCAGCATCATTCTCTTATTTTAGAAGTTAAAGGGGCATTTGGACATTTTACCACTTTGGAAGTGTCTCTCGTGAAAACTATTCAATTTAGAGAAAAATGATATTAGAAACCTCAATATCATTTTTAAAGACCTATCCATAGATATATAGACCCCAAATGTACAGGTTTGATGAAAAAAAAATTTTGAGTTTCAGTTCTAAGTATGGGGAGCCCCCAAAATTTATTGTTCTTTTTTCTATTTTTGTGTAAAATCTTAATGCAGTTCACATAATACATCTACTTACCAAGTTACAACAGCATAGTTCTTATAGTTTCGGAAAAAAGTGGCTGTGACATACGGACCGACAGACAGACAGACATGACGAACCTATCTATCGGTTCCGTTTTTTGCCATTTGGCAACGGAACCCTAAAAAGTAGATACACGAACATCATTAGTAAATACTTAGCAACAAACAACGTGCATTCAACCCGCTCCACAAAATCGTGTACCGCAATAAATCTAAATACGTAAAAATAAATAAATGCTGTAATTATGCAAACGAGACTAATAAATTATCTGACAGTACCATAACAATGATTCATAGTTCTACAATTTATCATGTTTGACTAAGATTTACATACCTGCACAACACTTCCGCGTTGTTCGACAGTTGTGCGCGTTCGCCAAAGCGTGCGTAAGTAACTATCCTAATATCCCTAAAAGGTCTGCAAATGACGTGGACACACATTACTAGAATTTATTTGAAATCTGAGTATCTGGATGAAGTGGCAGTGGGCAGGGCACATAGCTCGGACAACCGATGGCCGATGGGGCAGAAAGACTCTTGACTGGAGACCACGTGACGGCAAGCGCAGCGTAGGTAGGCCTCCCGCAAGGTTGACAGTCGACCTGGTAAAGAGCGCAGGGACTCGTTGGATGCAGGCCGCTACAGACCGGTTTAAATTGAAGTTAATTGGGGAGGCCTATGTTCAGCAGTGGACTTCCTACGGCTGATATGATAAACTAGGCTGTATTCGCCCAAATATTTGTCATATTATGATAACAACATGCCATCCACACTTCGTGCAAATTTAGACGAATGAGCCTCCACACTTCGTCGTATACGGCCGAATAAAGCGAATAACAAATAACACATAATGAAGCGTGGTTCCGCCATAATAATCATGTACTCTCATTGTTGGTAAAGTGTCTTGCCCTTTATATAAATCATTTGCGGAATAGTTGTATAAAGTGACTTATATAGCCATGATGCTACAAACAGTCTTCATAAAAACACACCCAAAGGCCTGGCCGCAACGTCATAATATATTTTATATAATTTATGACATACCAACTCTAATGAGTTTATGTAAATCATAACACCAATGACACTATGTTTGTTAATATTTTTATTAATTAATGTTGAGTTGGCGCATTACGTGAATTTAAATAAAGAAATTTGAAAAGTAGATTGCGCTCTGTGGCGTGACGGTAGGGCGTTCGACTTTTGGAATCGGAGGTATCAGGTTCGATTCTTGTTTAGTGCAAATATTTTTGTGTATGAATAAATATTCACCTATAAAATATACGAATATTTTATTGACCAAAAACGATACTCGATGATACGATACGATAATGTCTATTTGCATTGGTCTGGGTGTTTCTATATATAATATGTATGTATTTACAAAAAAAAAGTAAATAAGTATGTTTAACCGCGTTCTGGAACCCATAGCACAAGCTAATTAGGCTTACATTGGGTCTAGAAAGCACTATGTAGAATGTCATACAATATTTATTTATTTATTTAAACACATAACATAAACTCACGCCTATATCCCCGAAGGGGTAGGCAGAGGTGCTATCACCCACATTTCGCCAGTTTAGGTTTAGGTCCCAATGTAATAGGTGGCGAGCCTATTGCCATTAACCGGGCACTTATAAGCCTGCGATATAAATACACACATAACTTCGAAAAGCATCGAAAAGTCATTGGTGTGTGCCATGGTAAAACCTGGGATCGAACCCGAGACCTCGTCTCAGCAGTCCATTACCCATACCACTAGGCTACCGCGGCTATATTATTATTTATTTACGATACGATTTAATTTATTTAGTGTTTGTTGATTATGCCCTCATGGCTAAGCTAGGGCGAGTAGGTTAGCATATTGCAAGTTTAAACAATACTAGCCGGGTGCATCTTAAGATGGGCAACCATTCTTAACACATTGAGACACCTTTGTGCCTCGGAGACCACGTTAAGCCGTCAGTCCCGGTTGCCACACGATCATCTGTGTCATTCGTTACTGGTACTTAGTTATAGCTCTAAGAAATCCAACAACCTAATCTTACTGACTAATAAAGTAATGGACTCATGCCTCTTACCCTGCCTCACTTACGGAAGTCCAGCGTGGATATTTGATTCAACAACCAACAGAAAGCTAACATCATGTCAAAGAACGTGGTCTCTAAACTTAAAACTTAGAGACAGAGTCCGCCACAGGGCAATAAGAAAACGAACTGGCGTGATAGATGCCTTGTCCTTTGCGCGAGGTCTGAAGTGGAAGTCGGCGGGTCATGTTGCCCGCAACACTGACAACAGGTGGACGAAGACTGTGACCTCATGGGTACAGAGGCAGAGGTCGACCAAAAACAAGGTGGAAGGACGAAATAGAGTCTATCGTAACAAGTAATTGGTCCAATCTGACAACGAAATCGCAACGAAATGAAGGCCTCCTCCAGAGATTGCCACTCTGGAGGAGGCCTTCACCCAATCAGAGGTCCAGACGGCATACAAAACAGACTAAATCTTATATTTTTCATACCATTGTACTTGCCAATGGAATAATAAAGGCTTTTTTTTATTTTATTTTTTTATTGTTATTTATTTATTCATTAATCTTACTACAGAGCTTCGATATCGCCAGTGGGTTATGGATTTCAGATGGCAGACTTTTCATGGAAAATAGCGGAGTTAGGCCGTGTCGTAGTTAGATGCAGACCCCAACTGAAAAAAAGACTCGAAAGATGATGATGAATACTTCATAACATTTTACCACGCCGGGAAATCTAACTCGGGGCCGAATGAAACTTCCGCTACGCCACTATACAAGAATATAAATACCAATGCAACTTATCATATTTACGAGTTATAATTTATATGCAGGCATGTGACGTAGATCTTAAATAACGCGCAAGCGCACCCGAAGTGTGATTAATGTGCCCTTTCGCTTTAAATAATTAAGACAAGGTATGATCGACGCAGTAGTTCAATTGAAGCTCTTAATAGGTGATTATTAGTTACTAATTTGGTGACTAATTATTTCATTGCGATACAAGGCTCTGTCTGTGACTTCGTTAGCATGTCAGAATCGAGTTGAGGAAAGAAAAATGTAATTAAAATAAAATAAATAATTGTTGTAGGACAAAGTACACAACGCCTTCTAGACCCAAACTATATAAACAGAGCTTGTCATAGGGTTCTAGAATGCGGATAAATATACTTAAATACTTTTTTTTGTCAATTTTCTTCTTTTTATTATATATTATTATTTTTTAAATACATATATACATAGAAACACCCAGACCAATACAAATATACATATTTGCACTAAGCGGGAATCGAACCCGCGACCTTTGGCTTAGCAGTCGAACGCATTACCGCTACGCCACAGAGGCGTAAAAAGATAAAGGGTCACTTGTCCGAACTGACACATTTTAATAATAATATTTTTTACTAACAATCGGAGACAAGCAAAATATTGAAGCTATTTTGCACAGTTAGCATTGTACAAAATAGCTACCCATGTTCACCCAGGGTAAGTCGGGGTGCGAGGGATATGCTTTATGGGCAACCTTTACACCTCAGCGTCTGAAGACCCGAGGCGGCGTGCGATTTCAGTCGGCGGCGTAGGATTTCCCCACGAAAACCAAAAAAACAAAAAAAAAGTACACACGTTCATCAATCAGTAAGTCTAACGGCTTGCAGATAAGGTTGGCCTTTGCCCCAGATACACAATATACACTGTGAGCTGTTTAAAAAAAAAGAATTGAAAGTCCTCTTATCACGTGAAATGTAGAATCTATCATATTCTCACAAATATTCAATTGAAGACAGTAAGCAGTGTCCCCGAACGAGGCGTTCCGGATCTGCGGCACTCATCAAATTATAGTCCGTATATCTCTATTATTATCTACCAGCCATCTGTGTGTCAAGGAGACAAGTATTACCGGTAATAGTAACAATTTCACGGCTACCGCACACCACGCTAACCCGGTAAAGCGGTAACCTACTGCCACTTATAGATACAGTATCTTCACGCTCTTATGAGTGGCGGTGTAGGTGCGAATGAGTTGTTGTTCTTGTGTTCTGTCACAAAATAGATATAGAAAGTTGGCTTGGTATAACTAGAAATTCAGTGCAGGGTGCGACTGTAATAAATTGAACTGAGCGAGCAGTACTGTTACTTGAAAATAAGAGATCTTACTACGGTCGCGCGCTTAGCTAAGGCCGCGCGCTCGTGAAACTGTTTTGGGTGATTATCCCTGGACATGAACCATCTCGAAAGTAAAGTATAAAATACAAACCAAAATATATTGATTTTAGTGTTTAAGCACTAAAACATTAAGAAGATCTTGTCATTAATAGATACAAGATAATCCCCCAGCAGAAGCAAGCCGGGGGAGCGGAGCGACAATTGCCCACCCTTTCCGGGGCAAGATGGGGACACCGTGGTTTCCAAACCCGAGGGGGCCATCTCGAAACCGGAGATGGCCCTGAGTCAGCCGGGGTGCGAGGGAAATGCCTTATACCCCGGCGTCTCAAGACCCGAGACGGAGTGCGGTTTTAATCGGTTTGAATCCGACATAACCACCCCCGCTAACCACCGGAGGGGGGGGGGGGGCGGTATTCGCAAAGAGCACTAGAAAAAAAGGTACTAGATATTCGGAAAGGTACTACTTACGTTGACATTTAAAAAGAAAGTTATTGAATTATATTTTGGTTTTTTTTAAACTTATTCTCCCTAAGGCCCGTCGTCGCCCCGATACAGAGGAACTTCTGCATTTATAACATGAATGGATAAGTTTTTCTGAGACAAAAAAAAAAAAATATTGTAGGACAAAGTACACAACGCCATCTAGACCCAAACTAAGCAGAGCTTGTCATATGGGTTCTAGAATGATAATATATATAAACATACTTAAATACTTTTTTTTGTAAATAAATACATATTATACATAGAAACACCCAGACCAATGCAAATATACATATTAGCACCGAACGGGAATCAAACCCGCGACCTTTGGCTTAGTAGTCGAATGCACTAACGCTACGCCACATCGGTATTAATATTCTCTTTCTAAGAACGCAAAAGGCATAAACAGAAATACAGATTTCTGTCTATTTTTATTACAGAAAATTTCAATTGTCTTTAACGCAGGCGAATTCACGGGCAGCAACTAATATTAATAAATGAATTAAACTACTCATAAATAGACAACAATTACAGTAATTGTTCGTACGAAAATTGGCGTTCGAATCAGATTTCTAAATACGTACAATTTTATTAACGACCAATAAATCTACCACACAGTACACGTTCGCGAAAAGAGAAAAAATGCAACAATTGCAAGTTAATTGCATAATTGTAATACGATCTCGACAAACGGATTGTTTCTCTCTTAGTGTCATGCTTTCTAACGTAATTATTGTACGTCAATTTATGGACACTTGGAGAAAATGAGAGTAGATATATAACTATGCTAGTGGTTATGTCGTGTCTCGACTAAAACCGCACGGTGTCCTCCCCAAGTGTCCGTTGCCGGGCACCCCGGGTAAGCCCTCGAAAGGATAACCCCAGGGTTGCTGGCGGACTTTGGCCGCCACCGCGGCCTCGCCTGGTGGGGTCGGGTTTGGCCGACTCGCCGTCCTTACAGAAGCAGGCCGTGGCGGAGGCGAGTCGTGTGTAGGTAGGTAGGTAGAGGTGTATTACACATCCACGATTCGCCAGTTATATTAAGATCCCAAAGTATTAGGGGGCGAGCCTATTGCCATCTTAGTTTATGTGTTATTCCGGACTATAGTCTTTCCCTGTACCAAATTTCAGCCAGATCCGTTCAGCCGTTTTTGCGTGAAAGAGCAACAAACATACATACATACATACTCACAAACTTTCGCGTTTATAATATTAGTAGGTAGTAGGATATACATTTCCATCATACATTACATTATGTGTAACTCTAGAGGTTTTGGCAGCGCACGCCAGAATAGCTCGCAGATGGTAGATTTTATGTAGATTTCGATGAAATCGATCTACCTATTGGTTTCTTGACTACGTCGAATTTTAAAAAAAAATCTTCATAGGAGGTCTAGTTATGACCCCCTGAGTCCGAAATGACCACTGGTCAAAAAGTTTATATATAGTTCCACTTCCCAAAATTTGCGGCACTCTCACGGTCGCATTTTTGCCCCGATCGCTTTCAAACTGCGGTCATAAATTGCTTGGGTGTAAACTTAGTTTAAGTTCGTGAATTGGTGGAATCCGGCCTAAGGGGACGGTAGGGCCTCACTTTTTGTGAAATCAGTTTTTCCTCAAAATTTCACGTTCCATGAAAGATATTCGAACCGTTCTAATTGTATCCCATAGTATACATGAATACCAACAACTTTTAATTATAAACCTATAAGATTAAAACTTTAACTAAAAGTGGAGGAGGGAAAAACCAAAAATTTTCGGAAAAAAAATCATAACTTCTAACCGGTGACATTTTTAATCGATAGGCCATTTTTAAGTCTAAAATAAATGTCTGAAAAGTTTTTCGCTAAAAGTTACCGTTTTCGAGAAAAAAAAATTAAACTGTTTAAAGTCCGTAGTTCTCTATATAAAATAATATTAATTGCTTCACGAAATCCACCTGTGGGTTCCCCCTGCGGGAACGGATTTTTTTCCTACTTGCTTGACAGTTATCGTCATATTTTAGACAATTCACACAATATCTTTATAAATTGTAGCCTATGTGTTATTCTGATGTATAAGCTATATTATTGTAAAGTTTCATTAAAATCCATGCAGTAGTTTTTACTTGAAAGAATAACAAACATCTATCCATACTCACAAACTTTCGTGTTTAATGCACCAGAGCCTTGTCACAGATGATTAATGACCAAGCTAGCCTGCAAGCCTACGGAACCTGCTACCGGGATTGGTACTCGAATGACGATGAGTAAATTAGAGGAGACATATACCTGGTCAATTGCTGAAGGCAAGGGGAAGATAAAATGAGAAAAAAACTATAAGAGCCTCGATCAACATCTCAAGAGGCAGGCAGTTGGGTCGAGGGCTTGATGCAGAAGGCAGTGCTGCTCGACACGACACGTATTGTAAGGAGATTCCTCTCTCTGGAGCCCTAACCACCGGTAGCTTGGTCCCTGTACCCGATACCGGCGGGCAACAACTTTTTATTTTTATTTTTTTATATAGAATGTATTAAAAAATATAATTTATATGTATTTAAAGTTTAATAAAGGAAATAATAATAGAATAATTAAATTTAATATTTAAAAATATAATTTATATGTATTTTAAATTTAACATAACATAACATATTTTCATGCCTGTATCCCCGAAGGGGTAAGCAGAGGTGTCTTACACACCCACGATTCGCCAGTTATGTTAAGGTCCCAATGTAATAGGGGGCGAGCCTATTGCCATCTACCGGGCACACTATTAAGCGAGCGATAATTAACATTTATTAATGCACATAACTGCGAAAAGTCAGAGGTGTGTACCCGGGGCGACTGGGGATCGAACTCGAGTCCTCGTCTTAGCAGTCCGTTACGTACCCCACTGGGCTATCGCCGCTTTTTTTTTATTTTATTTTAATTTAATAAAGGAAATAATAATAAAATCTTTATTGGAACCAAAAAATATACTATGAATCTATTCTTCCTTCGAAAAGAATCAAACCTAAATCATTAATTCCAAGCTACTGAACCATCAAGTCTGATTATAAATATGCAGTAAAGTTTTCTCTCAACACTTAGCTTTGTGGGGCGTGAGCCATAAATTGGAGCGCGCGCGCAGCCGTCGATCACAATCGGTCGTATTCAAATGAACCGAGCCCGAATTTATGACCGAGGTAGCCCGATGAGTAAGACATTGAAGTATAGACTAAGGCATCGGTAGATAGGTCATTAATTTAAAGCTAATTAACATTTGTAGAGATTGAGATTAATTAACTGTCTCAACGTATCTATGGCCTGTGAAGGAAGATTTTGTTTGGAGATATCAATTCTATGAATTAATTGTTGTAGACAATTCATAGATAGAAAATATTTTTAATAGAGGATGAATAAGTTTTTATACAAAAATTATTTTGGTTACCTTTTAGCTTTGAAAGGTTTAGCTTTGGAAATGAAAAAATCTATAAATCTATAACCCGATTGAAGTACAACAAACCCAATAAGTTCAATTGTAAATATCTACCATCCAGGTTTAATAATTTAACAAAAGTGACCAACTTCCGATATAAACTTTCAACTCCTAATTTACAAGCGAGGTACAATTTGTCTTCTGCTTCGGGTGCTCATAGAGTTGCGTCAGAAAGCATGACACTGTGGAGATCGTTGATTACAATTATTCAATAACATTTCAAGAACACTACAAAAGTTTCAAGCCTGCCTTACTGCCGTCCATTCCTTATTTTATCCCCATAGGGGCGAAATTTCTAGAAATAGGCTTTTTTCAATTGAACTCGAGTAGATTGAAATCAGATTTGAAAATTGACGATATCGACAAAACAAGTTGAATTCCTGAGACGAGCTCAGCCGAATACAAGGGATTTTCGATTTTGCGTTTTTTTTTTTTGCGTTTTTTTGCGATTTTTTCTTTATCTTGCAATGGTTCACCCCAGCACGAATCTATTACCGAAAACAGCAACTCGATAGCTCATCTCCTTCATACCCAAAACCGTGACAGAAAATTGGCAACGACGACGTCGACGACAACTCGATAGCAATAGGGCTTTTCTAAAGAAAATCCCTAAAAATACAACTCAGTACGGGGTAATTCTATATAGCTTAGTTAGTATTTTCGGTTAAAAAGCACTGCCACAGGTTCATTATTCCATTCTGCATATCGATATTTTCCAACTTCATTTTTTGTAAACAAATTCCTTCAATTTGAAAAGCCTTCTTTTATTCTGTTTTTTTTTATTGCATTAACTTAACGGCATATAGAACCTAATTATTATTATTATTAGTTCCAACGGGGACGCCCCGGTGACCTGGCGGGTGATCAACCCTACCTTAGTGGGTAATTTCACCCATTTCCCCTGATCCACCCTTTTGGGGAGGATATGGTTACCCGGCAATTACGGCGTTCCGTCGAACCTACCTGTATCCTTGCAAAATCTTACGATCTGGTCCTGATCTTACGTTCTGATCTGGTCTGGTCAAATAGAACCTAATACAAGCTTCTTAATATAAAGTTATAATTCCATATCTAATACTTTCATAATTCTATAAGAACTCGACGTTGAACCGAATCCCATATTTAACAGGTAGCCGCGTGGACATTGTAGCCGATAACCGGAATTAAACACAGCCACACCGTGCACTCACAGTGTCCAAAAAAGACAAACACAAACGAATGATTGTATATGAAATTCATTGTTAATTTTTGTTGATGGAAAACATTAGGAGAGTATTTAGACGTGTGTTTGCGAAATTATATTATAAAGGCACGATTATTTCAATAAAATATGTTTATAAATTTTTTCCGTGTGGAAATCCCTTCGGATCCGGACCTTCGGACCCCCCGCTGGCCAGCGGGGGCGGTTATGTGAGGCTTGAACCGACTAAAACCGCACGCCGTCTCGGGTCTTAAAACGCCGGGGTGTAAGGTTGCCCATAGAGCATATCCCTCACACCCCGACAATGTTTATAAATACCTATCTGGGCATGTGGGGACACCAAGATATTTGGGGCTCAAACCAATCTCACGATTAGGCTCTGGTGCAAGAAATTCTTTCGGACTGCAGTCGCTCCCATAAAATCCAATCCATAAAAAAGAAGCAAGAAATTTATAATAGAAAGAAAGAAAGAAAGAAAGAAAAGTAAGAAAAGAAAATACATTTAATATAGTTATATTTAATTTGTATATTTTATATTGTGTATAGTTTTAGTTTAGTTATATATGTATATAAATAGTGTTTTATTGACTAGCTTAATTTTTCACATCGAAAGCTTTATTTACTAAATCATACCACAATTTTGATGTTAAAGGTTTTCTAACATAAATAAAATTCAATCATTGAAAGTAGCAAAAATTCAAAATTCTTCTGAATCGATGAACTTAAATGCAAGGTTGTGGTTTTCAGTATAACGTTAAACTGAAAGAATGTAGAATGTACTGCTTTCGGGCTGTTTGGCCGTGGTCCAGATGAAACTTGTGTTCCAAACGTTTCGTCGATCACTGCGGTCACACACACCGCAGTGATCGACGTACATTCTTCATGCATACAGCCGGCCGTGAAAGCATAAAGAATTATATACGTAAGTATGGTTTACATATTTTTTAGACCTAGGTATATTCCACTTGGGGTGTGTGTTGGGTAACCTCCTCGAGTGTCGCTCCGATTCCGATCCCGCTGCAGTCCGGGGGGAACGGAATCGGAGCGGCCGGTACACCCTGGGCGGCGGTCAATGGCTTCCCCTTCACCCCTTCATAGGGTTGGCATTGATCGTCGGCCAATACCCAACGTGGCGGGAACACATCGCTCTCCGTACTCCTCTGCTTTCAGAGGAGACAGGATGAGCGATGCTGTTAGTGGTGAGATGGCCCAGGGTCAGCCGGGGTGCGAGGGATATGCTCTATGGGTAACCTTACACCCCGGCGTCTGAAGACCCGAGACGGCGTGCGGTTTTAGTCGGTGCAAGCCCGACATAACCGCCCCCGCTGGCCGTCGGGGGGGTATCCGAAGGGATTTCCGCACGATAACAAAAAAAAAAAAGGTATATTCCACTTGGGGTGCGACTGGTTGGATCACCTCCAAGTTTGGTGCACCCTGGGCAACGTGGGCGATGACGCATCATTGATTTCTCCTCTGGAGTAGCTGGCATCAACGTCGAGTCTGACCAACCGGCCCTTTTCAGGGCCAGCTGACCCGATTGCACGAGGGGGTCGGGGCATGGCGGGCCTGCAAGGTCCGCGGGGGGGGGGGTGGTCGCTCCAGGTACCCCTCTGCTTTTATCAGAGGGGACACTGCGAATGGCCCAGGGTCAGTCGGAGTGCGAGGGATATGCTCTATGAGTAACCTTACACCCCGGCGTCTGTTGACCCGAGACGGCGTGCGGTTTTAGTCGGTTCAAGCCCGACATAACCGTCTCCGCTGGCCGGTGGGGGGGTATCCGAAGGGATTTCCGCACAATAAAAAAAAAAAGGTATATTCCACTTAATCAGTCTCTAGATATAAGCGATTTTTTAAATCACATACCCATTAATCGGTCACTACATATAAATACCACTTGAAACTCAAATTTTAAAAAAGAAACATGAGACGCCGATAATATCCGAATACAAACGAATATTTCCGAAGCTTGCAATTAAAACTGGACTAAAGTATCAATGACCTCTCCGTACATGCAGCTGTTGAGTACCTTTTTTGATACCCCCCCGCCGGCCAGCGGAGGAGGTTATGTCGGACATGAACCGACTAAAACCGCACGCCGTCTCGGGTCTACAGACGCTGGGGTGTAAGGTTACCCATAGAGCATATCCCTCGCACCTCTACTGACCCTGGGCCATCCCCGTTTTCCAGATGGGCAACTCTGAATATGCAATCTAGAGGAAGTATCTTAAACCTTATATATCTATATATAATCCTACTAATATTAAAAACGTGAAAGTTGTACAAACCAAACGTGTAGTATGGATGTTTGTTACTCTTTCACTATAAACAGCTGAACGGATCTGGCTGAAATTTGGTACAGGGATAGATTATAGTTCGGAATAACACAGGCTACTTTTTATCCCTGGAATAGGTTCCTATGGGAAGCGGGAGCGGGAACAGACCTCCATGCGGGCGCAATATTATAAATATGAAAGTTTATGAAGAAGTTTGGATGTTTATAACTCAATCACGCTCTAACAGCTTAACAGATCTGGTTGAAATTTGGTAAAGGGATAGAAGTTATATTTATAATTAAAATTATATTTTAAGTTGTGTGTGCGTACGTGACGTCACAAGTGGCCCCATCTGAAAACCAGCGCTGCGCATATCACACGGTATGCGTAGCATTTATGCTGAGATGGCGGCCATATTTGGAATCGCACAGTGTGCCTAAATAGGTATTCCTAGATTTTAAGATATATATTTATTATGTCATGTGTTCATTTTGCGTATCCTAAATTAAATGTCTTTTCTTTCTTTTTCTTTTTTTTTTTATATTTATAGGACACGTCAATTTGACTTTACCTCGCCTGATGGTAAGCTGAAGGTAAAGTCTCAGGAAAGAGGGTCACCATTACATACACGTACCATGTTAACAATGGTGGCACTCAGCTTGACGGCCTCATCAGAAGAGGACTGTCATCGCAGCACTGCGTGACACCCACCGGTCCCACTAGTGCTGCGACCACAATCCTCCTGCCCGGCTATGCACTTGCTGACCCCTGAATGCAATCAAGTTGTTTATAATTTTCAACAGAAAACAAGCCTAAAAGTCTTCTTTATCCGAGCATCAAACCCGATTGCATCCAAAGCTTGCACTTTGAAGCCCGGGTCGGCTCACCTACTCCTCTTTCCCGTATGAATTGTTTTATCTTGGCTTTTACGGGAGCAACTGACCCCTAACCCTGATATGATAGCCTGAGATAGAGCCTTGTCTGTAAATTAGCAACTGTACCAGCTTGCTAAGGTCGTCTTAAGCCCCGAAGATCGCGCTGTGGCACCACCCAATATGTTAAAAGTTCAACTATGTAAATATTAGGTCGTTACGTATGAAATTGCCGTTTTTCTTGAAGAAATTGGAGGAAACCCAATTTTCAGTAGGTACTAACATTCTTGCATTTTGAATGAGACAACATTAAGCTAACAAACAGCAACTATAAGTAATACGAAATTTATCATCAAAATGGATAGCATCTAGGAAGTACTGTCTTTGAAGATCGAATTAATTTATCAAGCGGCCAATAAAAACAAAATTTAATACAGAGTTGTAAAATCTTGAAATCAACTTTCAAACAATATATAAATAATGGAAATAGCTATTACAGGAATAACGAACTCATGAATTTGTAAGAAAATTTCGGCAATTTCATAGGTAAAGACCTATTATTTATTTCTGAGATACATTACCACAAAGAAACCTTTCAACTATTTATATTCAAACGACAGGACACTGTTTAGCGCCAATCATGCGCAACCTACTTTCACGCCTGGCAAAAGCCCACCTCTATTTTATAACTAAAACATTCACCCTTAATGGATCATTAAGGCGAACATCGATAAGCGAAAATATCCGATGTTTCACACCTAACACAACAAAACCAGCGCGGCACGACTCACGATCTCGTATTAGTGACAAAATGTTTTTACGCCTGTATTTTAAACCTTTTTGTTTTTGATGTTTTGTTGTAACGAAAATGTGTTTTGTTTTAGCCTTTTGTGTTTTGTTTTATTGAGTTTTAATTAAGTTTTAATGTTATCTTGCGGCTCCCGTTGTTTTAATTCGGTATTTTTGGGTTTGATACGGTTAAGAATTATGGGGTTGTGTAATATTTTTAATTGTTTCTGTTTAACTGTCAGCTTGAATAATGTTTGGAGATGGGAAATAGATATTGATTTAGGAATTTCTTCAATGTTCTTATATTTTAGGAACGGATATTCATTAGTTATTTCACGGGTGAGTCAGGGAGACAGACCGAAATAATATGGATTAAGACTAATTTCTTTTTATTGTCAAAATATGTACATTTTATAATGATACTAGCTGTGGCTCCACCCACGTGGAATTCTGATCCCGTTCCTGATACCCATGGAAACCTATTCCCAGGATGAAAAGTAGCCTTCTGTTATTCCAGACTGGAATCAATCCCTGTGCCAAATTTCAGTCAGATACGTTCAGCCGTTCAAGCGTGATTATGTAACAAACACCTTCACATCATCTTTTCTTTTTTTTATACTACTCAGGTGGCAGACAAGCTCACGGTTTACCTTAGGGAAGCGGTTACCGTGGCCTATGGACGTTTGCAACACAGGCATATCACTCGCGCTGCCGACCCTGTAAAAACCTTCTAATGCCCTTCTTGATGAACCCCATATTGTAGTCGCTTGGGAAAACCATAGCAGGGAGATCATTCTACAGCCTGAGGGTGCGCGGAATAAAGTGCCTTTCATACCTAACTGTTTGCACCGTTTCCGGTCGCAACGTGTGAGGATAAATTTACTGTCTGTGGCGAGCGGCGCGATGATAGAAATTAGTAGGATAGGATGTGTACTGGCTTGACATCGTAGAAGATGACATAAGTACAGTGGCGAAGGGTGAAAATATTCAAAAAGGAACCCTGTGAATAGGAAATCGACGATAAATGTTTCGACTTTTACCACCTCCTATAGTGAAGGTGGTAAAAGTCGAAACATTTAAGGTAATTTAAGCATTCATGTATATGACAATGTCTAACATTGTATGATATTGGTAGCCTTGTAAAAAAACCTGTTGATGTAGCTCATACTTTGGGCTCTGCATCTCTGTAAAGGTTAGCCGTAAGGAATCGGCATATATGGATCCCTCGCCACTGCATGAGTACCAATGGTCTTACCACCAGGAATGCTAAAGACCGTGTGAAATCGAGGAGTACAAGCTGCAAAGTTGAACCTGGACTTTAAGCAACTGTGGTATGATGATAAAAAACTATATTGCGCCGCATCATCATCAACCTATGCTAGTCCACTGCTGGACATAGGTCTCCCCTAATGAGTGCCATAGCGCCCTGTCTTCAGCTTGCCAGCATCTGCCCGCAGTCTTTCGCAGATCGTCATCCCACCTGGCCGCAAATTCCGCCCATAATCGTCAATCATCGTGTCGTTAGTCCCGGTCGTATCAGTTTCGGCTTTTACTTTTGTTTTTACTCAGTCCGTCAATTGACTGCACCTGGATGCTGAGAAGCTGGGTTGAACTTCAGAAGATATAGGCCACCATCCCAGATGCTGACGATTCTAAAATGGCGGTCCCTACCTTGACGGCCTTAACAGATGCTTTTTCACGCCCCGCTTGAAGAACCCGGGGTTGTAAGAAGAAGGAAACACGTGTGCGGGTAGAGCATTTCAACTCTTAATCATTTGACAAAGAAAAAAGCACCGAAACCGCTGATTTCGGGACCGTATAAACTTACCATATTCCACCCATAATGAGGAGTTTAAATAGGTTTATCTATACATAATTTACATAACATAACATAACATAAACTCACGCCTATGTCCCCGAAGGGGTAGGCAGAGGTGCTAGCACCCACATTTCGCCAGTTTATGTTTAGGTCCCAATGGGTGGCGAGCCTATTGCCATTAATCGGGCACTTATAAACCTGCGATAAATACACACATAACTTCGAAAAGCATCGAAAAGTCATTGGTGTGTGCCATGGTAAAACCTGGGATCGAACCCGAGACCTCGTCTCAGCAGTCCATTACCCATACCACTAGGCTACCGCGGCTATACATACATACATAATTTATACATATTTTTTAGTCGGTAAACGACGAAATTATCTAATCTCATAATATTAAACAAGTAATTCTTGTATAAATATTTATACATTAGTGTCACGTTAACTGCTCTAACAATATGGATGAAATAATGTATAAAGATAAAATATTGTACTTTAAGCTTATCTGTGGAGGTGTATTTATTGAGAAAACGTGATTTTACACAGAACGAAATATAGAATTCTCTATATAACGATTGTCATGTGTGGCGTAGCGGTAGAGCAACCGACTTCTGAGTCAAAGGTTCCTGGTATGACTCCCACTCGGTGCAAATATTTGTACGCATATGTCTATATGCAATGGTCTGGATGTTTTTTACGTATAACAAGATGTTTAGAAAGAAATGGATTATTAAGTTAATATTTGGCTCTAGATAACGCTGTGTAAAATGTCGTAGAATATTTATTTATTTAATTAACGGCATATCATTCTGCAATCTTTATGGTTGGCCCCTTAAACCGTCACCCACGGAATAACATTTCTACTTAATCGTTACTTTATTTAATAAAATATACTTAGAAATCAAACCGTCCAACTTCAATCACCAAGAAGAACACTAGTGTTGTACTAACAAAAATTCACAGGGTACGATTAAAAAACCAGAAAAACTTTCATGAAAATAATGTAATCGCGTGAATAGTGTTGCGTTTCAACCATATCGATATCATATCGCTCATTGTCGTTGGGTATTCGATAATTATTTTATGATTGGTGAGTATCAATTACACTTTTGTATGACTGAAAATATTTTACCGTTAACGTAAGTATTCAATCAAAATACGTTAATGATGAAAACGGTATAATTGGTTAGACAACTGATTTATGAAAGTGAAACCGCATTGCGATTTTTCTTTCAGTCCGAGTTGAGGATAAAACTTTTGTAATGAGTGTAATTAGAAGTTGGATCAGATCAGATAGAATCAGACGGGTGCTTCTTGACTGTTTGAAGGATACTGACCTAAGACGCACCATAAAGTAAGGATTTAAAGTGAAAACTAAAAGATACCAAGATGACCATCCTAAACGCTGATGATCCTAAAATTAACCTTGATGGCCTGTTTTTTTAACGTGTGGAAACCCCCACGGGCTACACCCCATCGGTGCCAACGATGGGGTTGGCGTGTCAGAATCGGACCGACTCAAACCACATGGTGTTCTCCCCAAGTGTTTATTGCCGGGCGCCCCGGGTAAGCCCTCGAAAGGATTACCCCAGTGTTACCGGGTTTGTAAGAAGAGGGCAACACATTTCTACGCAACTGCAGAGGTTCTAAAGTGTTAGTATCCTCAGAAGTCCCAATGATACGGGTTTCACGTCGCTGCAAATGTACCTTCTAGTAATCACTCATCATCAACCTATTCTAGTCCACTGCTGGACATAGATCTCCCTTAATGAGCGCCATAGCGCCCTGTCTTCAGTTTGCCGCATCCAGCATCTGCCCGCAGTCTTTCGCAGATCGTCATCCCACCTGGCCGGAGGGCGTCCAACACTACGTTTGCCGAGTCGCGGTCTCCACTCATGAACACGTTTACCCCAGCGGTTGTCGGTTCTTCGCGAGATATGGCCGGCCCACTGCCACTTCAGCCTGCTTATTCTTTGAGCTATGTCGATAACCTTGGTTCTCTGTCGGATGTATTCGTTACGAATCCTATCCTTCAGAGAAACTCCGAGCATAGCTCTTTCCATAGCTCGCTGAGCGACTTTGAACTGGTGGACCAGCCCTACCGTGAGTGTCCACGTCTCAGCTCCGTAGGACATTACGGGTAGGACGCACTGATTGAAAACTTTCGTTTTCAAACACTGCGGTATGGATGACGAGAAAACCCGACGTAGTTTCCCAGTCCTCCTTCCGGTCCTGGATCAATGTGGCCATTGATCAAGACTTTGGTTTTATCCAAATTCATGCCAAGACCGATGCGTCGCGAGGCTGAAGCTGGGCCGTCCAGCATCTGGGTTAGCTCCTCTAGCGACTCCGCCATTAAGACTATGTCATCAGCGAATCGCAGGTGTGAGATGTAGTCGCCGTTTATATTTATGCCCTTACCTTTCC
Organism: Cybosia mesomella; assembly: GCA_946251805.1. NCBI lineage: Eukaryota > Metazoa > Arthropoda > Insecta > Lepidoptera > Erebidae > Cybosia > Cybosia mesomella. The sequence goes on from OX276409.1 coordinate 21,677,838, forward strand.
AGTCCAGCGTCTTAAACATATCTTCCAATGCGCTCGTGAACAGTTTCGGGGATATGACATCCCCCTGTCTCACTCCTCTGCGCAATTGGATGGGTTTTGACTGCTGACCCTGTACTTGGACACTCACAGTGGCGGCTTCGTAAAGGCATCTCAGTACCTCGACATAACGATAGTCTACTTGACATCGCTGTAAGGATTCCAGAACAGCCCAAGTTTCGACGGAGTCAAATGCCTTTTCATAGTCCACAAAAGCGAGACACGGGGGCTGATTATACTCTTCGGACTTCTGTATAATCTGCCTCACTGTGTGAATGTGGTCTATGGTGCTATATTTTCCGCGGAACCCAGCCTGTTCCGGTGGCTGGAACTCGTCGAGTCTCCTGGCGAGACGATTCGTGACCACTCGTGAAAATAGCTTATAGACGTGGCTCAGGAGTGTGATGGGTCTGTAGTTTTTAAGGAGGGTCTTATCACCCTTCTTAAAAAAGAGAACAACCAAACTCCCGCTCCACGCCTTAGGAGTTCTCCCACTGTGAAGGACGGCGTTAAAGAGCTTCTGTAGCTCCTGTATGACAGGAGCTCCTCCTGCCTTCAGAAGCTCTGAAGTAATTCCATCCTCACCGGGGGCTTTTCCATTTTTAAGCTGCTTCAGAGCTAACACGATCTCGTCTTGACTGATATCAGACAGTTCGTCGGTATAGTGGCGTGTCAGGGTGGCTCTGGAATCATGGTCGTCTCGTCGAGGACGGGGAGCATGTGCAGTATACAGACGGCCATAGAAATCCTCTATCTCGGCGGAGATCTCCGGCTTCGACAAGACGGTCCTCCCGTCATGCGTTATGAGCTTCGTCAGATGGCTCCTTCCAAGCTGCTGAGTGAATACTTTGGACCCTCGGTTTCGCTCTATCGCCTCTTCAATGAGGCGTGTGTTGGAGCTCCGAAGGTCGCGCCGTACCATCTTCGCAATTTCCTTGTTTAGGTGTGACCTGTCTGACGAAGTCGCTTGGGTGGTTTCCCGTCTTCTTGCCATCAGCCCCAGAGTCTCATCCGAGAGTTTGGACTTCCTGCCAGTGCGCTGTTTTTTGCAGAACTTGATGCCCTCGTCTCTCAGCGTTTCGACCAGATTGTGTAGGGTCTCGTCAGCGTCATCAGTGGGTTCCAAGGCAACAAATCTTTCCCCGAGAAGCTGCTGGAACTTCTCGGTGCCCGCCATGATTTGGGTTGGGTTAGGTCGGAGCGTGGACATCATATCCCGTTCGTGGACATCATGTCCCCCATAACACGTTGAAGTGAGCCTTAGTGGTGTTGTTGCACAACACCACACGGCTTTGGATATGTCTTCATACATATCCTCCACTTCATCATCCGATTGTGCCGAGGTCGGTGCGTAGACCTGAATTACCTTCATACTATACCGCTTGGATAGCCGAAGGATCAGGTACGCTACCCTGTTCGACACGCTGGAGATTTCTTGAACGTTGTTAGAGAGGGCCCTATTGACGAGGAAACCTACGCCACCCTGGGATGTTTTATCACTCTCGCGAAAGTAGAGAAGATGGCCCGAGTCAAGGGTTACGGTGTCCTCTCCCTCTCTACGGACTTCGCATAACCCGAGAACATGCCATTTAATGTTCTCTAACTCCACTTCCAACTGCGCTAGATGATGGTCAAGCCTCAGAGTGCGTCCGTTATACGTAGCCAGGGTCAGTTTGTGAAGGGTTTGGTAGCCTATTGTAGCCCGGGGATTCTAAGCACCCCCTGCCCCGCCTTTACCATGGCCGCTACCATGACCAGGGATAGCGAGGCGGCCGGGAACTGGGGGCCATCTTTTGGCTGTTTCCTTCATTTGGGGGTAGTGCCCATAATCCCCACGCTGGGCAGGCGGGTTGGGGATCGCAGTTTGTTGGAGGGGTTGTTCTGCGGGGGTGCTGCTGCCCGCCCCCGGATATGTCCCTTAGTCGCCTCTTACGACACCCACGGGAAGACTTGGGTTGGTGCCATTCTCTTCTATTTTAGTAATCACTAAAAAAGCACAAATGCTTTGCTATGAATAATTTTGCCAGTGTCACTTTGTTTCTTGTTACAAATGATTTGTGAATAACCAGGAATGCAACACTTACAATGTGTTCAATGAATTCCAATTAAGTACTAAAATAGATACAAATTAGTACTACATTCTTTTAACAAGCATAATAATAGTAGGCTAGTGACAGCACTGAATAATATCCAACGCCATGTGCTTATTAAATTCAAATAGAATTCCGAACATCGATGACAGACGATGTCAACACTCGATATAATCGATATTGTATGTAAACCAACAAAATGAACTGCAATATTTGTCTTAATAGGAATTGAAAAATTATGAATCATTTATTCGATTCCTATTTATTCGATTCGTGCGGAAATCCCCTTGGATACCCCCCGCCGGCCAGCGGGGGTGGTTATGTCGGGCTTGAACCATACTAAAACCGCACGCCGTCTCAGACCTTCAGACGCCGGGTGACTAATCACTGAGCAGTTGCGACTAATGAATTAAATAATTACAATCTGAATGCACTTTCAAAACTATCTGGTCTTCTATTTCCATCTCTTTCTTTCTTATAGAAACAGTGAGAACAAACTAATACTATGGGTAGATAACTATTTCCTTCTGCAAGAAAATTATTTTCTAGGACACTGCACTACGCAGATTTTTTTTTTTTTGTAAATACCCAAACCAATGTAAATAGACATATTCATGCATACCAATATTTACACTGAACGGAAATCGAACCCGCGCCGAATGTGTGCAGTCGAATGCACTACCGCTACGCCACGGAGGCCGTCGAATATAGTAACTCATGTATAATATGTATGTATTTACAACAAAAAAAAGTTAATAAGTATGTTTATCCGCATTCTGGAACCCATAACACAAGCTAGTTAAACTATGCTCACTGTGGGTTTAGAAAGCGCTGTGTAGAATGTCGTAGAATATGTCGTTTAATCAGACTATAATCTATTCCTGTACCAAATTTCAGTCAGATCCGTTCAGCCGTTTGAGCATGATTGAGTAACAAACATCCAAACATCGCTATAAACTTCCATATTTATAATATTAGTAGAATGTAATATAGGATAGTTTTAATGCTCATCAATTAGTTAATATCGAAAGGGGCTAAAACTGTAACAGAATGGTTTTGTTATATCTGTCCCAGATATAACAAAAGAAAGAAAGGTAGACCACATCGGAGATGGGAAGATGATATCAAGAAAATAGCAGGACCGTGTTGGATGAGACCAGCACAAAATAGGGCACTCTGGAAAGCCCTTGGGAGGCCTATGCTGAAGAGCAAGACGATCATTAGTACTTACCGGTATAATACATATTAAAGGCTTTATTATTATTATCTCCTTTATTTAATTTCTATACATATAATTACATTTTAAATATATATATAAAAAAAATACAAATATATTTAAAAATATAAAAATAGTTTATTATTATTATTATATCGAAAACAGCAAAAAAAAAACCATCTGATTAATATCACTGACAAACAAATATACCTAAAGGTGAAAAAAGCTGACGCGAAAATTATAATTACGCGAACAGGTGCAAAGTTTAAAACAAGTAATTAATATTTAAAGAGACAAGGAGTAATTATAAATGTTTACAATTATGAGTACTTATAATAAGCATTTGCAAACACCGGTCTGCACATAATTTAGGTATAATTGAAATAAAACTATTTTTAACGGATTCTATCGCGATTTCTTGGATGTTATTTTATTATTTACAATGAATACGACGTTTCGCTTGCTTTTCAGCAGCCATAGTCACGGGGAGACTAAAGATGGTTGTTGTCTACTAGATAGAATCCGTTAAAAATAGTTTTATTTCAATGTGTGACATTCTTTCGTAAACTTTTGACAATATTAGGGATAATTGATAACTGTCAACATGACGCAGGCGATAAAGAGTACCAATATGAATAGTGCATGATTCAATGGTACATGACTTACCGGATTTCCAGGTTGAGCAAAGTGGTATTGAATTTTTGTATTGGGTAGTCTATTTAGTTTTTTTTATTAAATTTCAATACGGTAAGATCTGTAGAAACTTACAGATCTTACCGTTTTGTAAGTTTCTACAGAAACTTATACGTGTTGACGTATAAACACAATAAACTTCATTAGTGTGTTTTATACGTCACACTTCATTAGTGTCAAATAATTTACTATCAGCAACTATTAGATGAATGTATAATCTGAAGTAAATGATTATGATTTGATTTGATGATTTAATTAGGTATCTGTGCTATTAGGGGTTGGTTAAAAATTAATAAAAACGATATAATAAGAACGGACGATAAGCTCTTTTACTATTCTTCATTTAATACGCTCATGATATTGTCAGAAGTTTGCGCAAATCAAAATAATTTTTAACTCATTGCATCGCGATTTATTTGGTGTGATTACACTGACTGCTGAAAAGCAATCGAAACATCGGATTTAATGTAAATAATATAATAATACCAAATAAATCACGATAAAATCCGTTAAAACAGTTCTACTTCAATTAATAAACTCATTCTGTTAAATAGCCGTCTCTTTCGCGCGCATAACCTTTTTTTTTTTTTTTTTTTTATCGTGCGGAAATCCCTTCGGATACCCCCCGCCGGCCAGCGGGGGCGGTTATGTCGGACTTGCACCGACTAAAACCGCACGCCGTCTCGGGTCTTCAGACGCCGGGGAGTAAGGTTACCCATAGAGCATATCCCTCGCACCCCGGCTGACCCTGGGCCATCTCACCACTAACAGCATCGCTCATCCTGTCTCCTCTGAAAGCAGAGGAGTACGGAGAGCGATGTGTTCCCGCCACGTTGGGTATTGGCCGACGATCAATGCCAACCCTATGAAGGGGTGAAGGGGAAGCCATTGACCGCCGCCCAGGGTTGTACCGGCCGCTCCGATTCCGTTCCCCCCGGACTGCAGCGGGATCGGAATCGGAGCGACACTCGAGGAGGTTACCCAACACACACCCCTCGCGCGCATAACCTGCTCGCAGAAAGAGGCGGCGACGTGCCACTTGCTCCAAAACCCCACCAGGTGAGGCCGCGCTGGCGGCAAAGGTCCGCCGGTAACCCTGGGGTTATCCTTTCGAGGGCTTACCCGGGCTGCCCGGCAATGGACACTTGGGCAGGACACCGTGCGGTTTTAGTCGATGCACAACATAACCACCCCCGCTGGCCGGCGGGGGGGTATCCGAAGGGTTGCCCGCACGTAAAATAAATAAAAAAAAGTCTGTTAAATAACGGTAGAGCGCTCGACTGCTATGTTGGAAGTCGCGAATTCGATTCCCAGTGAGTGCAAATATTTGCATAGTATATGTTTCTATGTATACTATGTATTTACAAAAAAAAACTATCCATATTTTAGAACCATAAAACGTACTAGTTAAGCTATGCTTACTTTGAGTCTAGACAGCGTTGTTTAGAATGTCCTAGAATATTTATTTATTTATTATTATTTAATTATAGTACTCAATTGTTTAATTGGACAAGATAGCTTCTGTCAATTCCACTACTGTATGTATATAATAATTCAGATGTATAAGTATTTAACTGTCAAGGGTAAACTGACCCTATCATTAGGATGCTTGACCAACAGCTGGTTCTGTGATGCCAATTAAAATATGTCGGAATAACAGATGTTGCTGACAGTGATGGAATATATTATTTTATTTATTTAGGTTTATTAATAATGTTTTATATTAAAACTTACGCAACATTATAATATAATATACTGATCCTAAAGTAACAATTACTTGTAGGTAGGTAACACGGCATATGCAAAAAAGGCAGTGGCATACCGGGAGTGCTGACAGAAGTGAAAACGTCTATTTATTGAATCGTCATCATTAATGCCTGCCACCACCCCACTTCCTCCCTTCGTCAATCCCTCCGTCCTTTCCTGCCTCTGACCCTCCTTCCGTCCTTTCCTCCGGCTCTCCATATCTACCCCCTTCCTACCCCCGTTCCTCCTGACCTCCCAACCTCCCTGCCTCCCTACCTCCCTACCTCCCTCCGTCCCTGCTTCCGTCCCTCCCTCCGTCCCTCCATACATCTACAATAATGATACTTAACGTTGTTAGGAAAAAAATATATGGAAAACGTCTAACGCATTCCACTTCAAGTCAGAGGTCGCGGGTTCGATTCCTGCTCAGTACAAATATTTATACGCATGAATATGTCTCCCCGTGACCATGGCTGCTGAAAAGCAACCGCAACGTCGGGATGAATGTAAAATATAAAATAGCATGAATAAACCGCGATAGAATCCGTTAAAAATAGTTTTATTTCAATGTGTGACATTTCGCGTAAACTTCCGACAACAATAAATATAAATATAAATAAATATAAATATTCTACAACATTCTACACAGCGCTTTCTAGACCCAAAGTAAGCATAGTATAACTAGCTTGTGTTATGGGTTTCAGAATGCGGATACTTAAATACTTTTTTTTTGTAAATACATACATATTATACATAGAAACACCCAGACCAATGCAAATAGACATTCATGCATACAAATATTTGCACTGAGCGAGAATCGAACCCGCGCCCCATTTTTTTTTTTTTTTACGTGCGGAAATCCCTTCGGATACCCCCCCGCCCCCTGACGTAGCAGTCGAATGGACTACCGCTACGCCACAGAGGCCGTCATTATTATCACATCATGCATGAATATATCTAGTTGCATTGGTCTGGGTGTTACTGTGTACAATATCCTCATCCTCATGCTCCGAGAATTCTCCCAAGTCAGTAGTGGTCAAACTAATTACGAAGCGGCTGAACCTCGATATTTTTCGTGAAGTGACTTGGCGACTTGGCGAATTGGCGACGGCGAAATTCTGGAAATAGACCATTTGTCGGACTTTTTAGGGCTCCAACTACCCGTAACGGCTGCTATAGATGTTTGTATAACAACCGGACAGACGGCTTAACGTGTCTATAATAACATACCATAACATAACTTCACGCCTGTATCCCGAAGGGGTAGGCAGAGGTGTATTGCACACCCACAATTCGCCAGTTATGTTTAGGTCCCAATGTAATAGGGGGCGAGCCTATTGCCATCTACCGGGTACATTACTAAGCGAGCGATAATCAACATTTTTAATACACACATAACTACGAAAAGTCAGAGGTGTGTGCCCGGGGCGACTGGGGATCGAACTCGAGACCTCGTCTCGGCAGTCCGTTACGTACACCACTGGGCTATCGCCGCTTTACAAGAAGAATATATGTTTACAAATATTTGATGTAAAGTAGCTTTGATAGACTGTCTATGGAAGGTGGACGATTAAGTGCTATTAGGAGAGGCCAATGGCCAGCAGTAGACTGCAATAAGTTAATTAATTGATTTTTGTTTATCCACAATCTATAATCCATATGACAAGTTTTGCATAAGTTAATTAAGTTTGATCTTAGATAGCTCTGTGTAATATGCCCTAGAATACAAATTTATTAATTAATTATTCATTAAGAGGGTAAAACCATTACCTACTTTGGCACCTATTATTAATATTAATAACATGTCATTATTAAAAGGACTAATTATTATTCAAACGCCATTTCCCCTGACAAACGATGCACGTTGTACAGTTCGTCACAAAAACATGTCAATAAAAAGTGCCAGCGCTGTTAGTTAGCCCAAAAGACATAAATTCATCATAAATATTGATAGACAGAATTAGCCTCTTTTGGAAGACTTGTCCTATTGCCGCGAAGTATATAAATCATATGGACTTCGAAAAAGTATATCTGATTTAAAAAAATATTGTCATTCTTGATGCGGACCATAAGTTGCGTCTCTTACTGTCATCAACCGGGTACGGGTTTCATACTCCTGCGGAAAATTTCCTAACGGGAAACGCAGTAGGTACTTAATACTTGGGGTGTGTGTTGGGTAACCTCCTCGAGTGTCGCTCCGATTCCGATCCCGCTGCAGTCCGGGGGGAACGGAATCGGAGCGGCCGGTACACCCTGGGCGGCGGTCAATGGCTTCCCCTTCACCCCTTCATAGGGTTAATATTGGCCGACGATCAATGCCATTGATCGTCGGCCAATACACAACGTGGCGGGAACACATCGCTCTCCGTACTCCTCTGCTTTCAGAGGAGACAGGATGAGCGATGCTGTTAGTGGTGAGATGGCCCAGGGTCAGCCTGGGTGCGAGGGATATGCTCTATGGGTAACCTTACACCCCGGCGTCTGAAGACCCGAGACGGCGTGCGGTTTTAGTCGGTGCAAGCCCGACATAACCGCCCCCGCTGGTCGGCGGGGGGGTATCCGAAGGGATTTCCGCACGATAAAAAAAAAAAAAAAAAGGTACTTAATACTTTACCTTGTCCGTGAATTGGACCCAGTAAGTCATACACATAAGTCGCATTTGTTATTGACTTACCAACTAACTTAGCTTTAAAATTTTACGTAAAACAATTAAAGAATTATAAATTCGCCTTTCAAACTTCAGATTAAAAAAGCATTTATACATCAATTAATAAATTCAATCTAAAGATCGTTTCCAAATTTGTTAGTATTCAGTAAATACTGAGGGCGACTGTACTTAAGAATACAACTGAGAAACACCTATTAAGTAGCAATTCGAGCTAATAAAACCATTAAAACAACTTCAGAGATGAAATCTGCAAGCACATACCGTTGCCACATTTGAGTTCATACTCCCATACATAGTAAATTTATTGTTAATGAGTAAGCAAAACCGCGTGTACATACTGAACATGGGGAACATAAACAAACACGTACAATCAGGCGCAAAATGATTTAAACGTCGCTGGTACCCCTGAGCGCAAACGATTTATGTACACTCGCGAGCAATCAATGAGCGAGATTCTTTGACGTTTCATTAAAACAGTCGACATCTTCATATCTTGCCTGCAGTTATTTATGTGCCCGACTGTACCTTTAGGCTCTTTACACAGTATCAACATTTTATATCTTACGTTTACACGATTTTGTACTTTATTAAGAGAGGGTTAGGTTCAATTTAATGTATGTCAAATTTTAAGCTAAATGAGACATAAGCAATGAGATATAAACTTGAAGAAGCACGATTATTTTTCAAGCATCTTTTTTTTTGTTTTATTTAGGACACGTCAATTTGACTTCACCTCGCCTGATGGTAAGCTGAAGGTAAAGTCTCAGGACAAAAAGGGTCACCATTACATACACGTACCATGTTAACAATGGTGGCACTCAGCTTGACGGCCGCATCAGAAGAGGATTGTCGTCGCAGCACCGCGTGACACCCACCGGTCCCACTAGTGCTGCGACCACAATCCCCCTGCCCGGCTATGCACTTGCTGACCCCAGAACGCAATCAAACCGATATTGGATTACTATGGAGGGTTTTTTCGCCATCGTGCACGGTGATACCTACCCGGCCGAATTTTGTGACAAATTTGTGTCATCAAATTTCTACCACCAATGAAATGTGTTACTTAAACTATAGTTTCACTATATATCTTATGATTTATGATATTAATTCTATATCACTGGCCAATTGACTATATTTATATCCACCTTTTGCATGTATAATATGTATGTATTTTTCTATCAATTAAAATTAAAATAATGTGGGGGGGAGTTATCAAAAAACAATGTTTAAAAAAAGCAGCCAAGTGCGAGTCGGACTCGCCCATTAAGGGTTCCGTAGCAGCAAGTAACATAATATATATATTTTTTAATTTTTATATTTGAGTTGATTGATTGAAAGGTAAATTGCGGTTTACTATTTATGACGTATTAAAAAAAACTACTTACTAGATCTCGTTCAAACCAATTTTCATTGGAAGTTTACATGGTAATGCACATCATATATTTTTTTAGTTTTATCATTCTCTTATTTTAGAAGTTACAGGGGGGGGACACACACATTTTATCACTTTGGAAGTGTCTCTCGCGCAAACTATTCAGTTTAGAAAAAAATGATATTAGAAACCTCAATATCATTTTTGAAGAACTATCCATAAATATCAGACACCTATGGGTTTGATGAAAAAAAAAATTTTGAGTTTCAGTTCTATGTATGGGGACCCCCAAAATTTATTGTCCTTTTTCTATTTTTGTGTGAAAATCTTGATGCGGTTCACAAAATACATCTACTTACCAAGTTTGAACAGCATAGTTCTTATAGTTTCGGAAAAAAGTGGCTGTGACATACGGACGGACAGACAGACAGACATGACGAATCTATAAGGGTTCCATTACCATTTTCGAGGTCGCTTAACGACCTCCGTCCTTCATGAGCGCAGAGCTGGGGGTGGCAGGTGAGGCCGCCTGTCACCCCAGCAGAAGCTGGCCAGGACGGTGGGGCGACTAGCGCCCCTCCCCCAAACCGGGGCAAGACGGGGACACCATGGTTTCCAAACCCGAGGGGGCCATCTCGAAACCGGAGATGGCCCAGGGTCAGTCGGGGTGCGAGGGATATGCTCTATGGGCAACCTTACACCCCGGCGTCTGAAGACCCGAGACGGCGTGCGGTTTTAGTCGGTTCAAGCCCGACATAACCGCCCCCACTGGCCGGCGGGGGGCTATCCGAAGGTATTTCGGATTTTATGGGAGCAACTGCTGTCTGACTTCCCAACCCTGAGAGGGAAAACCTGCGCCAGAGCCTTGTTACGTTAATCGGCAGGTGTACCAGCATTCACGTGAGGTTGAATCGGGCCCCGAAGGTTTTGGTAGGACCCCAGAAACACCACACCACAACATATAGAAGCAGGCCAAGGTGAAGGCGTGTCGTGTGTGTCCTACACACGCCTGCCAACTCACCGTTGCGGGATCAAACCCAACCTCATAGGTGAGGCCGCCATGGTGGCCAAAGTCCGCCGGTAACCCTGGGGCTATCCTTTCGAGGGCTTACCCGGGGTGCCCGGCAATGGACGCTCGGGGAGGACACGGTGTGGTTTTAGTCGGTCTGATTCCGACACGCCCATCCCATCGTTTGCACCGATGGGGTGAAGCCAGTGGGCTTTACACACGAAAAAAAGAAATGGTTTGCCGCCTATTTCAACACAATGTTATCTAAATATTTTCTCGCTCGAATACTTAAATTTGAATTCCATGATATAAATAAAATTTACAGCTGCGCTGTCTCGAGTCATTATCGATTACAATCGATTAAAACGATATCGATCATAATTGATCGGCGCACGAGCAAACGAGCCTCACTAAATACCGTAACCGTGGTAACATTCAATGTTGCCAGATTATACATTATTTTTGTTTATTTCAAGTATTTTGAAGTTTAATTCTTTTAAAATTTAAATGTTTTTCTTATTTATAGACATAACTTACACTTACGTTTACTGAAATTATGCTAGCTGTTGCCCGCAGCTCTGCCCGCGTGGAATTGTGTTTCCGTTCCGGCTACCCATGGAATCCTATTCCCGAGATAAAAAGTAGCCTATGTGTTATTCCAGAGTATAATCTATCCCTGTGCCACATTTCATCCAGTTCCGTTTAGCCGTTTTTGCGTGAAAGAGTAACAAACATCCAAACATCCAAACTTTCACATTTATAATATTAGTAGGATTAAAATATTGGTATTTATCAATACATAAATAAAAAAATCTAATCTAGGACATTCTGCACAGCGCTATTTAGACCCAAAGTAAGCATAGCTTAACTAGCTTGTGCCATGGGTTCTAGAATGCGAACAAACGTATTTAGATTCACTTTTTTTGTAAATACATTCATTGTTTTTGCATGTTTTATTAGATGACACTACCTTTCGCATTGCAACATGCCTTCGTTTAGTCGGTTCGAGCCCGACATAACCGCCCCCGCTAGCCGGCGGGGGGGTATCCGAGGGGATTTCCGCACGAAAAAAAAAAAAAAAAAAAGGTATGTTGCTCCGCATCGATGTCGCTGTGGAGGAGCCGTCAACAGATACGGACACCATGGCTTATCGTAGGAGCGCTGGGCGAATACCATGGCACACCTGCCTAAATGACAATATCCGACCTGCTCTGAACGGTTTGGTGCGCGATGATCACAAGATACCGGACGGCATGTCCTCGATGCCTTGGAAAATGGTTGGAACTCTGGTGTGGGACGCAACATGCGTCGACACCATTACTCCTACCCATTATTTACCAGCACGGCTGGTTGTACCGGAGCTGCTGCTGCCTCTGCAGAGACTCTCAAACGGCGCAAATACTCAAATCTCATTGGAGATTATGAAGTTGTGCCGTTTGAAGTCGAAACTTTAGAGTCATGGGTTCCGTGTGCTCGCAATCTCTTCAAAGATATTGTTAGCACACCACTGGCCAGAAGGATGGGTTCTTTTTAGAACAGAGAATAAGCATTGCCATACAACTTGGCTATGCTGCCAGTCTTCTGGGCACGTTAGCACAGGATGCATGCGATGCGAAGGAATTCCATGAATTGTAATGAATTATACATAATTTATAACAAATATTTAATGCATAAATAATTATACATAGAAACACCTAGACTAATGCAAATTATACATATTAATGCAAACAAATATGTGCACAGAGCGGGAATTGAGCCTGCGACCTCTGACTTTGCACTCAAATGCTCTATAACTACGCCATTGTGATCCACAGATGTTCTATAAATTCATCTTCATACTTTTTATACTTTAATCAGATATTAATACGGATATGAAGTTCCAAATTAATACTTTTTTTTTCGTGCAGGTTTTCCCTCTCAGGGTTGGGAAGTCAGACAGCAGTTGCTCCCATAAAATCCGAAATACCTTCGGATACCCCCTGCCGGCCAACGGGGGCGGTTATGTCGGGCTTGAACCGACTAAAACCGCACGCCGTCTCGGGTCTTAAAACGCCGGGGTGTAAGGTTGCCCATAGAGCATATCCCTGACCCTGGGCCATCTCCGGTTTCGAGATGGCCCCCTCGGGTTTGGGAACCACGGTGTCCCCGTCTTGCCCTGGTTTGGGGGAGGGGCGCTAGTCGCCCCATCGTCTCGCCCTGTTTCCGCTGGGGTGACAGGTCGCCTCACCTGCCAACCCCTAAGCCTGCGCTCATGGAGGACGGAGGCGCCTGAGTCGCCTGCAACGCGCGGCGAGCATGCTGCGGGCTCGGCGGGCCGGGAGAGTTCTAAATCTCTCCCGGGCGCGCTCCGCCATCTACCTACTCACTATCACAAATATAATTACTTCCTCTTTAAATAAAAATAACATAACATAAACATAAACTCACGCCTATATCCCCGAAGGGGTAGGCAGAGGTGCTAGCATCCACGTTTCGCCAGTTTATGTTTTAGGTCCCAATGTAATAGGTGGCGAGCCTATTGCCATTAACCGGGCACTTATAAACCTGCGATAAATACACACATAACTTCGAAAAGCATCGAAAAGTCATTGGTGTGTGCCATGGTAATACCTGGGAGCGAACCCGAGACCTCGTCTCAACAGTCCTTTACCCATACCACTAGGCTACCGCGGATTTTTTTAAATAAAAATAATCAACAATATTTTTTATTGCAACACTTAATAGTTTCTATATTGTCTCAACTAGAACAAAATATCGGTGTTAATAGCTGAAAGTCGATCGTAAACTGTATCGAGTAAATTTAACCGTATCGATAAAAAAATAACGTTACTCTCTGGTGAACCAAGATGTTCATATCTCTAATAACTAGAGCGAAGCGAAATTATAAAAAGGGAAATAGCTATTGTTAATGACATGTTGAGAAATAATAGGTCAATTAATTCTTGCATATTACTGCACTAGCTGATACCTGCAGCTTCACCCGCGTGGAATTCTGATCCGATTCCCGCTACCCATGGGACTCTATTCCACCACCACAATTTATAGAAAATACACAATTTCACCATGCATCATTTTGTTATATCTCAAAGGGTTTATACCGCATTTCCTTTGATAGCTTCCAGACGGTTTATTTTTGCCGACAGCTCCAACAAATATCATTATATTTTAGCCAAATACTTGAAATTATATACTTAAACCTTCCTCAAGAACCACTCTATCAATTGCTGAAAACAGCATGAAAACCGTTGCAGTAGTTTTTGAGTTTACCGTGATCAGACAGACAGAAAGACGCGGCAGAGGACTTTGTAATATGTAGTGATATTGATTATAACGAAAGAAATATTGAGAAATGAAAATGCAATGGAGCAAAAATCTGATAGGTCGTACGTTTGTGTGCTTCCTTAGAACGGGTTTCACCAATTATAAGAAACGAGATCAATTTAAAGTAAACTGGTGAAATTTGGTGACACCTGCTGATTGACGGAAGAGGCTCTGGCGCGGACTTATAGCGATTGGAAAGGTCAGACTACAGACGCTCCCGCAAAAGCCAAATCAAGACGAGGAGTAGAAGAGCGAAAGCCGGGTTTGAGTATAAGCTTTTGATGCAATAGGGGCTGACGATACGACGATGATGAAATTGGATGATTCATAACTTGCGCTGTGATTCAGTGTGTTTTGTACAAAGCATTTATTATTGAAATAAAACTATTTTTAACGGATTCTATCGCGATTTATTTGAAGTTATTTTATTAGCAGCATAAAAAGTCTGCTGTATGTGAACACGTGCAACAGGGGACCAAACATTACTTAAGATTTGATAAACCACAGATACTCGCCAAAGAAAATCGATTCCTACCTTGGATGCTACTGGTGGTAGAAATTTGATGACACAAATTTGTCACAAAATTCGGCCGAGTAGGTACCACTGTGCACGATTGCGAAAAACCCTCCATAGTAATCCAATTTCGGTTTGATTGCGTTCAGGGGTCAGCAAGTGCATAGCCGGGCAAGGGGATTGTGGCCGCAGCACTAGTGGGACCGGTGGGTGTCACGCGGTGCTGCGACGACAATCCTCTTCTGATGAGGCCGTCAAGCTGAGTGCCACCATTGTTAACATGGTACGTGTATGTAATGGTGACCCTCTTTCCTGAGACTTTACCTTCAGCTTACCATCAGGCGAGGTGAAGTCAAATTGACGTGTCCTAAATATAAAAAAAAAAAAAAAAAAAGCTATTGAAATTTAAAACATCCTAATTTTAATAGAGAAGATGGTTGGAATGTACCACCAGCTTGGGATCCAGTCATTCACTTCATTAATTGCAAGAAAAATCACAATAGTAACACCAACAATTCAACATAGTTCGGGTACTTTGAGATAACTTACACTTCAAACTACAAGACAACAACCATTTTTAGTCTCCCCGTGACCATGGCTGCTGAAACGCAACCGAAACGTCGGGGTCAATGTAAAATATAAAATAACATCAAATAAATCGCTATAGATTCCGTTAAAAATAGTTTTATTTCAATTTGTGACATTCGCGTAAACTTCCGACAATATCAAGCATTTATTAAACACATAACAAGAAGTTCTATTTTAGCATTCTAAATTCCTTTTTGAAGCAGCCCGCTCTTTTTTTTTTTTTTTTTTACGTGCGGAAATCCCTTCGGATACCCCTCGCTGGCCAGCGGGGGTGGTTATGTCGTATCTCGACTAAAACCGCACGGTGTCCTCCCCAAGTGTCCGTTGCCGGGCACCCCGGGTAAGCCCTCGAAAAGCAGCCCGCTCTACTCATTTTATTTAACCTTTAATATGTCTTCTGTGAAAAACAATACACGAACAATAATGGGACAAAGATTGCCAGCAAAAAGGTTGCTGTTAAAAACGTTTAAAATGCTCACCGTGACGCGAAATCCGATATATCTGTTGTATAATAAACGACACTGGTAACAGGCCTACATCTGATAATAGGAGCTTTTAATTGAGCTGCACTGGTCTTACTGATTTATGTGGTCGCCACGCCAAAACTTATTCCCATTTCGCGCCTGACGGGGTTACACACGGTTGTATTTGTTAAACAACATTCTTTTTGGTAAAAAATTTGTTGGTGATTCGATTGTTTAGAAACCAGATACTCCATATAGTTTCAAGTATTATGTACAGATAAAGTTTTCCAACTTTTAGCAGGAAAGTAGCTACGTAGAACGAAAACAAAGTTTCAGTACTTGATAAACAAAGAGATTAGATATATGGACTGTATGAAAGATGATATATTTTTTATACCACTAAGGTGGCAGATAAACACACGGCCCACCTGATGGGAAGCGGTTACCGCGGCCTATGGACGTGTGCAACACCAGTGGCGTCACACTCGCGCTGCCGACCCTGTAAAGGAAAGGGGATGGGAAAGGAGTTTGGGAGGGGATGGGAAAGGAGTTTGGGCTCCGGCACTCTCACTCACCAAACGGAACGCAACAGTTCAAATACTGTTACTTGGCGTCGATATTCTGTGAGAGGGTGGTGCTTCCCAGGTCGAGTCGGCCCATTCATGCAACGGCCAAAATGACTGTTGCTTGACTCTACCGCAGTGAAGAAGGTGATCACGTCAATTGGAATGCGAAAGTTTAAAAGTTAGTAATAGTGAAGATAGTTTTTTTACGTAGGAAGGTCTTTGAGATAAACATCATGCCTAGTCACTTTCATCTCTCTTCAATCAACATGGTAATAATGTTACTTACAGCCAACGAGGCATGATTAATTATGTAAACACCATGATGTTTTACGAGAACGACAAATAGAATAAAGTAGACAGAAGTCAAGTACTGTTTATATTGAAACAAATCCCTCTTATTACAATACGTAGACTTACATAAAACTAGTTTCAACGCACCCCTTGCCACCACAACCTAGCTTCAATAACCGATTTTGTGATATAGGTTTAAGATTACTAACCGAAATGCATCCGATACAATACCGATTGGATTACAACTGTCTAGAAGATCAATATTTTGTAGCTTTTTCTCGACTTGAGCCTCGGTGTTAGTGATGTGTGTAAAAACAATCAACCGTTCTTGTGCGAAGCGTTGTTCGCCTACCTTGCCGTCCGTGAATCTCGCACAAAGATCTTCACAGCTGATACTCTCCTGGTATTGCCAAGCCCCCAACAGTTGGCTTTCTGCTTCATTTTAAATCCTCAAATAAAATTTAATTCCATCTTGATTGAATTTTCATCACTTTGACTATAGGCGTGATGACTCTACATCATATTGACAGATCATTTCGCTTGTTAAGTGGCTAAGGTGTTGAAAGAGCTCCCTTCTTTATTAGATACCGGTATAGTTGGTTTCAAACTAATATATTTGCATGACACTACAGTTTGTGCTTTTTATCAAAATATTTATAACTAAAAATAAATGAATATTGTACGACATTCTATCGACACAGCGCTATCTAGACCCAAAGTAAGCATAGCTTAACTAGCTTGTGTTACGGGTTCTATAATGCAGATATACATACTACATTACATTTTTTTTGTAAATATATAGCAAGATGGACGGACGACCTGAAAAAGGTAGCTGGGATAGACTGAATGTGCAAGGCGGAGGATTTTTTTTTTTTTTATATTTAGGACACGTCAATTTGACTTCACCTCGCCTGATGGTAAGCTGGTCTGGTGGTATGGCGTACAATGGGAGAGTCCTATGTCCAGCAGTGGACTGCAATAGGCTAATTGATGATGATAGATACATATTATACATATAAACACTAAGACTAATGCAAATATTTGCACTGAGCGGGAATCCACCCCGCGACCTCTGACTTGCCAGTCGAACGCTCTACCGCTACGCCAGAGTGGTCGTCAAATTTTCTACTACGGGGTTGACAATCCACAGGTGACACTTGTTGGACACTAGGAATGGTAGAATCTTTAAAGTGACAGATCCTGTCATTTTACTGATTCTACCATTTCTTAAGTAAAGCTCTGGCAACCCTTTCAACCCAGGTACTGCCGTAATACACTACATAACATAACATAAACATAACATAACTTCACGCCTGTATCTCCGAAGGGGTAGGCAGAGGTGTATTACACCCACGATGTGCCGGGTAGATGGCAATAGGCTCGCCCCCTGTTACATTGGGACCTTAACATAACTGGCGAAGCGTGGGTGTGTACACACTACATGTAGGCTTTATTAGATCCTATCTGATAGGGGGGGCCGACCACAGTCGATCCCATAAAAGCTGTATAAGCCAAACCAAAAGGATCCACTCACTCCTACGAGTGGATCCTTTTGGATCTTGGAGAATAAATAAATACTCTACGACATTCTACACAGCGCTTTCTAGACCCAAAGTAAGAATAGTTTAACTAGCTTGTGTTATGGGTTCCAGAATGCGGTCAATTTGACATCACCTCGCCTGATGGTAAGCTGAAGGTAAAGTCTCAGGAAAGAGGAAATACATACACATTATACATAGAAACACCCAGACCAATACAAATAGACATATTCATGCATACAGATATTTGCACTGAGCAGGGATCGAACCCGCGCCCCCTGCCATAGCAGTCGAATGCACTACCGCTACGCCACAGAGGCCGTCATCTCAGAAAGAAAGAAAGTCTCAGATTCAACCGGGAACAAGACCAGTTGACCATTTGTAGGAGTTTTTGGGGCTTAAGTACCCATGTGGACCCACCTGGACTCTCGGTCGTCATCTATCGAATATATTTCCTCAAACTGTAATAATATGTACAGGGCCGTATCCTCAAGATACTAGGTCTGCAAGGCGAATCGCTGCTTGCAATGTTGAGCTGAGTGAGACATCGTGAATCAAATTTTGAAAATTTTGAACAGTGATCATTCCTCCGTGGCAAGTCCGATTTTGAAAATTATTTTTGAAAGTCACAACTCTGGACATGCTTTCTGAGCGTGTAAAGTTTGGTCACAGTGTCTCGAGCGGTTATTATGTATATCTGGAATTTTTGTAACGGTGATCATTCCTCTGTGGTAGAATTAATTTTTTCAAAATATATCCATAAACCTTCCTCTGATTGACCTCTTTAATCATGCCAAATTTGGTTCTTATTGGATTAGTAGTTTAGGAGGAGACCTGTGACAAAGAAAATCCTGAAGTCTGGTATGAGGAGCTTTCGCTCGACTTCGTCTCACTCAGCTCAAAAAGGTAGAATATGTGCAATTCCAGACAATAGTCTATCTCTATAACAAATTTCATCCAGATCCATTTAGCCGTTCTGGCGTGATTAGTAACAACAATTGTTTCATAACGTAACAAATACACAAATTATAACTCAATTATTAAATCTTTACAAAATTAATAGCATAATGTCGCTTACTTTTATTTTTTTTAATAATATTAGTAACCGAAATTACTAGTATTCCCCCTAACCCCTCCAGCTTAATTGCTAGTGTTAGAAATGTGTCCACGTTGGTAGTGTTATGGTCAGGATTCGAACCCTGCACCTCTCGAACGTAAGGGCGACTCCTTAATACTAATCTACCATCGCTATAGCTTACGCGCATTAATAGTTAATAGCATATTAAATAAGTAATAATACAAAGTTGTTTAATAATGGACAAACCAAGGCAGGACATACCGAGCTGTGATAACACTTGTTTTTTTTTTCAAGACAATCGTGACTTCTGTGCATGCAGGGCTCACATGGCGCGGTTATTTTTGTCTTTATGGTTGTTAGACGGCCTCTGTGGCGTAGCGGTAGTGCATTCGACTGCTACGACGGGAGGTCCGGGTTCGATTACCACTCAGTGCAAATATTTGTATGCATGGGTATGTCTATTTGCATCGGTCTGGGTGTTTCTATGTGTAATATGTATGTATTTAAAATGAAAAAAAAGTATATAAGTATGTTTATCCGCTTTCTAGAACCTATAACACAAACTAGTTATACGTTTTTTTTTTACCACTAAGGTGACAGACAAGCACACGGCCCACCAGATGGGAAGCGGTTACCGCGGCCTATGGACGTGTGCAACACCAGTCGCGTCACACTCGCGCTGCCGACCCTGTAAAGGAAAGGGGATGGGAGGGGATAGGAAACGAGTTATGGAGGGGATGGGAAAGGAGTTTGGGCTCCGGCACTCTCACTCACCAAACGGAACGCAACAGTTCAAATACTGTTACTTGGCGTCGATATTCTGTGAGAGGGTGGTGCTTCCCCGGTCGAGTCGGCCCATTAATGCAACGGCCAAAATGACTGTTGCTTGACTCTACCCCCAAGTAAGTAATATGTACTAAGTACTATGCTTACTTTGAATCTAGAAAGCGCTGTGTAGAATGCCGTAGTTTTTTTTTTTTTTAATTATATTTATTTATTTCTCTCACAATGGGTATACAATGATACATAGTTCTGATCATAACTGATATTATAAGATAAAATACATTTTAAGAGGTTTTAAGAGACATTTTAAGAGGTAACACATGTTATGGGTCTAAAAGACCTGTGTTGCAACTCAGCAAGCATAGTGTCATCATCATAGTGTCTGCAACTGCAACCCCACGTGGGTTGCAGTTGCAGACACTATGATATAATTCGATTCACTTATTTATGCAATTATAACAATCTTAACAATAAGCAAGATAGGTTAACCGGTAAAATAAAAAATAATAATAGAAAAAGGTAAATAAAATAAAAATTATTAAACTAAAAAATAAAATATAATAAAAATGCAGACGTAAACAGAACTGTTCGTTCAATGTTCATACTAAACCAAGCAGAGAAAGTTTTCGAAAGCATATCGGTTATCTTTAAATGTAACCGATAAAAATGTTATTGTTTGCCACCGAAGTGGTATAATCACAGTACAATTTCCGAGGTCCCAGGTTATCCCATTTTAAGTTCACAGATTTTAAAAAATGTATCTATATAATAATATACGGAATTAACGCGGAATTAATTAATTTAATGACGTTTCGGCCAGGTTACACTGCTACCGTCAAGCTGAAAGGGGGCTAAGTGACTTCTGGTCAATTTTCATATCTTAACTTTGAACAAATATTTATATATTTCAATAGCAACTTTATTCTCGTAAATGCTCAAAAATATAAACATCCACTGTTAAACTAGGACGGTTACCAGCATCGCAATCAACCCAAACTTAAGCGTAGCGAGATTTGCCTATCCAACAATAGGTCAACGTGACCGGTCGACTTTTTCCATTGATTTTGTTTTTCGGTGATTATTCCTCGATGGTAAGACCGATCTGGACATTCGACCCCTTACGACACTCAGTAATATCTACTTGATCACCGTGGCAAATTTGGTCGAGATCGGTCAAACGGTCTCGGAGGAGTATAATTTGTTTGAAATGCAACTTTGAAACCACAGACGCTTCGCTCGCCTTCGGCTGGCTACGCTTAATGACAACGTAATTGCAGATTATTTTTTTTCGTGCGTAAATCCCTTCGGGTACCGCCACGCCGGCCAGCGGGGGCGGTTATGTCGGGCTTGAACCGACTAAAACCGCACACCGTCTCGGGTCTTCAGACGCCGGGGCCCTATTTATTTATCTAGAGACCACATAAACATAAACTCAACGAGAACACACTTTGTTTTGTTTAGACCTATAATTGATGTAGTAGTGTATTGTATGAAAATAAAATATTATTTTAGTAATACGAGGACAATGTTGTGGGTTATACATTAGTAAATATTATAATACATGTACATAACTATACTGTAAACCTTGAATGTATATCTGTTTTTTGTTTCATGAAATAAATAAGTAACTAGGTCTGCAAGGCGAATCGCTGCTTGCAACGTTGAGCTGAGTGAGACATCGTGAATCAGATTTTGAAAATTTTGAACAGTGATCATTCCTCCGTGGCAAGTCCGATTTTGTAAATTCTTTTTGAAAGTCACAACTCTGGACATGCTTTCTGAGCGTGTAAAGTTTGGTCACAGTGTCTCGAGCGATTATTATGTAATTCCATCTGGATTTTTTTTAACGGTGATCATTCCTCTGTGGTAGCATTAATTTTTTCAAAATATATCCATAAACCTTCCTCTGATTAACCTCTTTAATCGTGCGAAATTTGGTTCTGATTGGATTAGTAGTTTAGGAGGAGACCTGTGACAAAGACAATCCTGAAGTCTAGTATGAGGAGCTTTCGCTCAACTTCGTCTCACTCAGCTCAAAAATGACACTCTCCAATTGTGACTATAGCATAAACTGCTACCCCTTCGAAGATCCGCAAGCGTGAAAATTAAAAAACTTCCCTAACTAATTTTTGACAGGCATGGAAGCCCACTATATATATAAGTGTGAAATCAGTATGTTGATAAAGCAGCGACAGTACGGACTCGGATTCTTTGCCGGTCCTGTCAATTAAATGTACGGCGCAATCTAAAGTTTTTAAATTGAAACCGGAGCAAAATTGGATCGGCCGCCGTTAAGGGGTCATTAATTAGGACTTGATCGATGGGGTCACGGGTTGGTAAAGATTTTATTGTGATTTTAGAGAAAATGACAAGGAGAACTTTCAGAATAGTTTGTACAGTTAGACTTGATCAATGGAGTCAAGGGTTGGTAAAGATTTTGTTGTGATTTTAGAGAAAATGACAAGGAGATCTTTCAGAGTAGGTTGTACAGTTGGATTTGATCAATGGAGTCAAGGGTTGGTAAAGATTTTGTTGTGATTTTAGAGAAAATGACAAGGAGAACTTTCAGAATAGGTTGTACAGTTAGACTTGATAAATGGAGTCAAAGGTTGGTAAAGATTTTGTTGTGATTTTAGAGAAAATGACAAGGAGATCTTTCAGAATAGGTTGTACAATTAGACTTGATCAATGGGGTCACGGGTTGGTAAAGATTTTGTTGTGATTTTAGAAAAAATAACAAGGTGATCTTAAAGAATACATATGTTGTTCACGTGCATGGTGGTGTCATCCCAGCCTCAACTGGTTTCATTATCATCATCATCTTAGCGTTTTGTCTTGATTGCATCTGAGGCATACACTTCGGAGCCTGGGGTCCACTAGCCGGCTTACCCTCCTCCACTTTACACGATTTTGGGCATCCATGGCAGTGAGACCGTGGGCACGCATTCCATTGACTTAATCGAGGAATATTCTAGGACATAACATATTTAAACTAGACTAGACATCTAGACTTGAACTATGTACAGCTTATCCATATCGGTTCTTGAATGCGATAAACAAACTTTATATTAATTAGGGGTTTTTATCCAATAAGGATATGGCAACCCCATCATACCTTTTAACATTATAAAACAATAATTTGCTAGGTGATTTGTTTGGGCAAGAAGGCCCTTTCGAGGGTTTACCCGGGGTGCAATTTACACTTGGGGAGGACACCGTGTGGTTTTAGTCGGTCCGATTCCGACACGCCCACCCCATCTTGCGCACGGATGGGGTGAAGCCCGTGGGGGTTTCCAAACGTAAAAAAAAAGAAGGCACTTTACATGAAGCTATGCACTACTGAACCACCGTTGTAGATAAACGACAATAAACAAACTTGGATACTTTTTTTTTGTAAATACCTAAATATCATATAGAAACACCCAGACCCGCTTGCTTTATCTAACGCACAAATTTCATTTAGATATCTTACAACGGAAGCTTTGAACACATAAGCGGAAAAGAATTTGAAATCAAATTGCAACCGTACGAAACTACATAGGTGGCTGCTATTTCTTTTTTTTTATACGCTTTTTATTAGCTTCACCTGTATGTTTGTTTGTATGTTTGTAACCGACTCCTTTGGGCGCGATATTGACCCACTTTAAACGCCCAGATTTCGTTCAAACTTTGTAGATTTATCGAGGACCGATGAAAATACACTAATTTGATAAAAAAATTCAATTTGCATAATAATTTAAACTAATGAATTCGCGAAATATTTACTGGCAGCCCTGTAAATATTTGATAACAGCGCCATCTATCCCATCAACTATGTCGTGATACATAGTTGATGGGATAGATGGCGCTGTTATATGTTATAGTAGCGAATAATGTCACATTATAAACTCATAAATAGGTGGCAATAGCAGCGTGTTAATTTATTTATGAATAAACAAAACTAAAAAGTAGGAAATAAATAATAGTTTAAAAAACACGCTTTTTATAGAAAACCGAACTAATAAAATAGAAAATAAGCTTTAATAAATTTAAATTAAGAATAGTTTTTTTAGTTTTTTAAACTATTATTTTTTAAGTAAAAGCTTCAAAAATCAATCATACAGATCATTAATTCAAATATAAAACAATAATTCCGTACAAACCAATATTCATCATAACACAGCTAATTAAAACGGGTGGTACTATCTATGCGGACAGCTGTCACGTCAGTTGTGTGAAACGGAACGCCACGGGCACGGTAATCGCGAGATTGGCCCGCTTGATACATGAATGTCACGGTGTGTGGACGTGCAGACGTTTCAATGAGCAGTTGGAGGGTTAACTTTTGTTAAATTTTATTTGCTATGACGGCTTTTTTGCGGTAATGGACGTGTTAGAATACCATGGGAATAAAATCAATAGTCAGATCAGAACAGAATATCTTGAAAACTACTGGGCGTCTAGACAAAGTGACATTCTATTATAACGGCAGTGGAAATATTCAGTACCTGATTTATTTTTTTCGTGCGGAAATCCCCTACGGTTACCACCCACCCCCAAAAAAAATGGGGCGGTTATGTCAGGCTTGCAACGACTAAAACCACGCGGGTTATTCATACGCGGTTATGTCGAGCTTGAACCGACTGACCCTGGGCCATCTCTGGTTTCGAGATGGCCCCCTCGGGTTTGGTAACTTTTTTTTTTTTTCGTGCGGAAATCCCCTCGGATACCCCCCCGCCGGCCAGCGGGGGCGGTTATGTCGGGCTTGAACCGACTAGTTTTTTTTTTTTTTTTTTTTTTTCGTGCGGAAATCCCCTCGGATACCCCCCCGCCGGCCAGCGGGGGCGGTTATGTCGGGCTCGAACCGACTAAAACCGCACGCCGTCTTGGGTCTGCAGACGCCGGGGTGTAAGGTTGCCCATAGAGCATATCCCTCGCATGGATACTCAGTACCTAACGTATGAGATTGACTTGATCAATAACGTGACGTGAGTACAAAAAATTCATGAAATTTAAGTGAGTCTTTGTAACTCGAAATACATGATTTATTATATTACTAGCTGTTGCCCGCGACTTCGTACGCTTTAAGTTCGGAACCAGATCAAGGTATGTTCATTTCTGCAGTCTCGATACTAACACGTAAGTATTAAGTTATTGTATTTAACGGTGAGGTGATTTTGTGCACTAGTTTTTCGTTGAAAATTTGTTCGAAATATTTAGAGAAATATGTAACATCAAATCATGAAATCAATTCTGCCCGATTCCTTAATATAATAGCGTGATGATATTGATTATGAAATGTTTATGCGTCTCTAATCAACTATCTTTTATACGTAGGTAACCTCTGTGGAGCTTCGAGATTTTACATTTAACTGCTCATTACCTTTCAGGTAAAGCGTGATGAGTTATAGTCCGGATTTTGACCATATCTGAGTTCTGCTGAACTACAAAATTTCGTAAAGATCTAACGTGTAATAATTAAGTTGTCATTAATAATAGTTTAGACCGATTTTGCTCTACTGCTCCTATCATACCTATAATAGCGTGATGCTATATAGCGCAGTTTATGACCATGCCCTAAAGGAATGTTCATGTACAATTTCGGCCAAATCTGTTTAGCACTTTTCGAGTGATGCTTCGATGATAAAAAGTAGACAAACAGGCAAAGCGACAAAAAATCTAAAAGTCACATTTTCGGCATCGGTATCGCTCCTAGAACACACATCAATTATTTTTTTGGAAAAATATTCAATGTACAGTTTTCACCTCGTTATAATTTTATTATTATGTATAGATTTTGATAATGATGATCGAAGTGTTGCGTTATCCGTTGATAATGAATATAAACAACGGATGCGTTTCGAAGCGATTCCAGTAATAGAATGTCACTTTATCTAGTGGCCCAAACGTTTTGACTATATACTGGCCGTGGTCACAGACTGCCTCCACCAGCAATAGATAAAAAC
Source organism: Cybosia mesomella (assembly GCA_946251805.1). Taxonomy (NCBI): domain Eukaryota; kingdom Metazoa; phylum Arthropoda; class Insecta; order Lepidoptera; family Erebidae; genus Cybosia; species Cybosia mesomella. The sequence continues at coordinate 21,703,756 of OX276409.1, forward strand.
ATCCCAAATATTAAAAAAAATTGAACTCGTACAACAGTATTTAGGCCAGTTTCATTTATCTCTTGAGACCAATAACCAGTAATACACCGCATTTAAAATATTCGAAACATTTACAAAATTGTAATTTTAAATTTAGAATAAAGGGTCTTATAACTCTTCTGGATTCCCACAGGGCGCTGACGGGTAATGATTTAAAACCGTATTGCTCCTTAATTAAAACGAAAGCTGGAAAAGCTACTTATCTCTGTCGTTCGCACTCAAATTCAGCTTATATTGTGCGCTATCTCTATTACTCCAACAGTAAAATTATAGCATAGAGTATTGAGACATCTTAGTTTGTAGTGATTTATTGGCAGTCGGTAAGAAATTTTATCAGTGTGTTTACTTTAAGAATTAGTGGTAACTAAGTCACGTTTGGCGATTTATGTCATTATGTTAATTCTAATGATATCATACCGTATTTTTATAGTTTTAAAAGGGTCTAAACCTTTCTGTGTACTCTTTATTGTGGCCAGTATGTTAATTTTAAGTGTTTTAATGCATACGACAGTGTAATAGATTTAATATAGGAATATCTTTCAAATCGAAATGGATATTGAAGCACGTATAAATAACACCTAATTCATAATGAAAGTGTTGCCATCTTCAAAAAAAGGGGCTGGCGTAACTGGGGAACAACTAATGTTCTCTATTTGTCGCATAGAATTAAATTAAATATTTACATGATATTGTCGGAAGTTTACGCGAATGTCACAAATTGAAATAAAACTATTTTTAACGGATTCTATCGCGATTTATTAGATTTATTTTATATTATATATACATACATATAGTCACGCCTTTTTCCCATAGGGGTAGGCAGAGACAACATCTTTCCACTTGCTACGATCTTGGCATACGCCTTTCGCTTCTTCCACTTTCATAATTGTTTTCATACATGCACGCCGGTTACGAGTACTTCTGACCTGGCCCTTCTTCAAAACGTCGTCGATCTGATTGGCGCCGATTGGTACGCCATCTCATCATCACGATCGGTATCTGATTGGTACGCCTAGGTCGACCTTTACCGGGTTGCCCAGTAGCCCTCGCCTCATAAATCTGTTTTGTCAATCTCCTTTCATCCATCCTCTCGAAATGCATATTATATATATATTATTATATATATATAGCAGCTATGTTCACGGAGAGACGGGGCTGAAAAGCAACCGAAACGTCGGGATCAATGTAAAATATAAAATAACATCAAATTAATCGCGATAGAATCCGTTAAAAATAGTTTTATTTCAATTAATATTAACTTTTCAAACCGTGTAATTCTCGACGGAGAATGCAAGGGCCAACCTATCTATCCCCGTGAGTGTTGTACAAAGCTACCAAGGTATCGGGCTGTTCTACATTCGACAGTTTTGTACATCTCAGACTCAACTGACCAGAGTTGAGCCAGTCTCAACTAGCAAACTGTAATGAGCTCACACGCAAGCAGCCCTATTAAGTGTGACCACATCCAAATATTGGTGAAATGTGGGAGTTTATTAATCTCTACCCATGGAATTATATTGTAGTACTATATACATCTAGTAAGCTGTCCTGGTCCTGTGGGAATGTCGGGATAAAAAGTAGCCCATGTTGCTTAGGAATAATGTAGCATTCTAATACGAGTACAGTACTTACTCAACAGTTTGCCCGCAGACATCAGAAATGAAATTAGAAAGGCCAAATTTGCCAAATTACTACGAGATCACATAATAAACCAATTGTAATTGTAATTTTTGCACTGTACCTAATTTAAATTCTAAAATATGCGTAAAATATATAAATATAATGTCCGCATGCAAATATAGCAAATAATATTGTTCTGTTCCCGCAGTCAAACCGTGGAAACGGTTTTGTGGGGCCTTGTTTATATGTAAGATTTCTGTAATTATCCGTTAATAAAGATACATAGAAAAAAAAAAAATGGTGAATTTTTTTGTAATCGGTTCAGTACTTTCATAGTTTATCAATTACAAACAAACACATCTTTCCTCTTTATTATTTTACTAGCTGTTGCCCGCGGCTCCGCACGCATGGAACACTGATTCCATTCCTGTAACCCATGGGAACCTATTCCAGAGATGAACAAACATATGCAAGAATTTCTTTATAGCCCTCCATCCCCTAGGATGCCCTACCTACCCACTCGGGGATTTATTTGGTTATTTTTTTAATCTATAAAAGGTTCTAGTATATAAATGGTATAAAAAGAGGTTTTAATTTTTAACTAGTCACCTAGTTTTTGCTGGTGTTTTTGTTTTTGCCTGGGTGACCAGGCAAACTTCGTTCTGCCTTACAATCAAGTTATGTTGGTGACCTTATCAGCTGAATTTACTTCGTGAATGTCTCCTTGCACCCCGGCTATTAGAGACCCCGAGTCTATTATAACTACCCCCATTCTAGCTGATGGATTACAGCAAAAAAACACAGAAATAGGCACAGTAGCTATGGGCGGAGACAAATCAAAAAAAAAAACAAAGATCATGAAAATCGGTCTACCCGTTCACGAGTTAATCGCGGTCAGCACTAACACTCCTTTCTATACAAATATTATAAAGAGGAAAGATTTGTATGTAAGTATGTTTGTAACGAATGGGCTCAAAAATTACTGGACCGATTTCAAAAATTCTTTCACCATTAGAATGCTACATTATCCCTGAGTAACATAGGCTACTTTTTATCCCGATATTCCCACGGGATCAAGACTTACGCGGGTGAAACCGCGTGGCGATGCTAGTGTGATATATAGCGTCGGTAGCGACCCTACGATCGAGAGGTCCCGGGTTCGAGTCCTGGCCATTACACTACCGACGTGAACCCACTCCTAACACAAGCGATTTGGCTTAGCTGAAGGGGTTATGGGGAATATTAGTAATTTCGGTTACTAATAGCCTTTAAAAAAAATAAAAAAAATATCGATAATTTTATTTTGATCACACCTTAGCGTGTTAAGAAAGCTCAAGAATATGCTCTTCCTAACAAGACAATTCCTGAAAGATAGATACTTTTTTTCATCAGCTATACTTTTTTTTTATACCACTCAGGTGGCAGACAACCTCACGGCCCACCTGATGGGAAGCAGTTACCGTGGCCTATGGACGTTTGCAACACAGGCATCACACTCGCGCTGCCGATTATGTAAAAAGCTTCTAATACCCTTCTTGAAAAACCCCATATTGTAGTCGCTTGGGAAAACCACAGCAGGGAGATCATTCCAGCCTGAGGGTGCGCGGAATAAAGTGCCTTTCATACCTTTTTTTTTTTTTTTTTTTATCGTGCGGAAATCCCTTCGGATACCCCCCCGCCGGCGAGCGGGGGCGGTTATGTCGGGCTTGCACTGACTAAAACCGCACGCCGTCTCGGGTCTTCAGACGCCGGGGTGTAAGTTTACCCATAGAGCATATCCCACGCACCCCGGCTGACCCTGGGCCATCTCACCACTAACAGCATCGCTCATCCTGTCTCCTCTGAAAGCAGAGGAGTACGGAGAGCGATGTGTTCCCGCCACGTTGGGTATTGGCCGACGATCAATGCCAACCCTATGAAGGGGTGAAGGGGAAGCCATTGACCGCCGCCCAGGGTGTACCGGCCGCTCCAATTCCGTTCCCCCCGGACTGCAGCGGGATCGGAATCGGAGCGACACTCGAGGAGGTTACCCAACACACACCCCAGTGCCTTTCATACCTAACTGTACGCACCGTTTCCGCTCGCAACGTGTGAGGATGAATTCCCTGTCTGTGGCGAGCGGTGCGATGATAGAATGTGACCGTGGGCATCATATTTATACTCATCGTCAACCACATCCATGCTCCAATCCCGGTTGGACCCTACCCTGATAGGAAAACCTGTGCTAAAACCTTTTTTTTTTATATTTAGGACACGTCAATTTGACTTCACCTCGCCTGATGGTAAGCTGAAGGTAAAGTCTCAGGAAAGAGGGTCATCATTACATACACGTATGTAATGGTGACCCTCTTCGTCTAATAAATAATACGTCTTAAGGCGACGGTGGAGCCATCTACCGCCGCCTTAAGACATATTAATGTAACGGAGAATTTCGAATATTTGGGACGTGTCTAGGTGGCTCAGTTGGTCAGAGCATTCCCTCTGTAAGGGGCTGGTCGCGGGTTCAAGTCCCGTTCTAGATGTTCTCTTTTTCCGATCTAAATCTTTAAAAAAATCCTAATATTTAAAAAAATTAACAGTGGAACTCAAAATTCGCAGAAACCACCCCGGAAATCGAACCCTGAACCTTACACATCAGAGTCAACCTCACTAAGCCACTGAGGGTGTCAATTATAATAATTTTCGTGGGATTTCCGCACGAAAAAATAAAGGTACTTACTACAATACTAGGCTATACAGATCTTTTTATTTTTAACTAGCAACTCACCCTCGCTTCACTTTGGTTAATATGAGTTTTTCTAACTCGAGCCATCGTAATTCCTATATAATAATATAGCCTTTATCCATCGGGGATAATGTACTTACCTTTCAAATGGTGAAACATTTTTTCAAATAAGTACAGTGGTTCCGAAGATTACCACAAACATTCAAACAAACTCACTAAATTCGGCCTTCCCTTTAATAATATTAGTACCTATATTTGTTTACGCAAAAACTGAGGGCAGCCCATCAAATACCGTACCGTCACACGTTCTGCCCACGGGCCATAGTCCACATGTCCAGTCATTATGACGTCACGGTGCTATACCCATGCTGTAGGGTGTCTGAGGAACATGGGGTGGCCACCACGTGCCATATTGTGAATCGGTTAGAAACAGCTGCCGATATTATACGTTTTTAATTGTTTTCTGTGAGTTATGATGTGTTTCGTTGTTTCTAAGTTATTTTTTGTGGTTTGTTGATAGTTTTGGGTATTTTTTTAATGATAATTGGCCCTCTTTTTAGTTTTTTTTTTCTATAAACTATAGAAGAAAAAGAAATAGGCATTACCGTGTACTATGGATGCTTGGGACATCAGCCCCCGCAGTTTACGAATTTTTTTTTTCAAAGAATATTAGTTAACGATGTTACTAGTTAGCTCGAAGCTAAATTGCTAGAGTTAGAAGTGGGTTTACATCGGTAGTGTTATGGTCAGGATTTGAACCCAGGACCTCTCTATAAAACTGACTCCTTAAACACTAAGCAACCGACAGTAATAACGATCTCTTGAATCTCTTTGAGCAACTTGGTCACATGACAGATTTTTCTGTGATTTAATTAGTCAAAAAAGCATCTGAAGCGTCGGTAGCTTAGTGGTTAAGGAGTCAACCTTACGATCGAGCGGTCCCGGGTTCGAATCCTGGCCATTACACTACCGACGTGAACCCACTCCTAACACAAGCAATTTAGCTTAGCTGGAGGGGTTAGGAGGGATATTAGTAATTTCGGTTACTAATATTCTTTAAAAAAAAAAAAATAGATTCGAGAGACTTGCCTACAGTGCCTTACTACGAAGGCTGGCATTACAAATATATCGTGCTACAGGGGCAGATATGCCTATCACAAAATTCGACGGTGGGGTGTCTGTGTGTCACTAACCAGTTGGGCTCCAGTAGTAAACCAGCGCCAGGTTTCTATCAGGCACATGCTGACCTTGGCACCCATCTGTGCTTACTTTGCTTGTATTTACTAATGTGCTCCAGATATTTTATGTTAAGTATCATGAGCAAGCCGCGGTAGCCTAGTGGTATGGGTAATGGACTGCTGAGACGAGGTCTCGGGTTCGATCCCAGGTTTTACCATGGCACACGCCAATGACTTTTCGATGCTTTTCGAAGTTATGTGTGTATTTATCGCAGGTTTATAAGTGCCCGGTTAATGGCAATAGGCTCGCCACCTATTACATTGGGACCTAAACATAAACTGGCGAAATGTGGGTGCTAGCACCTCTGCCTACCCCTTCGGGGATATAGGCGTGAGTTTATGTTATGTTATTTTCAGATGTCATGTAATGTTATGTACTTACTTTGTGGCCTCTTTGCACTAATAAATGTTTCTTTCTTTCAAAATGTAATAGTAGTATCTGATTGCAGAGAGGAAAGATAGGGAAAATAGAGCAGCCAGTGAAATTTTAATATTTGAGTTGATTGAATAAAAGGTAAATTGCGGTTTACGATTTATGACGCATTAAAAAAAACTACTTACTAGATCTTCTTCAAACCAATTTTCGGTGGAAGTTTACATGGTGTGTATCACATATTTTTTTAGTTTTAGTTACAGTTACAGCCCCCCCCCCCCTGTAACTTCTAAAATGGGATGGAATGGGATACATTTTTCCAGACCATTTTACCTTTTTGGAAGTGTCTCTCGCGCAAACTTAGTTCTTATAGTTGCGGAAAAAAGTGGCTGTGACATACGGACGGACAGATAGACAGACATAACGAATCTATAAGGGTTCCGTTTTTTGCCATTTGGCTACGGAACCCTAAAAGGGAATACAAAATCGATGGTGAGTATCACTTGGGCAAGAAAGTTTACCTTCAGATTGCTGTTGACATTATCAGCCTGCTATTGACAACATCGAATTTTTACTAATGTATAGCACAATTACAGTAGATACCAGTTAACACCCGAGGGGGCCATCTCGAAACCGGAGATGGCCCAGGGTCAGTTGGGGTGCGAGGGAAATGCCTTATGGACCCCGGCGTCTGAATTCCGCATTCCGGCGTCGGATTTGCGCACGAAAAATAAAGGTACCAGTCAACGATAAAAGATAGTTAACACTTAAATATTCACAAACCTTTTTTTGAGCTGAGTGAGACGAAGTCGAGCGAAAGCTCCTCATACCAGACTTCAGGATTTTCTTTGTCACAGGTCTCCTCCTAAACTACTAATCCAATCAGAACCAAATTTGGCATGATTAAAGTGTTTAATCAGAGGAAGGTTTATGGATATATTTTGAAAAAAATTATGCTACCACAGAGGAATGATCACCGTTAAAAAAAATCCAGATGGAATTACATAATAACCGCTCGAGACACTGTGACCAAACTTTACACGCTCAGAAAGCATGTCCAGAGTTGTGACTTTCAAAAAGAATTTTCAAAATCGGACTTGCCACGGAGGAATGATCACTGTTCTAAATTTTCAAAATCTGACAAGTTTTGGCGCCAAAGCAGTATGTCTCACTCAGCTCAACATTGCAAGCAGCAATTCGCCTTGCAGACCTAGTTTACATAGGAATACATGAACCAATAGAGGATGTTTAAGTAAGTACTTTTATAACCCCCAGAAGACAAAGTTAATATTATGCATTTTTTATTCATTATTGTATGAAAGGATTAAGAGCTAACGTGATCAATCGCTTAGAATTTGTTAAACGACTTCTGTCGTTAACTGTACCTATTTATTTGTATCCAAGGTGAATATTATAACCACCACGGCTTCCAAAAGGTGACTAAACCATTTCTTATCGACGGTAACCGATTAATGTAATATTTAAATATTGTATTTAATGTTCGTATATAATTTATGTTAATCCTGTACTAACTATGATTCAGTTATGGCGGCTTTAAGCAGGGTGTCGTGACGGAATACTATAAAACTACAGTGAACACACAGTGAACTAATCGCTCCGTACTTATTTTAAGTAAAACTTGAGCATTTTGTGAAAGCATAGTTAAGTTTGTATTAGAATTAGTAAGTGGTCGCCGCCTTTTCGTTTAATACCAATCTAATTTAACCTAATATATAAAAAACCGCTCAAGTGCGAGTCGGACTTGCGCACTTAGCGTTCCGTACAACAAAACAACAAATGACCGTGTGGTTTGATGCCTTTGACGTAGAAGTTGTTATCGATTTTTTCACAGCTGCAAGGGGTTTTAGGCCTGCTTATTTTGATAATAATTTCAACTTCATACCTCCATGTGTTCTTGAGAAAAATGTCTTATAAGACAGATATACCTTTTTTGTGATGTGGGTAACAACATATTTGACTTTTCCCTTTACTTGTAATATAAGACTTTGTTTTTGGCAAATTCTAGCTCAAAGTACCCTATAGGTTTTGATTCCCATGCATTTGTTTAAATTTGCCACATAAACGGCTTTATGGTTTGATGAATTGATTGAGAAAGTAGTATCTTATAAGGCTTCCGTTTTTTCCTTTTGAGGCACGGAACCCTAAAGATCTATGTTTACTTGTGATAAAACTTTGTCAACTTAGCTTGCTCTTGCGCAAAAGTTATAAGCATGATAAGTAGAAATTATTCAATCTAGTTGATAGGGCTGTATTTTGCTAATTTTTTAAATTTTAACTAAATCCTCCCATGCAAAATTCTTAATACTAGTTTTTATAAAACTTACCTTGTTGTTATCTATACCTACTATCTATATACTAATATTATAAGGGAAAAAAATGTTTGTTCGTAACCGATAAACTCTGAAAATACTGACTCGATTTCAAAAATTATGTCACCATTAGCGATTTTTTCCCCGATCTTTCCACCGAATCAGGACTTCGACAAAATCACGTGGCAATGCTAGTGGGTCATATCTTAAAAGTCAAGTTTAACAGCCAAGGTTTAATTTTATCGAATTAATTTGAAACTCATACCTAAGTAGGTATAGTTCCGGCGGTTGGGTTGGTACTATGGTAGGGAAGAAGAGAGTTCGGTTAAGATCGACTAACTTCGGTTTTGTAGAGCGCTCTCTCTGTCGCTCACCTTTATAATCAAGCTGTCAGGCTGATGTTCAAAACCGAACTTAGCCGAACTTAGCCGTACTATCACTTTTCTTCCCGATGCACGCAAACGTCGCGTATTGTATGTAACACCAAAAATCTTGACCATTTAACCTTGACATGCAACCAATCACGCGAGCCCTTTGTCTCAAAAGGCTCGCGTGATTGGTTGCGCTTCAAGGTCAAATTGTCAAGTTGATTTTGCCGGAAATTTACGCGAATGTCACACATTGTAATAAAACTATTTTTAACGGATTCTATCGCGATTGATGATGTTATTTTGTTATTTACATTGAACCCGACGTTTCGGTTGCTTTTCAGCAGTCATGGTCACGGGGAGATCACGGTGCTTGAGTCTGTGTTTACGTAAAGCTATAACCTAAGAGGAGGAGGGAGGAGTCTAGAATGAACAGGTTACTTCTAGGCAAGCGTGCTCCACTAAAGACCACATCATTACTTACCAACCGGTGAGACAGTGGTCAAACGCGAGCCTATTACCAATATTAAAAAAATATTAATTAAAAAATCAAATAACCCGACTGCCCTAAAAAGACCGAAACAAGTTTGATAGCAGGCGGGACCCATTAATTTTCTTTCGGTTTATGATTTGCATCTGGGTCCCGCCTGCTATCAAACTTGTTTCGGTCTTTTTAGGGCCGTCGGGTCATTTGATTTTTTTATTAATAATTTTTACTTTTTAGTTATAATATATATATTTTTGAAATCCCCTTTTAAAGTTCTTCAGTTTGATACCCTACTCGTTAAGTTTGAGTGAAAATATTTTTTGAATAACTTACATTTTAGCGCCAAAAATCCACTATTTCGGTTTTTTATTATTTTGATATACCCAGTGTCACTCTCACAGTAAATACGAATCTAACGACACCTCTCAAGCTAAAATCCATCGAGCCGTTCAGGCTGCAGAGCGTGCCAAACAATTATACATACATACATACATAGGGGAGAGGGGGGCATAGCGGGGTAGCGGGGCATAGCGGGGTAGCGCTAAAACTTCGTGAAGAAACGATCGTACGCCGAATCAAATGACGCGCTGTGATTGGTGCTTAGCCATCGTATGACCAGCGCTACTGTCATTCGCAGTCGTGACGCCGGTTGCATCGCTCGGAGCGAAAGTTTTAAAACTGCATATTCCTTAAAAATTTTGTTGTTTTTCGTGTTATGTACAGTATATATTGTGTTAGTGTCAAGTTTGTGATTGAGAGCTACAGGTTAGGACAAACTAAACAAGATATAAGTTTGAAAGAAAAAAAAGCATTAAAATCAAAGGTAAGAAATCTCTGTTGTATTATAGTTAACCAAATAGGAAGGGGCAAAGTGGGGTACTGTATGGGAGGCATAGTGGGGTAGTCAATCATCAAGACGTTTCAAATCACTTTGTCTCGAATTGAATCATAATTAACGGGTATATTAATTATATAAACTATTGTTGATTTCAGCCATTGTTCGAACATACAAGAAAACTACTAAGCAGCATTCTTGGTCGATGGAAAACATGGAAAAGGCCGTTCATAATGTGATGTCTGGTGAAGTTGGATACAAAAAAGCCGCACAGGTTCACGGTGTTCCACAGACTACGCTTGAACGGTATGTGGCAAAATATAGGGCTAATCCAGATAGTACCGTGTTTATAAAGAAGTTAGGTCATTACACAACTGTTTTTACTCCTGATCAAGAAAGAGAATTGATTAGTTACATTAAGACAATGGAAGAGCGATTTTACGGCCTTACATCACATGAACTACGTAAACTTGCATTTTCGTTAGCCCAAAAAAATAGCATTGAACACAGGTTCAATACAAGTAATGGTTTGGCAGGAATAGACTGGCTTAAAGGGTTTCTTAAAAGAAATCGTGATGTTAGCTATAGAAAGCCTGAACCTACCTCTGCAGCCAGAGCCATGGGGTTCAACCGAATTGCAATTAATATTTTTTTTGATTTACTGGAAAAAATTTACGATAATTACAAACTAAGCCCACAACGTATTTTTAATGTAGACGAAACAGGAGTTTCTACCGTGCCCAAGAGCCATTCCAAGATTTTAGCGTTGTGTGGTAAACGTCAAGTAGGGACAATGACTTCTGCAGAACGAGGCAAATTAATGACAACGATTGTTTGCTTTAGTGCTGTTGGTAATTACATGCCTCCGATGTTTATTTTCCCGAGAAAGCGGATGAAACCAGAATTGCTTGATGGGGCTCCAGCTGGATCTTGGGGGGAATGTCATGAATCAGGATGGATACAAAGCCACCTTTTTATACTCTGGTTAAAGCGATTTATAGAATGGTCACATGCGACAAAAGACGTACTTTTGCTCCTAGATGGTCATGCCACCCATGTGAAATCTTTGGAGGTGATCGATATAGCTCGCGAAAATGGAGTAATATTGTTGTTTTCCACCTCATTGTACGCACCGTCTCCAGCCGTTAGACGTAGGTTTCATGAAGCCACTTAGCACTTACTATAGCAATGAAGTAAAGAAATGGCTTAGAAGTCACCCAGGACGTGTAGTGACTCAATTTCAGACAGCATCACTGTTCGGACTGGCATTTATAGCTGCGGCCACGATGACGACGGCAATAAATGCATATAGATCAACAGGAATCTGGGCTATGAATCGAGAAGTTTTCACCGATGCAGATTTTGCACCAGCGGAAACTACAAATAATCCGGAAGTGAATACAAGCTCAACCAATTGCCTAGAATCTAACTATTCACAAAATAACTCTCAGGTGAATACAAGCTCAACAGATTGCCTAGAATCTAACGACCCACAAAATGGCTTACACACAAACTCACTTAATGTTAAGGAGAAGACACCACCACAATCACCACCACCCCCACCACCACCACCACCGCTGACAGAGTTGATTACAAATTCATCGACTCGAGAACATATTTCTCCGGGATTTAGACAAGGCTCTCCACGACCTGGATGTTCTTGGATGAATGATCAACCAAAAAGTTCTTTTGTGATGTCTCCTGAACAAATTATGCCTTTGCCAAAGGAAAACCGTACGACACAAAGGGTCGTAAGACGAAGAGGAAAAACGGCAATCCTGACAGAGTCACCATATAAAAATGAGCTGATTGCATTGAAAACTACCAAAGAGACCAAAGAAAATATGAAAAGAAAGGTTACCAAAGTCATAGATTTAAGCGCCAGTAAGCCTAATAAGAAGAAAACCAAAACATCTAAAAAAGTGGGTAATTCAAAAGAAACCCTAGATGATGGAGATGCAGAGTGCATATATTGTGGGTATTTGTGGTCCCAGTCGACTGAAGGATGGATACGTTGCATACTATGCAATCGATGGGCACACTGCTCGTGTGCTGGAGAAGATGAAGATGATGTCGATACCACACATGTGTGTGCAATGTGTGTCACTGATTAGCCTTTGATTCTTCTGATTTTTTGTACCTGATTTTGATGTTAAATTTTATGTTCATTGGAGTAAAAATGTTTAATTTTGTTTTAAAAACGATTAAAAGTTTATATTATGATTATAAAAATGGTTGAATTCATTTCTAGAAAAATACCCCACAATGCCCCACCTGGTACCCCACTTTACCCCAATATGCGGGGCAAAGTGGGGCAAACCTCACTCTGAATGTATTTCGCTTCAGTTTTCAACCTGATACTACTACAATAGAAAATACTATACTAAATAAATATGGATACACTGTATCATGGAAAAAAGTCTCAATAATCGGCCTAACATTATTATTATTTGAGAAATCACATCAAATACCTTAGATACCCCACTATGCCCCCCTCTCCCCTACATACTCTCGAAAAACATAACCCTCCTTCTGGCGCAGTCGGGTAAAAAGAGATACAATCACATCAAATAAATCGTGATAGAATCCGTTAATAGTTAATAGTTTTATTTCAAATTGTCAAGTTGTGTGGCGACGATGATATTGCGGTAAGTTTTTGTAATTGATGTTTGCACAAACTGATATCAAAATATACCAGAATATGAGACTCATTTTTAACATAATTATGAATATTCATCGAATTAAAGGTGCAAGGAACGTGTTCTGACCATTAACATATGGGCGATATTATTAGGGTAGGTTTTATAATTTATGACTGGCTTCAACAATAATATGATTTTTACAAGCTTTACACTAGCAATATTTGTATGATGCATAATATAGTTAGAGTTTCAAATATCTAGGATGCGTCCAGATTGCTCGTTTGGGAGACCCTATTGGAAATCTATTGGATAAGTTAGCATACTAATTAAAATTTCATTGAATTAATGTGGTGGAGTAATCTAAAAACAATGTTTAAAAACCGGCCAAGTGCGAGTCGGACTCGCCCCTGAAGAGTTCCGTAGCACCAAGTAAAATTTTTATATGTGAGTTGATTAAATTGAATTGATTGAAAGGGGCCCCTTCTAAACCTACACTTGGGTCGCAAGTCCCAGGCACTGTCCCGAGTTCCCAACTCAGCAACGCGATGGACCCGGCACCCGCACGGAGAATCCATGGTCAAAGTCAAAGTCAAAAACCATTTATTCTGTATAGACCATTAATACGGCACTTACAAAACGTCATAAAAAAATTAATCTAATGTTTGGCAAATGGACCACCGGTTCGAAACGCGGCCCTGTTCTGAGAAGACTCCGGCAAGAAACTCGGCGGGCTGTTTTTTTTTGGTCTATTTACAAACATATATTTACTTAACCTAAGTACAATATTTCATTTGAGTAGCATAGAGAGAGAGCAAACAGTTCATATCCAAGCTTGTTTGTCGTCTAAATAGTCTTGAATTTTATAGTAGCGTTTTTGGCCCAGTGGCATACGTAACGGACTGCTGAGACGAGGTCTCGAGTTCGATCCCCAGTTGCCCGGGCACAGACCTCTAACTTTTCGTAGTTATGTGTGCATTAATAAATGATAATTATCGCTCGCTTAATAATGTGCCCGGTAGATGGCAATAGGCTCGCCCCCTATTACATTGGGACCTCAACATAACTGGCGAATCGTGGGTGTGTAATACACCTCTGCCTACCCCGTCGGGGATACAGGCGTGAAGTTATGTATGTTATGTGTTACTTTTAATTTGGCTTTTAAATTTATGAAGAGGTAGAATCTTCATAAAATCATGGATTGCTAAGAATATCGGTTTATCGGAGTTCAATGTTTACTTATTGGTTTAATCATCATCATTCCAAAGCAATCTTCCAGTTACGCCCCAAGTTTGCACTTAGGAGCTCGCGGTACGCTTATTGTTTGTTGACTTTTCCGGTAGTGACTGGCGTCTGACCTCCCAAACCTGAGAGGAAAAGTCCACCAGACCCTCGTCCGTTGTTTAGCAGGTGAAGTTGGCTCGGACGTCTAGAATGTTGGTAGAGCCCTGTACAGTCCCGTACAACCCTTCAATGGTTTACCTTCAATGAAAATGCATTTTTGTGGTGGGCGTACAGGCCAAGGTCTTTTAAGCAAACATCATCTGAAAGCCGATACAGGTGCTGTTGCAGGTGTCGACTGATGACGCTCTAGCGGGAGCCGTCACTGGCTCGCGTATAGAATGAGAGTATGTAACTTTACTTATAAATTTAAATCTGAAATGTTCACATCCAGGACTGAGCTCGCGACAATCCCTTTCTAGGGACAAGTCTAGGTAGCTGAGTTACTCAGAAAACTCCCCTGGATGTAGTTTTTTTTCTTTCTTTTTTTATATTATTTACTTATTTAGACCGCGGTAGCCTAGTGGTATGGGTAATGGACTGCTGAGACGAGGTCTCGGTTTCGGTTTTACCATGGCACACAACAATGACTTTCGATGCTTTTCGAAGTTATGAGTGTATTTATCGCAGGTTTATAAGTGCCCGGTTAATGGCAATTGGCCCGCCGCCTATTACATTGGGACCTAAACATAAACTGGCGAAATGTGGGTGCTAGCACCTCTGCCTACCCCTTCGGGGATATAGGCGTGAGTTTATGTATGTATGTATGTATGTGGTTTTTCCGGTAAAATTTATAGGCAAAACTCTTCAACAGTCAGACACGAAATTTTGTGTACGTATGCATTTTTAAAACGCGTTTTTAAAAATGTTTCATACTATCTAGAGCGTTCGAGTGCTGAGTCAGAAGTCGCGAGTCTGAGTATTTTTATCCGCATTTTAGAATCCATAACACAAGCTAGTTAAGTACTTACTTTGAGTCTACATAGGGCTATGTAGAATATCCTAGAATATCGGCAACATTATCTCAAGTTTCAAAAGCACTAAGTACTATTAATTACACATGAAATGAGTTACATGGGGGAATTGGTTGTTAAATTATAATTGAGGATGAAGGGAATTCACGACGCACCCTCGGCTTGTCATTGCAAAATTGGTATTACCCCATGATATCACAACACCAGTGTATCAACGCCTAACTTATTTTAACTGTGTATAATCCATCACATTCTTTGGGAATGTAGTTTTTGGTACAATTTCTTTTTCTAAAGAGTACCTTTTTTTGTTTTTTTTTCGTGCGGAAATCCCTTCGAATCCAACCCCCCCCCCCCCGCCGGCCAGTGGGGGTGGCTATGTCAGGCTTGAACCGACTAAAACCGCACGCCGTCTTGGGTCTTCAGACGCCGGGGTGTAAGGTTGCCCATAGAGCATATCCCTTGCACCCCGACTGACCCTGACCTACTAGTAACCGAAATTACTAGTATTCCTGTAAACCCCTCGAGCTAAGCTATATTGCTTGTGTTAAAAGAACCTCTCGATCTTTAAGTCGACCCCTTAACCACTAAACTACCGACAATCAACGTGATAAGAGGTCCTGGGGGTTTTAAAGGGGGCCCATGCTAACCTTACCTGCCAGTTGGTGCACCTGCTGTAAGCCGGACGAGACTCCGACGAGCCTTTGACCGCTGAGTTAAGAGGGTTTTGAGGTGAAGCCTAGGAAGTACCAGCATGTAAAAAAATGGGGTGAATACAAACCATCACACACAATCACACTCAAAATGCACCTTTTTTTTTTTTTTTTTCGTGCGGAAATCCCTTCGGATTCCCTCCCGCCGGCCAGCGGGGGCGGTTATGTCGGGCTTGAACCGACTAAAACCAAAATACTCAAAATGTACCTTTCTGTGGTTTCACAAGCAACTACTATATGGGGTTCTTCAAGAAGGGCATTAAAAGGTTTTTACAAGGTCGGCAGTGCGAGTGTGACGCCCCTGGTGTTGCCCACGTCCATAGGCCACGGTAACCGCTTCACATCATGTGGGCCCTGTACTTGTCAGCCACCTTAGTGGTATAAAAGAAGCCTCTACAGATATTTGCCTAGAAACAAATAAAAAATCTTTTTCGCTTCGCCTATATTGGTATTTCTCCACTAAAATGCCAGGAAAAATGTATTTCCTTGACATAATTAACTTCAATTATTAATAAATAAGCATTAGTATAGTTTGCATGCGCAAACGCAAGTCTTCATATATGCGGACAATGTAATAACATGACAAATTATCAGACACGAATAGTTTTTTTTTTATAAAGAACATTGTCTATATGCTTGATTGGTTAGATATTTGAATTGCTAGCTGATGCCCGTGGCTCCGCCCGCGAGGTTGTTGGTTATCGTGACTTTTGGTCATAAGGAGATATAAATAGATATTAGTACGGCAATAATGTACAAATAGATTTGTTTGTTGTTATTTTATAATTTACATTTAACCCGAGGTTTCGGTTGCTTTTCAGCAGCCATAGTCACGGGGAGATTAAAGATGGTTGTCGTATTAGGAAACAATTTATTACAAGTTTACACGAATGCTACACATTGAAATAAAACTAAACTTTTAACGGATTCTCTCATGACCCTGTCTACATGTGCCCAAAGCTCCTGAAAAGCAGACGAAACTTCGGGATCTATGTAAATAATTAATTTAAAAATCTAAAATATTGTTCCTGGGACTATTATGAGGCTATTCACAAATGTCCTAACCTTCCTAAGCACCCTTCATATTGTGAACGTTCACAGTCAACAATGGTGGTCATTTTTTTACTTTGCCCCCTTAGTAGTATAAAACAAATATGACCCTATGGCAGTCCTATCGAGTAATACTAATAAAACACAAAACTAATAAAAAATTGCATTAACGAGTTTCACTAAACTCCGTTTCTGTCATCAGTGTTCATTTTCAATTTATAACAAAAACTAAAAATGAAAGAGCCCATAGTGTAGTGACGATTATAGAGGGTGATAAAACGCGCGCATTCGATTAGTGACGTACCAATGGACATTATCGATAAATCCGATTGCCTGCACTTGTTATCTTGATCGAGCCGCAAAACAATAACTTCGTGAACGAAAAATAAAGTAGAAGAAATAATGAAGTATGGTTGTGTTTCGAAATGATTTTAATTATTTTACGTGTAAAGTTTAATGTTGAAGTTTTTCATGTTTTTAATAGCCTGATTTATATTTAAAAAGACGAATGATCAATACTTTATTATAATGTCACTAAGCAGGTTAAATTTAAAGCATCTCATGAGGCTGCAAAGCTGAAGGCCATCATTATAGCATTTTCGGTGTCTGAAATCAACAAAATATGTATTTGAAACAAAAACCCTCAGTGATAATGTAACTTTCTAAAGGTAATGTTTTTAAGTTTACAAACAAAATACAAATTTTTCCTCTTTATAATATTAGTGTAGAAAACATTTAGAATTTAAACTTAGCTCGAAACACGGCTAATTTTTATTGAAAATTAAGCGTGTTGCCGGGCACACATTCGACGCATATAAATTATTATAAATTTATAGATACTGTTTTGTTACGTTTTCAGATTACTGCTGTAAATGGGAATTCTCTAACCTACTCTGCAAAATTATCCGGGACTTAACGGGACATACAAATCAGTTCTTCACTATTCACCATCCTGTTCATATCAGCTGTCACTATTAGCAATGAAAGTCATTATGATGAGAAGTCAGTAATCAAACTAGTATCAAACTCAATGATATATCATATATGATACTAGCGGCCCGGTACGTGCTTCGCTACGTCAAAATGATCCGCCATGTATTGAATTCAAGGGCTTACCCGGGGTGCCCGGCAACGGACACTTGGGGAGGATCAATCCCTTCGGATACCCCCCACCGGCCGGCGGGGGTGGTTATGTCGTGTATCGACTAAAACCGTACGGTGTGCGCACGAAAAAAAAAATCTGAGAGATTTTCTTAATATTTTTTTCTGTAAGAACCTTGTACAGAGTATTAGAAAACTACAAAAAAAAATCAGCCAAATCGGTCAAGCCGTTTTCATGCTATGTCGTGACAACGGAAAACGGGTTTCATTTTTATATATATAGATATTCAAAACCATGATGATATTCTATATTATAGAATATCGCAGAATTGCTCAGGTATTTACTCGGGTATAAACGATGAAGGTTAAAAATGGTTTGAAAAGTAGAGTTATGTATATATATATATATATAAATGGATTTATTAAGAACTCATTGGAAAATATATTATATTACTTAATAAATATCGTTTATTATTTAATAAATATCATTTAGTATTTAATAAACATCGTTTATTGTTCAATAAACATCAACTAAAAGCGATTTTATCCTAAGTGGTAATAATTATGCAATCATTTTAATCCAATGAAATTATGTGTATTGAACTTATTAAAGGTCTTATAGGCTACCGTACATTATAGAATGTCAATTTGATATTATCGATACACAAATTGTAAATTGAGGTATATAAAAAAGACATAAACACAACATGTATGTCAGTATTTTGTCATTTAAAATTGAAGTTCATGCTCATGTCAGTTCTTTTGTAACTATTCAATATTTTTGTTATTTATTTCAAGACATAACGTAAAGAATATAGTGATCTGAATTGAAGCAGGTAGGTTCGGTAATGAATTGTAATAGTTAGATTTTAAAATAATATAGATATATCTTCAATCAATCAATCAAATAATAAATTAGGCTAGAATATGCTACGATTTTATAATCAAAGTAGTAGTTGTTAAGCTATTCTAATTTATAAAGCTATTTTTAACCTAATATCAGAGACAAACGTCATTGCATGCTAGGTCAACAAAAGGCTTATAAAAAGTATTTAAGTCTGTCAATTTACCATTATAATGTTAGGTTAATATATAGCTATGTATCTTTTGTATAAATTAATTAAATAATGCATTATGAAAGCTGTATTACCATAGTTAATACAGCTTATAATAATAACTAAAAATAATATAATAATAAACGAAATTAATATTTTTTCTCAAGATATGTAGGCGCTGATAAAACAATGTCATATCATAAATCACAGAGAAAGAAGCAGTAACAATTATTATAGCATAAAAAACTTTAAAAAGACGTAGTTACTAAATTTAATGTTTAGAATTCGTTGTTACAAAAAGTAAGCTGCATTTTATTTGGTTTCTTTTTTGAAGATTTATAGTCTTGACGTCCTGCCTTCATCATCATCAGACTAGCTTGATTATGTCAAATTAATCAATTGTTACCTGAATGTGAACACATTTACTAATTGTCAAATAGATACGACAATAAGAAGTTTAAACAAAGTAAGTCGTTATTTTATATCATTTATTTTTCATTATTTACACACATACGCGTTATAATCAAATTTGTGACAAAAGATTGATTTACGAATGTTTCTTATACATAACTTACAACTTATCGACATTGAAATTCTCGATAGTGTCACGTCACTACAGTACACATGGCGTCTCCCATGGCACGGGCACGGGGTAATTGGCCAGCTCGGCCATAAAGTGTGCCGTACCGTCTGTTTGTGTGTCACAACAATGGTTTATATGTGTGAATTATTATTCTTTAGGAAATACAGTCTGTTATTATTTTTGAACTTGTATCTTATCGTTACATGATTCTAATATGTACCTACGTTTATTACCTATAATGGTACATAGAATCGTGTAACTTAACCATTGAAATATTTGAAATAAAACTATTTTTAACGGATTCTATCGCTATTTAATTTATTGTTTAAGTTGATTTTTTAATTACATTGAACCCGACGTTTCGGTTACTTTTCAGCAGTCATGGTAACGGCAGGGAGTCTCGACGCCATGACCAAAAATAGGTTTATTTAAATGTGTGACATTCATGTAAACTTCCGACAGTATAATTGTAATATTTGTCAACTATAATCCAACCTGTGAAGTACATTTTTGATATCTATACTTATTATTATTATGAAACTGCAGAATTTGTTTGTTGGGTTCAACGCGCTAATCTCAGGAACTACTGGTTCGAATTGAATAATTATTTTTGTGTTGAATAGCCTATTTAGCGGGGAAGGTTACAGGCCTATAGGTTATATTATTACGTTACTACCCAGGGGAGCGGAGCAGTAATCATATATGGTTACAAATCACGCAAATTTCCATATTTAATTGCAAAACTAATACATTACTATAGGTAAAACTATCGGTTAAACGTGCCACGGGGATTCAAAAGTCCTAACACAAGCAATTGTATGTATCGGAGAATTTCGAATATCTGTGACGTGTCTAGGTGGCTCAGTTGGTCAGAGCATTCCCCCTGTAAGGGAATGGTCGCGGGTTCAAGCCCCACCATAGATGTTCTCTTTTTCCGATCTAAATCTTTAGAAATAAGCAAT
Source organism: Cybosia mesomella (assembly GCA_946251805.1). Classification (NCBI taxonomy): domain Eukaryota; kingdom Metazoa; phylum Arthropoda; class Insecta; order Lepidoptera; family Erebidae; genus Cybosia; species Cybosia mesomella. The sequence continues at coordinate 21,724,126 of OX276409.1, forward strand.
TTAGTTTAGTTGGGGGGGGGGGGTAAACATACCCCTCCGCCGGACAACGAGGGTGGTTATGTCGGATTCGAACCGACTAAAACCGCACGCCGTCTCGGATCTTCAGACGCCGTGGTGGCCCATAAGGTGTTTCCCTGGCACCCCGGCAGAGACCTAGTACCTTTTTTTTTTTTTATCGTGCGGAAATTCCTTCGGATACCCCCCCGCGTGCCAGCGGGGCGGTTATGTCGGGCTTGAACCGACTAAAACCGCACGCCGTCTCGGGTCTACAGACGCCGGGGTGTAAGGTTGCCCATAGAGCATATCCCTCGCACCCCGACTGACCCTGGGCCATCTCCGGTTTCGAGATGGCCCCCTCGGGTTTGGGAACCACGGTGTCCCCGTCTTGCCCCGGTTTGGGGGAGGGGCGCTAGTCGCCCCACCGTCCCGGCCTGCTTCTGCTGGGGTGACAGGTGGCCTCACCCGCCACCCCCAGGCCTGCGCTCATGGAGGACGGAGGTCGTTAAGCGACCTCCGGCACCTGAGTCGCCTGCGACGCGCGGCGAGCAAGTTGCGGGCTCGGCGGACCGGGAGAGTTCTAAGTCTCTCCCGGGCGCGCTCCGCCACCACCTTCGCGAGCATTACATGCTCGCAGAAGGAGGTGGCGGCGGCCCACGCGCTCGCGCTCCGCGCCATTGCCGCAATCATGCTGCCGAGCGAGAGGACTCCCACCCCGATGGCTGCCACGAGGTCACGCCTCGGCGCCTCCCACGCCGGGCAGTCCGCCAGCGTGTGCAGCCCTGAGTCCTCGCTCGCGTCGCAGTGATGACACTCAGGCGTTGGCTCCTTCCTGATACGATGCAGGTGGTCCCCGAAGCACCCCTTCCCGGAGATCACCTGCGTCAGTCGGTACGAGAGGCTTCCGTGTCGCCTCTCCAGCCAATCCTCCATGATGGGCCTTAACGCCGCTATTGCGGCGTGCCCTGCGCTTGGTCGCCCGAGTCGTTCCTTCCACTCCACCACGATGGCCTGGCGGAGCTGGGACTGCACGGCCTCGATTTCTCGAGGCTCAGGGTTCCATCCCTGCTCCCGCGCCTCCTTTCGCCACTGGTAAAGTTGCGAAAGGGCTCTCGCTTCCAGGTCCCATGGCGGAGTTCCGGCAAGGAGACTCGCCGCCTCGAAGGAGATCGTGCGGTACCCTCGGATGACCCTGATGGCCAGAACTCGCTGCGGAGCGCGCAGCATCTGCACAGTTCTGGTCCTCAGGGCCTAGAGACCTAGTACCTACGGAAAAAAGCTTCCGTATTATGGCAGTAATTACGCACTCTCTTTACATGGAACCAAAATATAGCAACATATTATGGGTATTAACACACCACTGCATACCCCTGTGTAAATAAAATACTCACACTTGGAATCGTTTCATTAATAGAATATACAGGTTTAAGCATAAAAAGCAAATACATTATTCCCATAACCGCCTTCATACATACTTCATAGGGTATATATTTCTCTACCAAAAAATATAAAACCATCCCTTTTCACAGCATCCACCCCCTGTTATAATCTGATTTGTCGCGCAAACTCCGCCTTCTTCTTGCCCTGTGTCGTAAATAGTCACTACTTGTTGATATCATATTTTGACTAGACTATAACCGTGACTTCACCCACGTGGTACCTGATTGCCCAGTCCCACGACCTACATGAACCTGATTCCAACAGTAAAAAGGTAGCCTATGTCGTATTCTCGGTATTTCTCCTGCGCAAAAACTCGAAGCAAAATTGCTATTTCTACTGCTAGCTATAGTCCTTTGTTTTTCGTTCGGATATCCCCTCACATACCCCCCGCCGGCCAGCGGGTGTGGTTATGTCGGGCTTGAACCGACTAAAACCGAACGCCTCTCGGGTCTTCAACCGCTGGGGTGTAAGGTCCATAAGGCATTTACGTCGCACCCCGATTGACCCAGGCCATCTCCGGTTTCGAGATGATCCCCTCGGGTTTGGGAACCACGGTGTTCCCATCTTCACCCTTAAAGGGAGGGGAGACGCTAGTCACCCCGCCGCCTGGGCCTGCTTCTGCTGGGGTTACAGGCGGCCTCACCTGCCACTCCCATGTCTGTGCTCATGGAGGACGGAGGTCGTTGAGCGACCTCCGGCGTCTGAGTCGCCTACGACGCGCAGCGAGCATGTTGCCGGCTCCGCGGGCCGGGAGAGTTCTTAATCTCTCTCGTGCTCCGGTTGTATTCTACCTGTGTGCAAAATATTAGCCAAATGCATCCAGTCCTTTTTGAGTGATTAAAATACCAAAGATATTAACAAAATTAATTTCACGGTTAATAATTGTACGGTTTTTTTATTATCAATCTATTTACAATTGATGATTTCCCAAACTCCTTTCCCATCCCCTCCCAAACTCCTTTCCCATCCCCTTTCCTTTACAGGGTCGGCAGCGCGAGTGTGACGCCACTGGTGTTGCACACGTCCATAGGCCGCGGTAACCGCTTCCCATCAGGTGGACCGTGTGCTTGTCTGCCACCTTGATGGTACAAAAAAAAAATTGATCATAATTCAGAAGATATATCGATAGAATACTCTTTATTGTACACCACATATTATTTTACACAACATCATATTGTAGCTAGCATGGGCGGTCTTATCGCGAAAAGCGATCTCTACCAGACAACCTTTGGATGGATTTATCAGTAGGAGTAGAATGGTAGTTGATGGCATACTACGTCATAAATTATGTTATGTTTTATAAATAATATGCTACATATCATAGAATTTCTACATACATACATACAATACATAAAAGACGTATACCTACAGTCCCACTAGGGCAAAATTAAATAGGAGTTGACTAATTAACATAACATAACATAAACTCACGCCTATATCCCCGAAGGGGTAGGCAGAGGTGCTAGCACCCACATTTCGCCAGTTTATGTTTAGGTCCCAATGTAATAGGTGGCGAGCCTATTGCCATTAACCGGGCACTTATAAACCTGCGATAAATACACACATAACTTCGAAAAGCATCGAAAAGTCATTGGTGTGTGCCATGGTAAAACCTGGGATCGAACCCGAGACCTCGTCTCAGCAGTCCATTACCCATACCACTAGGCTACCGCGGCTTGACTAATTAAATATTCTAAAAATGATTTTAACCATTGTTTTAATAGTTGTTAGAGAGTTAAGATATCATTATGTGGTATTCTGGTTGAGTAGTCGTCTCACTAAGTGTTCGCACTCGTTGTGAGAAACAACCCCACTTTACCACGAAAACGGTAAAGCGGGAGTGATGAATAAAGGGTTGTTTCTAGCGTTAATTCCGGTTGCACCCAAAACTTGCAGTTTGGAATCCAGGATCCGCACTCCCACTCGTTTTTTTACGGGCCATCTGAGCCCCCAACCCTGAAAGATAAGCCTGCGCTAGAGTCGAGTTCATCAATCAGCCATCAGACTAACAGGTGAACCGGCTTGCAGATGTACCGGCTTGCAGGTGTACCGGCTTACAGATAATTTGATTTGGGCTTCGAAGATCATAATGTAGCCTCATATATCCAATTAGTCGGTTCCACTTTGCCAAACGACTTCCTGAATGCTAATAGACAAAACTGGAACTTTCTGGAAAAACTCGTCAAGGCCTGTCTTATTACAGTTCTATAAATATTATCATTAATGCAGGTGCCTTTAATTATATGGTCACTAAATGTTGTTGTTGCAATTAAACTTACGTTTTTTTTTACTGTTGTTGTATGCGTTCATAAACAAAAGATTAAGATTAAAACGAGAATGTACTCTTAGGTCAATTAACACTTAAAGGTTAAATTAGAAATAATAACACGTTTATTAATCATATTAAGTAATAATAAATGAATAAAGTATTTATATCAGTTATCAAGTGTTTAAACACTTGAAATTAACGTAATTTTTTTTTGTTTTATAAATTTATCTTGTATTTATTCCCTTTGTGTGTGAGTAAGTGTCCTTGTATTTTTAAAGAGAAAACATGCGTGTATCGCAAACTACATATTTTTGGTCCTAAAACGTAGAAGGAGAATCTCTCCAGATTTTTATACTCGACCACATCATCATCCTAGCGTGGTTCCGGTTACATCTGAGGCTTTCACCTCGGAGACCAGGATCTGCTTACTGCTTCTCCTTTAGATTTGAATTTTTGTGGCAGCGATTGTCATCTTCGAGAAGATAGCCTGCGCTAGAGCTCGTCCGTCAATCAGCAATAAAATAAACTAGGATGGTTGCCGGCTTGGCAATCAACCCAAACTTAAGCGTAGCGAGATTTGCCTATCCAACAATAGGTCAACGTGACCGGTCGACTTTTTCCATTGAATTGGTTTTTTGGTGATTATTCCTCGATGGTAAGACCGATCTGGACAAAATCTCACTTGTAGGTAGCACAATTAGAAATAGAACGTGCAGGGTAGGTACAAATCTTTCGAGCGTTTGACCGGTATTCGTTGTTTACGCTCGATGAGACGACGTATACAGGATGATTGGTAAGTAGTAGTGCTTGCAGGTGTACCGACTCACAGGTGTCTGCAGCTTAAGCTTAAGCTAATCCGGTTCACCGGCTTGCAGGTGAGATTCGCTTGACCCCGAAGATCTTGATGGAGCCCCGTACAATTTACCTGGCCGATTTGACCTGTCCCAATAGATTTCACACATGAAAACTTGTTCAATATTTTTAATGATCGTTTCACTTGTTTCAGTGGTCATGCACAAAGAAAAAGATGATATCCATGGGCACAGACGAGAACACTCGCCATACGACCACGCCATGCCTGATGGGGAGATGTTCTTACAGGTAAAACACCAATTTTTCATTCATTATTGCTTCAGTGGTGTGTTGATAGCGAGTAGCGAGGTAGTTGTTGTGTATGAGATCTTGGGTTTCATTCCCGAGTCGTATAAAGCCTTTTTTTGTACGTGTGGTAACCCTCGCGAGTTTCTATTCACTGGAGTGGGTATGTTGGACTGAAACCGACTAAAACACTTTCGTGACATAGGACTGTGTAGGTGGGTGTACCCTAGAAAAGATATCACAACCGGCCATGGCTACCAACATTGGTGATCGTAATCCCCCCTTCCCTATAGACAGGCGCGCGCTAAAAGACAACGCACCGCCACCCTAGGCCTGCTTCTGCTAGGGCGATGCAATGACCTTTGACCCTATTCTTTTCTTTTTATTCCGCATTTATATTCGACATTTGGGGTAATTTGATCATGACTACACCACCATCTAACGTCCATGTTTTTGAATTCCTTTTTACCATCCTTACGTTGCCTGAAAGAGATCGCATTCAGCGATAAGACCACCACCCATTGTACATTTAACTGAAATTACTGTGATTCATGCTACATTGTCTATATAATTAATGTTAGTGTACAATGAAGAGTTATCTATTTATCTATCTGAAAAAGTCTATATCCAGAATGGGACATGAATCAGTGACCAGTTCCATTTTAGAGGACATACTCTGACCAAGTGAGCTACTTGAACCTATCCTTAATTGCCGAGATTCTTGTCTATATATACGTCTTAGACTTTGTTAAACACGGAGTCTGGTGAACGGCATAAAACTCAAAAATCATTTTTATTCTGAATTTCTAGACAAGACAGTCTTAAGACAGACTATTGCTACAGAAACATATGAAAGTACGGTCACTTAGAACAAAACAAAGCTGTCTAATTATCTACAAACCATGTCGAGACACAACTGTCTAAGTAGATTTCCTTGCCTCTAATGTGCGGTAACCTTTTTTTTTTAATGTATGGATACCTCCACGGGCTTCACCCCATCGGAGCCAACGATTGGGTAGGCGTGTCGGAATCGGACCGACTAAAACCACACGGTGTCCTCCCCAAGTGTTTTCCAAGTCCCAAGTCCCTATTTTTTTTTTTTATTTACATGCGGAAATCCCTTCGGATACCCCACCGCTGGCTAGCGGAGGTGGTTATGTCGTGTCTCGACTAAAATCGCACGGTGTCCTCCCCAAGTGTCCGTTGCCGGGCACCCCGAGTAAGCCCTCGAAAGGATAGCCCCAGGGTAACAAAAGTTATTAAAAATAAAAGAACCCGATTTACTATTTTTCAAATAAAAGGGACCACCGGTTCACAACAGCTCAAAAACAACGGCATCGAAAATCATTGTTGGAAAATGCTGATGATAAATTACCTCTGCTCACCCCTTCGGAGATGTACAGTCATTAGTATGTACTTATAAATAATAATGACAATTATAAGCCCGTTAGTAGTTTTATTAATTAAAATAAATTATCGCCAATGAAAGTATAATTGCAAACCATTACGAAGTTCCTTGTGTTCGAATGTGCGACCTTGGTGTTGGTGAGGCCTCGAAGCCGAAGTACAACAGAACCTTTATAGAACAAAGAAAGTTTTAAAGTTGAACAAACTTTAACAGTATATGATGAAATGAAAGGCAGACTATAAAATCCTACTAATATTATAAACGTTAAAGTTAATAAATAAATATTCTAGGATGTGTTACACAGCGCCATCTAGACCTAAACTAAGCAGAACTTGTCATATGGGTTCCAGAATGCAGATGAACCTATTTAGGTACTTTTTTTTGTAAATAAATACATATTATACTCACATAGAAACACCCAGACCAATGTAAATATATGAGCAGTGAGCGGGAATCGAACCCGCGACCTCTGACTTAGCAGTCGAATGCTCTACCGCTACGCCACAGAGGAGTTTGTGAAGAAATTTAGATGTTTGTTACTCAATCACGCTCGAACGACTCGACAGATCCGGCTGAAACTTGGTACAGAAAAGCATATAGTCTGGAATAACACTCAGGATACTTTTTATCTCCGGAGTGGGTTCCCAGGGGAACTGGAACAGAATTTTACGCGGGCGAAGCTAGTTGGTAATACAAATTGTCTTTTTTATTGTACTACTAAACAAATAGGTGTATTAGGCTCCATCAGGTGCTTTAGGACCAAGCAATATTTACTGATTGACTAACGAGGCTCTTGCGCAGGCTTGTCCCGAACAAAAGTTCGGACCTCTGCAAAGAGAAAGGGAAGAAAAACAAAATTCATTCCTCCCTTTCTCCATTCAGGTGTCCATACTCTGGCTTTATCAGCCTAAAAAATATAGTTTGTGATTGATATATCAATTGATAGTAAAATAAAACTTAGTACGGAAAAGTGAGTCCCTAATCTACCTCAAACAAGAACTATAATCCAACAACTCTTATTATTAGTTCCAGTTTGTCGGTCTCTCTTCTGATAATACGAAATTACTGGTTGTCTCACCAGTGAGTAATTTCGTATTGCGGTAAGCACCGATGATTCGGCAATAAAGAGGTGTATGATGGACTCTACAAGAAGTTTCCAGAATTGATTGAGACCCCTTAATCCCTATATCTCCAAAATAGGTCGAGAAATCTCCAGAATACCCCTAAACCCTATGTCGTTAAACTTTCGTATCCTTCTGATAACTATATAGAAATCCTAAACTTTAGTAGAGTTCCAATGTATCTTGAATCTCGCGTTGCATTTTGAACCATTAAATTTAATAATAAAAATTGTTCTGCTTTCACGGCTATAAGCGGTTACCGATACTCCCCAAGGAGTACTGCCAATCCTACTCCCAGTAAAAGCCTGAATATACAGCATGTAACAAAATTAAAGCAAGTCCTCAATTCAGAATTGACTTCTAAAACTGTTTCCATAGTTTTCATGGTCTTCTAGCTGTTGCCCGTGGCTTCGACCGAGTGGAATTCTTTTCCCATTTCCACTACCCATGATAACCTATTCCTAGGATAGTCTATGTATTATTCCAGACTATAATCTATTGTAGTGCTAAATTGCAACCATATTTGTTCAGCCATTAAAGCATGATTGAATAACAAACATCCAAACATCTTCACAAACTTTCACACTTATGATATTAGTGGGAAGTGGGATTCTGCATTTGTTCTATGAGTTGAACACAAAATTCCTCATTAGCCCACGTTTTATATTTTTGATACAATTAACTGATTATCACAAATTAACATTATTGCAGATGAAAAATCACACAACATTTTAAATGTGAAAGTTTATGTATATGTCGATTAGTATGTTTGGTACTCTTTCACTCAGAAATACGAAATAAAATTAGCATACAGGCTTCTTAATGTCCTGAAATAAATAACTACGGGTAACATCTAGTGACGCTGGTTACTACAGAGAACTACTCTGACAAGCCTGACATATTTCATCAAAATACAGTTATTTATAATTTATCTCAAGATATTTATAACGCACTTATTATAATATCCTTTGTAAACATTATTATATAACATTATTGTATCTATAATATACTCTGTGTAGAACAGGTGACTGCTTATCAAATGAGGCATAAAACATAAGTGACATTGAGATATACATAATTAGTTAGGCGCCGGACAAACAGAACCGACGCGCTTCCTAGACGTGTCTTTGTAACACCCCGCGCATCCCTGAACCTCTCCGCTCACCCCGCGCAGTCCTGCGATTATTACACACCCACGATTCGTCAGTTATGTTTAGTTCCTAATGTAATAGGGAGCGAGCCTATTGCCATCTACCGGGCACATTACTAAGCGTGCGAAAATTAACCTTTTTTGATACACACATAACTACGAAAAGTCAGAGGTGTAAAATCTGACAAACATTCATACAAGCTCGCCGATTGCGTTCACTTTTGACAAATCTGACAAACATTCATACATGCTCGCCGATTGAGGTTACTTTAACAAATCTGACAAATATATATATACAAGCTCACCGATTGCGGTTACTTTTGACAAATCTGACAAACATACATACATGCTTACCGATTGCGGTTACTTTTGACTAATCTGACAAACAGATTAGGTATTACTTCAAAAACATCCTTTACTTTACCTGTTTAAATGCGCCATTTAAATCTCAACCTCGAACATTTTAACTAACATTAACTTAAAACTTAATCAATTATTGCAAACGATGCTCAATTTAACGGGCCAAGCCATCTGCCATCTAGCGCACCATTTGAATCAACATTAGTAAGTTTGGGAGTACCGCCTTATACAAGAGTAGTGAGGTATATGCACTAGTTATACATAGTAAATAGTTATTTAATACATAATAGCGGCGATAGCCCAGTGGTGTACCTAACGGACTGCAGGGACGAGGTCTCGAGTTCGATCCCCAGTCACCCCGGGCACACACCTCTGACTTTTCGTAGTTATGTGTGTATTATAAATGTTGATTATCGCTCGCTATTTTTATTACATTGGGACCTAAACAAAACTGGCGAATCGTGGGTGTGTAATACACCTCTGCCTACCTCTTCGGGGATACAGGCGTGAAGTTATGTTATGTGAAGTTATGTTATGTTATAAATCGAAGGCAAGAATCGATGTTATAAATAATGGAGCACCCGTGTTCTTATTTTACATTGTCGTAGGTAATAGTAGCATTGCGCGGTTCCATTATTTCACGGCACGACGTTTGTTGACAATAATAACCAATTAATTTAAGTTTTTTATGTACCTCCTATACATATAAATAAAATCGTAACAAGGAGAAAACTGAATCTGCGCTGGATATTTTTAATAAAATTATTGATATGTGTTCTAAAAGCGATACCGGTAACGAAAATGTGATTCTTCGAATTTTTGGAGTGTACTACGTGAGTTTGACAAATGGAAGTGCGATTAACGATTGTGTGTCAAAACTGTACTGCGACTCACCATAGTTCGAATGCACGCTAGTGCGACACACTGTAGGTCAACATTACTCTAGTGCGACAATCGTTTGTGTTGTACTAGATGGCGTTAAAAGTCCACAGAACATATTTTTTTGCAAATGTAAAGGGGGTTTTCATTATTTTTTTCATGTTATTTGTGTTATTTATCTGCGACAATGATTTGTCGCACTACCGTAGTGTCGAACTACTGTCGCACAATCGTTTGTCGCACTAGAGTAATGTCGACCTACAGTGTGTCGCACTAGCGTGCATTCGAACTATGGTGAGTCGTAGTACAGTTTTGTCACACAATCGTTAATCGCAGTTCCATTTGTCGAACTCACGTAGTACACCCGAATTTTTGTGTATTTCACGTACAAACCACTGAACGGATTTAGCCGATATTCTGCATTAATGTTCTCCAAAATTCTAGTCTTAAACTTGACTTATAACATTACGACTTTACGACCTGTCTTGTAGCCAATACCTGTTAATCACCTTTATTGGATCTAGTTATCATGATGTTAATTTATTGCAAATTCTACTAGTACTATATATAAAAAATAAAAAATAAAATTTTCGCTCGCTTAGAATGTGCCCGGTATATGGCAATAGGCTCGCCCCCTATTACATTGGGACCTTAAAACATAACTGGCGAATTGTAGGTGTGCAATACACCTCTGCCTACCCCTTCGGGGATACAGGCGTGAAGTTATGTTTATGTTTATGCTATATATGTGATTGTTTCTATGAATAAATGGATGTATTAATGGATGTTTGTAATTATTTCACGCAAAAGTGGCTGAACGGATGAAAGACATAGATAAAATAAATAAGATTAGTCTGGAATAGCATATAGTCTCCTTTTATCCCTGGAATAGGTTCATGTGGATCTATAGATCGCGAGAATATTGCACGTTGAACAGCTAGTGTAATAAAAAATAATTTAAATCGGAATGACAATGCAAACGCACCCATCCACGATCTCCGTCTAACTTGAGTCGTATTTCACCGGCCGTCGCTTCAGGAAATGCCCACGAAACTACGAAAACAACGAAAAACTACGACAAACTTCACCCACAATTTATATCAGCCGACATAGTAATTCCAGCGCGATGTCAACGTTGATTTGGAAGCGAAGTTTTAGTTACAAATTGCTTGAATCGATTTGAGATGTTTGCTTTTGTTTTGTGCAAGGAAATTTGCTATTCAGGAACTCACGATAGACCTACCCAATTACTCGTATATACTACGAATTTGTGGACATTGGTGCCAAACTTGGTGTTACATTTAAAATTAACCATACCAGTTTTTTTTACAAATTGGCCCGCGTTTCACAACTATCTCACCTCGACAATGGTACACGATTATGTGGAAGCAACCTATTGACTCGAGACTTATAGATTTTCATGTTAATTATAAGTTTCCTGAACCACAGGTGGAAGGAGTTTCGTGACTTTCACACGTAGAGAAAATTTTGATTTATAAATAACGATAACTATGTATGTAATATTTATGTAATTAATAATTAAGATAATATTGTTTCAGGCACTCAATGGTTTCCTGATGATCTTGACATGTGAGGGCGAGGTATTCTTCGCGACGCACAGCATTGAGAGCTACTTAGGGTTCCATCAGGTATATTTCAATAATATATTTCAATCAGATGTAGTCCTAATAAAAGGCGAATTTACAATTATCGGTGAATTAGAGATGCGATCATCGTGCGATCAACAATTGGATATCCTAATATTCGCATCTCATAATCATGCGCTCCCAGTTGTGGCACTTACGGTGCATTTAGGTATATGACGAAAGCCAATTGGAAAACCAATTCGACATGAAATTGTTAGATCGCTCGTTTGTATTATTCAAATTCGCGTTAATAGATGTAAAAACCATTTAATTGCTTGACATGTTCGTAAATCAGAACTTATTTTATAAATTTGATCGTGGAATCGTACGAGTTGAATTCGCATGAACTTACGATAATCGTGTTATCGCTTTCTATTAGGACAACGCCTTTAACTTTCAAACTTGCAAAATAATAATTAAGTTAGGTTAGTTTAGTAAGGAATAACAAATGTTATTTAACTACACTTGATTCCAAAAGCAAGTTCAAGTTTTTAAATATTACGAAACTATAAACGGTTTCCGAAACCTTCAACGCATGCAATACGAGAAAAGTCTTACGTTATCACTATTATTAGTTATATGATTAACACATATCAGGGAAAAGGGGAAAGTGGGGACAGTAGGAAAGGCACACCTGCGGTATTCTAACAAATAGTATAAAATGCAGTAGGTATACTGGTACTCGGGGTGCTTGGTTGGGGACCTACACGCGGTGCACCCTGGGCAACGGAGACGGCAGCGCCTCTCTCCTAGGGTGGGAGAGACGCTGCCGCCTACGGCCAACTCCGACCGAGGCGAGGACGGCCCTGTTGAGGGCTGTTCGGAAGCTTTCCACGTGTCCCTCTGATTAGCAGATGGCACAGTGGAGAGCAAATAAGGGGGCCATCTCGAAACCGGAGATGGCCCAGGGTCAGTCGGGGTGCGAGGGATATGCTCTATGGGTAACCTTACACCCCGGCGTCTTAAGACCCGAGACGGCGTGCGGTTTTAGTCGGTGCAAGCCCGACATAACCGCCCCCGCTGGCCGGCGGGGGGGTAACGAAGGGATTTCCGCACGAAAAAAAAAAAAAGGTATACTGGTACTTAAGTAGGAATAGGGAAAGAATTGCACATTGCGAGGAAAAAGCAAGAAAAAAAATAAAAATCCTGATTTAACTTTAGAATGACATTGAATCACGTAGCGGTAGAGCGTTCTACTGCTACGTCAAGAATCATAGGTTCGATTGCCACTCAGTACAATTTTTTTTGTCCATGTCGTCCATTAGTGCTTCTACAAACTATTTTTTTGGGTCGTGGTAGTCCTTTGTCCTAGAATGGAATAACTAACGCTTTTCAGATGTCAAACAGACTTATGTCACGTTACAATTTTTATTTAATTCCTTGATTTATCATTTCTTATTACGTATTACCCACGCTAGAAGTATAAACAACAACAAGCAAAGAAAATTTCTTGCTACTATTTGAAATACATAATATTTCCCATTTTCCAAAATGAACTCTACATGGGTAGTAACAAATTTAAAAAGCCCACCGTTACCCAAATTCACTTTAATTAATTACATTATTTCAACATAAAAATTACCCCATTTTCCTTATGAAAGGCCACATTAGCCTTATTAATTACTTACACTGAATAAGATAAGCAGAAATGGACGAATTTTAATTATTCATAAATATTAAAGTGTGCTATAAAAATATTAATTAACCTTGCGATAAGTTGCTTTTTGCCTTTTAGCAGTAAATGCTTTTAGCTGTTTCTTGCCCTGGCTCTTATCGTAGGTGCTTTTTATCGGTTTCTACGAATGGTATTGCCATATCAGAGATTGGATTTAATCTGATACTAGTATTAAATATATTGTTTCTTGTGGTTCCGTGAAAATCTGAAATGTTTAACCGAAATCACACATACATATATGACAAGATAGATCCTGTACTTATTATTAAAATTTTTGAGTGTAAATTTAATAGATTTTCAATTTAGGTGACATCCTTATAAATACATTCATTTAAAAAGTATTATATACATCATAACTACGCATGTAGACCATCTTGATATAGGTAGTATTCTCATGGTATGATTTTGTATCGGATTTAAGACCTATTCCGGGTATTGACTTTAAAAAATATAAATTATTCAAGAAACTATTATTAAAAATATTTAAAAATGGAAATTAATTTACCATACTACTCGTGCTTGCCATTTAAATGTTTACTATTACTAACTCGGGGTATACGTCAATTGTGTAACTTAACAAACCTTATGAAGCTTATACAAAATCTATTAACTAGCAATTGGCATCAGTTGCTGGTTGATAGATTTTGTTCATTAGATTAGATTCTGCAAACAAAAGCTTAATTAAAAAATATTGCTTAAGCTTGTTGAGAAACACTATATACATAAATATTTATCATGAAGAGTTTTTATATAATTCCCTGTACTATTAAATAGTATCAAATATATTCTACAAATTTTTTAAATGTTTACAAAGTACCTTTTAAATTTGATACGAAACAAATTATATAAGATAACCTAACCTAATTTATTATGATAAAAATTAACCATAACATGACTATTACATTAGGACCTTAACATAACTGGCGAATCGTGGGTGTGTAATACACCTCTGCCTACCCCTTCGGGGACACAGGCGTAATGTTATATTACGTTATGTTAAAAACTAGTGGGGCGGAAATCACACAGTAATTGTCAAATTTCGGGCCAAACTTAGATATTTTTAGGGACAATTTGTATGGTAGATACCCGAAACCTTGAACGTACAAACCCCAAAATCTAATCAGTTCTTCCCATTAACCAAACAAGATGATTGGCGAAAGAATTTTTTAAATCGGATAAGTGGTTCTTGAGTTATTGCGTAAACAGACATCCAGACATCCAGACCAACAGACAAACCGACACAAAATTTTTTTTTGCTTAATTAGACTTAGAATCATGTGAAACGTCGAGAAAAGTGATAAAAAGTGGGTTTAAGATTTTGATTTTTTTTTGCGTGATTTTAAGACTTCGGTGTCCACCTGGTTGGTGGCCCGAAGTAAAGTAAAATATACAACAAATCGAAATACTGATTAACATACACAAATTATATCCACTTATATCTCCTATCTTCAATATATTACATGAAACCCAAAATCATTTAACAAAAAGATAATACATTTCCAAATTAACATATATACATGGAATCCAAAAAAACTCTTATAACAAAAGAACCGTCGCATATTAAAACTACTCGTTAACAAATGCCCTCCGAATTACGGCTAATAAAGTCCCCGATGAAATATTGCTAAAGGTACAAACCCCAGCTAACCGCCCTACCTATAAAACTTTCAGTTGCTTCTGATCGTACGCGTATAAATTTTACGTTCAACCCCCACCCCCCTTACGGTTTTGTTTATGCTTAAAGCTACTGGGTAATTCGGTTACCTGAGTAACGTTAGTTCCGCAAAGATTAAGAAGTTTGAAGACACGATATAACATAATGCTAAAGGGATTTGTATGTACTTACTAAGTGCCGGCAATCGTAAAATTCTTGAGGAATTGTGATATCAGTTTTTTTTATATGGCTTAGATATCAATCGGGACATAATCGTTATTTTATTGCGTATCATCAATTAATGTAATATATTAACCAATTAAACCAATGTTTCAGGACCTATTAACTCTATAATTGAATGGATTAGTGTCTTTTTGTGTTTCTGCAGTCAACTTTTAAATATAAGTTCGTTCATCTTTATTCCATAACAGAGAATTATACATTTTTCATTAGTGTTATAGGATAAAATTATGACAAAAGCCAAGTGGTCATTGTCATCATCTATACGAATATTATAAAGTCGAAGCGTTTATTTGTTTGGTTGAACGCGTTAATCTCAGGAACTGCTGGTTCGAATTGCAAAATCTTTTAGTTTTGAATAGCCCATTTATCGGTGAAGGTTATAAGTTATATATCATCACGCTACTACCTAGGAGAGCGGAACAATAATGATAAATATTAACAAATCCGGCAAATTTCCATACATTATTGTAAAACAAATTACAGACATGTATGGGACAAATGAGTGCACAAGGTTGAAGATGCCACAGGCGAAGCCGCGGGGTACAGCTGGATTTATTATAAAACGCCAAATATCTCTATATAAATTATACTATAGTGCATAGTATATACGAGGTCTGACTAAGTAGTCGTCCCATATATTCACTATCGTAGTTTAGAAATTCAAACACTAAATTACTTTAATACCTATTTCCAAATCTCCGAAACTTAATCAGCGGAACGCCCACCACCCTTTGCGATTAAAGCAAATCGATTTATAAATCATTAAATCGGTACGGGTACTTGCCACTTCCTGGCATGGTGCGTGCCACGTGCCAAACAGAGCTGGGCTAAATGTGACCGTTTATACGCAGTAAAAGATTTTCTAGAGTAAATATTATTGTGGAAATTAAAACCTTTTATATTGCCATCATATATTTTTTGGGTAAAAAACAAGGTGCTGTAAAAATCATGACTGATAATAACGAGTAAATTATTCGAGCGAAAAAATTTACAAGTCAACTAATTTAAACAGTTTGTCCGTTTTATGGAAAAGCTACTCTTTGACTTGGATATAAGGTACAAATTCACGATACTTTGAAGTAAAACTATTCTATTTATTATCATTTATTGCATTAATTACACTGTTCCCGACTTTCAGTTGTTTTTCAGCAGCTATGGTCACAGGGACAATATCGTATAAGGTACAATTTACCCTATTTTTAAGGAACTAATGTTCAATAAGCAATAGCTTGCTCTTAATGTAATGTGTCCGTTCGAAGTTACCTCATCTATAAAGCAATACTTACCCGCAGATTGTATTTAAATGGACTGTGAAAGAAACGGATGAAAGCCATTTAGAGAGAACACAAAATCCCTGTTTGTTGTTATTAAAGTACACAAGGCCAAGGAAATAAGTATGCACCTTTTATATATCTTTTTTATATTATATCACCTTTTGGTAGGTGGTAGAGTCAAGCAACAGTCATTTTGGCCGTTGCATGAATGGGCTGACTCGACCGGGGAAGCACCACCCTCTCACAGAATATCGACGCCAAGTAATAGTTTTTGAACTGTTGCGTTCCGTTTGGTGAGTGAGAGTGCCGGAGCCCAAACTCCTTTCCCATACCCTCCCAAACTCCTTTCCCATCCCCTCTCAAACTCCTTTCCCATCCCCTCCCAAACTCCTTTCCAATCCCCTCCCCAACTCCTTTCCCATCCCCTTTTCTTTACAGGGTCGACAGCGCGAGTGTAACGCCACTGGTGTTGCACACGTCCATAGGCCGCGGTAACCGCTTCCCATCAGGTGGGCCGTGTGCTTGTCTGCCACCTTAGTGGTATAAAAAAAAATATATCTTCACATATAAAGGTGTATACTCATTTCCTTAGCCATGAGTACATATCATTCTATATTATATGTTCAACTGAAGGAAGGAAGGCATACTTCATAGGCGATATGTACATAATAATAAATAATTGACTATAATACATCTAAGTGGACGATTGTTTAGTATCAATTAGCCAGTCTAGTACACATGGAAGTCTTGAAAAACATAACATCCGCCACAATGTCCTAAAACGGCTCTTCTCAGAGCCAAACCAAAAGGCACTTATCAGTGCCACCCTCAAAAAAGCTCTTATTAGAGCTACCAAAATAGAGCGGCATTATACGTAACATCATATAACTTCCAGCCTGTATCCCCGAAGGGGTAGACAGAGGTGTATTACACACCCACGATTCGCCAGTTATCTTTAGGTCCCAATGTAATAGGCGGCGAGCCATTCATCTACCGGCCACATTACTAAGCGAGCAATAATCAATATTTTTTATACACACATAACTAAGAAAAGTCAGATGTGTGTGCGTGGGGCGTACACCTTACACCACTGGGCTATCGCCGCTTTGATATACAATTATGTTTAATAATATTATGCCTAATACTGAAGATGTCAATAACAAACCAACCTCATTCTCAAGCATGGCAGACAGAGAGAGACCGATATTCTTAGCAATCCATGGATTCTCCGTGCGGGTGCCGGGTCCATCGCGTTGCTGAGTTGGGAACTCGGGACAGTGCTTGGGACTTGCGACCCAAGTGTTTAGGTATATTTTAGCTCTCGATAGGCCTAGGGGAAATGAGCTATCGAGTTGCTGTTTTCAGTAATAGATTCGTGCTGGGGTGAACCATTGCAAGATAAAAAATAAACGCAAAAAATCGCAAAAAAAAAAACGCTAAATCGAAAATCCCTTGTATTCGGCTGAGCTCGTCTCAGGAATTCAACTTGTTTTACATTACTATTACAATATGGGGTTCTTCAAGAAGGGCATTAGAAGGTTTCTAAAGTGTGATGCCCCTGGTGTTGCACAAAACCATCGGCCACGGTGAGTCGTGTGCTTGTCTATCACCTAAGTGGTATAAATATATAATTAATAAATAAATATTCTACGACAGTCTACACAGCGCTTTCTAGACCCAAAGTAAGCATAGTTTAACTAGCTTGTGTTATGGGTTTCAGAATGCTGATAAACATACTTATATACTTTTTTTTGTAAATACGTACATATTATACATAGAAACACCCAGCCCAATGCAAATAGACATATTCATGCATACAAATATTTGCAGTGAGCGGGAATCAAACCCGCGCCCCTCTCGTAGCAGTTGAATGCACTACCGCTACGCCACAGAGGCCGTCAAAATATATATATTATAAAAAAAGCTATTTATACCGGGAATGGATTCCTGTGAATCGCGGGAACGAGATCAGAATTCCATGCGGGCGAAGCTGCGGGCAACAGTTAGTATATTATACAGTCTACTTTGGAAGTTTGTTTTATACGGCGCACCTGGATACACCGGTCCGATACTATCCGCGATTTAACCCACGTTAAACATGTATATTTTTTATATATCCGGCTTCTGTAGTGTACAAAATGGGTCAGTTTTGACATCTAACCATAAGTAAGTACCTAAATGTTAAGCATAAAAATAAAGATATTCGAAAAACAGCGGTATTTTAATAATCTTTCTCTGTAATCTAATCTTTTCAAATCTCTATACTGTCAATCAACTTTCTCACAGGTGCAACAACCATTTATGGATTGAGATCAGTTGTAATAACTACTTCAGTACTCATTACATCACCCTTTAATTAGGTGAAACTACGCGACGCAACTAGTTAATATAAATTTCTATGATATTTTAAACTTAAATGCATAATTACTTACATAGATATAAATCAGAGTAAGTATAAAAATGACGACCTAAAAATGTAGCTCGTATAGACTGGATGCAAAAGCGGAGGACCGGGTGCCATCGTGTACATTGAGCGAGGCCTATGTACAGCAACATGTGCAGAAAGAAGGCGCGGAGCGGATCAGGGAGGGCGATTCTCTTGCTGATCCGATTCACCGCCGGCGAACCGGGCTACGGAGGCGCGAGTATTTGCATCTCATACCGCCATTAGTGTGGCTGCGGGTTGAAGGGACGGGCTTAGCCCTATACCCGCCGTTCTGTGTGTGCCTGGACGTCGCGCGTCGCCTAATTGAGAGGTCTTTGGTGAAGGTGCCCGTGACGCACGCGCTAGCCCTCCCCGACAAGGCACAGAGTATGGCACACCGCAGTGGTTTTAGTGTGTGAGAGCCACACATAACCGCGCGGTATGACGTAAGACATTTCCCCTGACGCAACAAAAAAATGCCTAGGTAGAGCAGTATGCTGGGGTGCTTGGTTGGGGACCTCCACGCGGTGCACCTTGGGCAACGGAGACGGCAGCGCCTCTCTCCTAGGGTGGGAGAGACGCTGCTGCCTACGGCCAACTCCGACTGAGGCGAGGACGGCCCTGTTGAGGGCTGTTCGGAAGCTTTCCACGTGTCCCTCTGATTAGCAGAGGGCACAGTGGAGAGCAAGTAAGGGGGCCATCTCGAAACCGGAGATGGCCCAGGGTCAGTCGGGGTGCGAGGGATATGCTCTATGGGTAACCTAACACCCCGGCGTCTTAAGACCCGAGACGGCGTGCGGTTTTAGTCGGTGCAAGCCCGACATAACCGCCCCCGCTGGAGACCCCCCTCTCTCCAGCGGGGGCGGTATCCGAAGGGATTTCCGCATGAAAAAATAATAGGTAGAGCAGTATGCTAAAAAGCTAAATGATGGTAAGAAACTTGGCGTATTGGCTAAGACATTAAACCTACACTAACCTACAGGTGTTCCAATTTTACGCCGTATTATACTGGTGTAATCCTACTCCTAACACCGTTTGCTGTTTACCTAGAGGGATAAGCGAAAAAAAGAAGGAATTATACGAAGGTTTTTGAATTAAGTAATTTAATTACCACATATCATGGACAGGAATGTACCTCGCAAGTGTGCCAAATAAAACCTGGATCAGGATGTGCCAGGCTAGTACGTACAGACTAGCCTAGTGACAAAAAATAATGAAATGAAATCTTGATTGACTGTGGATTGAGCCAATCATTAAATACTGGCAGTGGTCAACTGGGCCCACTAACCAGATGTGTAGTGGGTTAATTTGACAATGGGTCAAGTCAACCACTAAAAACTAACGGTGGTCATATGAGCTAAATTAGTTGTAGCCGATGTGGATCTTGACGATTGTGATTAAAATAATATATTTATATATTTCAAAGTTTATGAAGCACACCACACAACTGAAAGGTCAAAACTCTAGAATATAACAAATGCATCTAAAATTTTAAACCAGGGGTGGTTTGAATGGTTCCATTAACTTGAATCCGCACCAGGTGGTTGACGGCCAGTATCGATCGCTTACAGTCTGGGTTCGAGACAAGAATAACGAGGGATGCTTTTTATTTATTATTTAGACGCTTTAGACTTTAAAATTAAATGTAAACTTGTTACATTTTCGCCCAGTATGTTAATGTTATGGACTAAAATGATCAGAATTAACTTTTATGTATAATTGTACTTAATTATTTTAAATTATATTATTTAGTCATTTAGGATATTGGGATAGTATATTATGATATTGGGTTTGGGTTTTCAACGACTGCTTTACTATTATTCGATATTTCGGCACTGCTGCAACCGCCGTGATTAGGATAGTTTAGATAATTAAACTGTTCTATGGTGGTGGTTACAATACATATTATGGAGTGATAAACATTATAGTGCTATAGACAATTTTTTTTTTACCATACAATACCCATTTTTTACCATAATTTATATTTTTGTACCACAATTCAACATAATCACAGTTGGTCTCAGGTTCTGTCGATACTTTAAAGAACTTCAATCAAATCAAACTCATCACGCTACCTGTCACCAAGCATAGAACAACTGTCGTACCAGATAGTAGTTATGTACAGAATAAGCTTTACCTACACTAGTGAAATAATTACCGTTTCAGTACATAACCTTATTCCATAACAAATTTAAATTATTTATTTAAGGTGAGTCATTCCATGCATTAAGGAATAAATTGCTTACTTATCTTCACTTCATGTCACCGAATAATACAATAATTTAAACAGACTACTTCATCAAGATAAACAATAGAACCCCACCCTTAAATCACCAGCAAACGAAATTTTAACTCCCCCATTAAAAAATAGAAACGACAAAAATTCTACTAAAACAGTGAAAGGTATCATCAACCAATACAAAACTGCGCTGAAGAATGGCCAAAACAAAGGTGTATCAACAAAACATGATTCCGTAACGTAGCAACCCCCCACAAAAGAGAACAAAAAGCAATTACCCAACAAATCATCTTTTGACGTTTAATGCCAACGTAATATGTTTCTACTCATACCAGCCCCATACATATTTTACAAAATCATTTATATATTTAGAGGGGACCCAAGTTCGTGCCTTGAGTAACCCCATTGATTATCAATTAGTTTTGTACTCGCATCATATGTTGTTGCATTATCCACACTATTTACACGGTCCTTTGTTATATGACGTGTGTTAAAATGAATCGGTATGGTCTTCGAATTATTTTCAGACTTATTTTGAGGTGGTTAAGGCATTCGTTAGCTTTCAATAAATATGAAATTAACACGTCCATCTTCGTTACAGATGATTCTTTAATGATTGAGCTGCAAATCGATTTCTAGGGCTCGTCGTGGTTTATTGATTTACGGTTTGATTGTGACTTGCTCTTTTTGCACTTGTAAACACGTTTATTTGTGAACTAATTATCTCGTTATCTTAGGGGTTATTGAATATTATTTAGAGTGATGTTGCATTTAGGTTGTCGAAGTAAATGTTTATTTCGATAAAGCACAGGTTTGTTAAAATTAAATTATGATACTACAGGACCTACCTACCTCCCCGACTAGATTAGGTTGGGGCCATTGCAGCATTACGTGTACCTGCAATGATAATCCTCATTCATGAGACTTCCCCTTTAGTATACCATCAGGTGAAGTGAAGTTATATTGACGTGGCCAACATAAAAAAAATAAACTAAATTATAAGTTAAACCAAGTAGTTTCTTTCACGTCTCTATATTCAATGTCCATAATTATATTCTTATATGACATTTTTTTCTTATTTGATACTATTGGCAGTACGGGTGTGACACCCCTGGTGTTGCCCATGGTCCTGGTCTTGGTGGTCCATAGGCTGCGATAACCGCTTTCCAACATGTGCACCAAGTGCTTGTCTGCCGCCTTAGTGGTATAAAAAACTTAAAATTTTATATTTCTGATAGAGGTTTGTCAGTAGAAAGCAAATCTCTACAAAACTATGCTATTCTATTGGTAATGTTTAATGTAATAAAATAAACTGTAACAATTATAATAAACTTCTAAATTTTTAGTCAGATATCGTCCACCAGTCCGTCTACGAGCTCGTCCACTCCGAAGACCGAGAAGAGTTGCAGCGGCAAATTCTCTGGAACTCCTTCCTTCCTCCGGAGGTCAGCAACCTCTCGCTGCAGGATGTCCTCCGACCTGACAGGGCGCATCTACTGGAGAGGAGTTTTACCGTTAGGTTTAGATGTCTGCTTGATAATACTTCAGGTTTCTTGGTAAGTGTATATGATTTTATATTACCCGTGCTAAAATGTTCGATTTCTTCGTCAATGGTCGCGAGTTCAATTCCTGCTCAGTACAAATATTTATATGCATGAATGCGTCAATTATAATTCACATACAGATTATTTATTTAGAATATTTTGCAGTTAGTTTCTATTTGAAAGTGGGAACGTATTTCATTACTTTCTTGACTTTTTGTATTACTACCGATATGGTCTAATTTACTGTTGTAGAAATTTACTCATCATAATCATCACAGCGTTGTCTTTACCGTTGTTGGGCAACCAAGTTGCATTCGAAGTGTTCACCTCGGAGCCTGAAGTCCATTTCGTCTTTGCCGTCGGACCCCCTAACCCCGAGAGGAAAGCCTTCGCCAGACAGTAGGTGTACTGGCTAGTAGGTTGACTTGGGCCTCGAAGGTATTGATAGGGCCTTGTATATACACCCCTTTTTTACGTGTAGAAATATCCTCGGACTCCCCCCCATCGGTGCCATCGATGAGATGGGTGTGTTGGAATCGGACTGACTAAAACTACACGGTGTCCTCCCCACGTATCCATTGCCGAGCAAGTAACCCTCGATATAACCTCAGGGTTACCGGCGGGCTTAAACGGTATAACAGTCGAAAACTATGGACGACACCAAACAAATATTGGGCCCAAACTGTATTACTTTAGTAGATATGAAAACTATAATAGATGTGACTTTAAACTGCTTCTCTCCTTTTCCACAGAGGCTGGACATCCGAGGACGCATCAAAGTCCTTCACGGCCAGAATAAGAAAACCGAAGATCCTCCTTTAGCGTTGTTTGCAATATGTGCGCCTTTTGGTCCGCCGAGCCTGCTTGAGATTCCCCAAAAAGAGGTTATGTTCAAGAGTAAACACAAGCTCGACCTCTCTCTAGTCTCCATGGATCAACGGTAAGTTTGATGACGTCACAAATGAAGTGCTTTAGCCATGTTTTTTTTTATAAAGAATACCTTACACCCGTCTTTAGACCCGAGACGGCGTGCGGTTTTAGTCGGTTCAAGCCCGACGTAACCGCCCCCGCTGGCCGGGGGGGGGGTAACCGAAGTGATTTCCGCACGAAAAAAAAATCTGGATTCGAACCCGGGATTCATTTTATGTCGATAGAGAAGGACTGGTAGCATTAGACTGTAACGAAAGAATATCGTAAGTTCGATACTCAGTCAGTCCAAATATTTGTATGCAGTGGATCTGCGTGATCTGGTGGAATTATAAAAAAATAATGAGAATGTTTATCTGCTTTCTAGAACCCATATTAAAAGCTATGTTTTAGTATATTTAGATGGCGCTTTGTATTATTATATTACTAAAAAATATTGTTGATTCCTGGGTCTCTACTATTTCTCTTCACTTGACATTTCTCTTGGCTTATCGTGGCTCTTACGGGAGCAGGTTACAGCCTGCCTACGTCCCTTGTAGCATATTTCTTCTTCTTATAGTCAATATATACTGCAAAGTACTTCTTTGGTGGAGCCGGCCCGCCTAAGCTGGCTGGATGTAACACCTACATAATCGTGGTTGTAATTGTTTTCATTTATTTATTTCTATTTCCAGGGGTAAAATGCTGTTAGGCTACACAGATGCTGAGCTGGCAAACATGGGTGGATACGACCTAGTGCATTACGATGACCTGGCGTATGTTGCCAGCGCTCATCAAGAATGTAAGTTACTAATATCATTGACCAATATATAAACAATTGGTATATGATAATAAAATTTATTATTGGTCTATGCTAATACTAATGAATTAGATTCGTAAGTTTTACACTACTTACTTGAAAGTTTAGACGACCTGTATGGTGTGGGGGTGGTCTCCCGCATGCCACACCGGTCGGTTCGACTGCTGTCGGTTCGATTCCCGCTCTGTGCAAATATTTGTATGCATGAATTTGTATTGATCTAGGTGTGTCTATGTATAGTTTGTATGTATGTATTGACACAAAAAAAAAATAAGGCCTTGTAAGTGTTCAAAATGTAATTTTACTGAATCGGTTCCCAGGATGATTAAAATTCTCGTCCTAAATGTTAACTTTGTCTCGTCGTGTAGTCGATAGTATCAGAATAGTCAATACCCGCAAACCACTTTATCCATGTCCTCAGTTTCTCCTTCCAGGGGAAACGTAGTACGGTACTATGAATCACTTTAGAAAAAATACATATTTCTGTTGCAGTATTAAAAACAGGTGCTTCCGGAATGATCGCGTACCGCTTCCAAACCAAGGACGGGCTGTGGCAGTGGCTGCAGACCTCCTCCAGACTAGTCTACAAGAACTCCAAACCCGATTTTGTCATTAGTACGCATCGGCCGCTAATGTAAGTACATCAAAACCAAATACACTCACGTCGACCTCTGTGATACGTATCAAAAGCCAGCTAATTTATTCTTAGTCATTGTGGCGATACAAAGTATACCCAGCGCCATCTGGCGACAACAAGTTGAACTACTTCGATACTACTACGTCATTACCGATCCTGAATCGCGAAATTGAACTTCGTGCGCTGGTGTAACATATATACAACATCCCAACGGCAACCGTTGGGCCGCGGCCCGCCAGGCGTGATCACCTTGCCTGGTCGGAGGATCCTCCCTTTGTGTTGGAGGAACATCACACTTCGTTCCTCTACATCATCATCTTAACATTGTTCCCGGTAGCATCTGAAGGCTTCACCTTGGAGCCCAGGGTCTGCTTACTTCATTGGCTTACTGGAGTGACCAGTGAGTGAGTGTGAGTTTTAATGATTACAATGTTATTGCGTGTTTCAGGGAAGAAGAAGGCAGGGATTTATTAGGGAAACGGACGATGGACTTCAAAGTGAGCTATCTCGACACTGGACTGACCAGTCTCTACTTCTCAGAAACAGAACAGCTATCCGGATGTGAGACTACCGTCACCACGCCTCCAAGAGCAGCCAGGCGATACAAAACACAACTGAGGGACTTCTTATCAACGTGTAGAAATAAGAGAAGAGTCCCCACAACTCCTGCTCCACCTCCCGTTGACTATCTAGCAGCAGACGCTGTAGCGGCGGCGTACACGAATCTAAACGGAGCTTACACAGCGCCTTACGGGGAATACCCACCAGCGCCAGCATTGCACTATGCTCCTCCGCCTTTAGATGACAGATTCTTAACAGCAGACAACCTCTTCCATCAGTATAAGCCTTTATCTTACCACTATACACCGTACGCACCAAACGGCTTCCTAGAGCCTGCCCCTCCGCCTGGATACGAAGTAGCACCGGCTTACCACAGACCGCCTTCAAGAGAATACACTTATGTGGACAGCAGTGGAAGGTACATGAGTCCTGTTACAGGACAGGAAAGAAGGTCACCTTCTGTAGTACCTGGCCCAAGTCCGGCTGGTTCTAGTAATTCGGAGCAGGACAGGATGCAGCAGCCTCAAGTGTCAGAGATGCCTCGGCAGACGGTGCTGATGTGGGGTGCTGGAGGAGCTGCTCAAGAGGTCCCCGTGGAATATTCTCCTCCCCAGGTTTGGCGCTACCACCCATCTCACTACCATACTGCTGAAGCGACTCAATGAAAGCACCAATTTATTTTAGACTTTTACAACTTGATCAAAACTTCGGACTAGATCTAAGTCTAGATTGGACTTATTTTGATCGATTTTTTGAAGTACTTGATCAAATGGACGATTCTTTTTTAATCAAACACTTAATCTTTGTTACCAAGACTTTTTTTTTATACCTCGCTCGGTGGTGAGACCGCATCGGTCTTTTAGGTCTTTTAGACTTAAACAGGGTCCTTCCAGTATCTTAATGTAGATACAATTTTATGTATATTTATAATTCGAGAATTTTATCCAAATATATTAAATGATAGTCGTTTTGTAGAATAAAAGATATGGATCACGCGACGCAATGTTACACACGATAGTTTTAGCGATTATTTTGTAAATACTTATTTTTAATTCCATTGCTTGCTTTTTCATTCACGGTCGCCTGTGTGAGCTTGTGAGCATTTAATGGACTTGAACAAAATGAACTCTTCGAATTTATAGGATGGTGTTTCGGATAAGAGACATGATATTTTAATGCCTTGTTTGTAAAGGACCTTATATACCAACTGAAAATCTAATCGGACAATGAGTTTAAGACCAATCTATGTAATTAAAAATTATTTATCGGTACAAATTTTCCAAAAAATATGACCATTATTTACATATTTTTATTGACAGGTAGTTCAATACCCTAACCTCATATAAACAAGGTATTATTTTTTTTTTTTTTAAAGCGAATTTTTAAGTTCTAAATTTGAACAAATACATATCATTATATTAAGCACGCAAATTTTTATAGCACACAAGTCCATTCACTATTTGAAACAGTTGACCCCATGTTTAAAATAACCTAGAAAATAAATAATTACGTTTTTGTAATTTTATTTTCATAGTTTATTTCAAATTACAAAAAAAAAACATTCTGACTTTAGGAGAAAGTTCAAAAATTCTATCCGGAAATATTGTGAAAAAATTATTCGAAAATCTAAAGTCAAATTCTTGTATGGGGTTGACTGCTCGCACTGCCGGACCAACGTGCCACGTAGCAATGTAAATACACTCATCGTGCCTTTCACTCACAATATGTTAATATCAATTGAAACTATATTTATTTGATCATTTCTGTATGCTACAGTGATCGTCGTTGGTACGGCACCAGGAGTCTTGCGTTCAAATGATTCTTCCGCCGTCGACTTAGTTATAAGATAGTTTAATGATACGTTACGAATAGCACAAAATGTCCAGTAAAATATGAATACCGAATAAAATATTTTGATTTACACTGACTACTACTGACACTTTTGTGTACCCAACTTTAAGTAATTTGAAATTAATTTGTGGATGGAATAATAACATGAAATAATAAATTAGAATAAAAAGTAAAAATAGTTCGAAAAAAAAACCTTAATCACATAAATGATATTTTGTGGTGTTCGCAACGTAAAATCGGAATTGAGAAATATTTCGTCTTCTTATTGTATTATAAAATAAATGTCGATACGGGTCGTACGACGTTAGATTTTGTAATGTATCGAGTCTTGTCGAATCTTATCTTCCATTGTGTGAGTTTCATTTCAAATTAATTAATAATAAGTAAAATTTTTAAAAATTCCGACACACAAGTGTAAATTTACACGTGTATTTCTAACTCATCAGACGATTGTTTACAGGGGCTTGTACACAAATAAGGAACATTTATTTATTTTCTTAAACTACAAAATTAGATATTCTACAGGTTATATGATGAAATATAAAGATACAATTATATATAAAGGTTTGTATATTGAGGAATTACTCGCCGAAATACTGAAACTAGGAAACTCGGCGCGTTGCACTCTGAAATTTTAATGGATACCTAAGTGATGTAACAAATTTTATATAATAATTTATATTATTCTTCACAAATACCAATTGTGGATATTGCCTAAAAAATATTATTAATAGAGGTGCATTATTGGAAGAATTGATCACCTTCACTTTTGATCAGTTGCTTTAAGAAAAAAGAGTGCAAGTAGTATCTTTCAGATTATTCAAGCCTTCAATTAAATGTTAAAATGACCACACAAACTTTTTCTTAATTATTAGCCTATTTTAAGTAAAAAAAACTACCTACTTCTACAAAAGAAGAAAAATAAAATAAAACAAACAAAAAACGTGTGTTCAGCCAACATTTCTCCATTAATTAGAAAACACCATAATTTTACTCTAATTTATTAATCAAATTGTAAATAAATAATTAGGGTTAGAAGCTTAATCGTGTATTATTGAATTAATTATTGATAATTATTTAAATGGAAATAATTATAAATAAGATAAAGTTATCCGAACAATTTCTGTATTTATTTTAGCATATCGTAATAAATAATGTAATTAAAAGAAAATCAAATAAATTTTTCATGCCACTGATTTTTTTTTTTTTCTGTCCTTTCTTAAACAATGAACCTAATTATAATATACGGTATTTATTTTAGAGATGAGTATAAAATATTGCTACGAAGAAGTATAAAAAATTATGAAAATTTTATGTTATTTCAAATAACTCTTTATACTCTATACTACTTTAGAACAATATTAGGTAATCTGTGGTAATAAAGACATCAATGATCCTAAATATTCTAATCAAAGTTCTAACGATGTGTAGTTTAATTCAGATGTCAATTTGTCGTTTGTTTTACCTGAAATGGCAATTAAAAAAAAATTACACTTAAAATTACAATTATTGACATTATTTTAAAATTATTATTAATTATTTTCGTAGAAAACCAGGAAGATATTTTTTATAGAATGGAGCCCTATTCGAAGGTTAGGAGAGAAAGTAAATTCACATTCTCGACTGGATAATCAAGAGTCTCCGTAGCGATGGGGATGATTTCTTTTTCATTATATGAAGAGAGCGCAAGTTCGGTACTTCCTAAACTAAAACACAAAGTACTAGTAACTATTTATTAATCTGTGGTACTAGCACTACTAACCTACACTGCGATAAAAAATTCTTCGGTACATTTTTATGCGAAGCCTATCTGAAAGTGGCGCTGTTTATGTAAGGTAAAATTCAACATATCGTATATTGGTCCAATCCAGTTTCAATTAGAGTACACCAGTAACATCTACTATAGTTTAAAGTAGGCTACTAAATGTTATAAGGAAGAATAGGCACACCCGATAAGATCCGAGACGGCGTTCATGCCCGACATATCCTCCCCCACTGGCCGGCGGAAGGGGGAGGTGTAGCCGAGGGGATTTACGCAACAAAAAAAATCCGATGACTTACATGAATTAAATGAAATGACTAAATTCAACACCAGAAACTACAACAACTTTCTTGAAACTTCGTTAGACGCCATCTAGTAGAATAACTTTGAATTATCACAATACCAAGTACATTATCGATAGTTTTGTTATTCTAGTTTCTAGAAGCATACATAGATGTCGTCTAAATATGATTTGAAAAGTAATAAAAAAGAATGTGTAGTTGACGAATAAAACATATAACTTATTATAGATTTAGATCGGAAAAAGAGAACATCTAGGACGGGATTAATTATATTATTATATAATGTAATGAGACTTAAATAAAATTATTGAAATACCAATTACCTACGATGTAAATAGCAAATGTTCTTACTTAGGCTTTGGAGACATAATCGATTTTTATTGCTAACTCATCAATAGATTCTAGCTAGAGGCTCCCCCCTGCGGTTAGCTTTCGGGGGCTTACCCGGGGTGCCCGGCAATGGATACTTCGGAAGGACACCGTGTGGATTTAGTCATTTCAATTCTGACACGCCCATGCCATCGTTGCCACCGATGAGGTGAAGCCCGTGGGAGTTTCTAAAGTTAAAAAAAAATTCTCAATTTTTTAGGGTTCCATAACGCAAAAGGAAAAATGGAACCTTATAGGATCACTACACAATTCAGGTCAGGTACCATTTTTTTTTTTTTTTTTCGATCGGAAATCCCTTCGGATACCCGCCCGCGTGCCAGCGGGGGCGGTTATGTCGGGCTTGAACCGACTAAAACCGCACGCCGTCTCGGGTCTACAGACAGGGTGTAAGGTTGCCCATAGAGCATAACCTAAAAAAAATCATCATCTAGTGTTGTTCCCGGTTGAATCTGAGACCTCTAGGGGTTTATATAATGGTGTATATTCTATGGTTTATTCGGTTTCTATGGGAGCCGTTACCATCTGAGAGCCCAACTCCGGGAGGAAATAACCGCCAGTATGTGAGATTGACTTTTTCCCCGAAGAACTTAGTGGGACCCATACACTCCTAGTAATAACTAGGTCCGCAAGGCAGTAGCTGCTGCAATTTGGAGCTGAGAGTGCCCATGTCTGATGAAGTTTTCTTTTTCTGATCGCACGGATCACGGAGTACGTATGATTTTGGCGCCGAAATTCAGGTTTTGCAAATTGTAGTTTTTGAGAAATCAGCTTAAGAATTTTTTGTTCTGTGATTATTCCTCCGTGTCTTGATCGATTTTCAGTTTTCTTTTTTTAATTGGTATTTAATACGTGGTGCCAAAACTTATATTTTACTAATTGTGGTTTTAGAGAAATCAGCTTTTGATTTTTTTGTTCGGTGATTGTTCCTCGGTAGTAAGGTGCATTCGGGTAATTCCGAATGATTTTTATGATAGTTGACATGATGTCTGCATTTGAATCAACCAGTCAAAAGGTGGAACTAATTCTACAAAGTAATGTTTTTTCCTCAACTCAAATGTATATCAAATATCATAATGCTTTCGAAATACAAGTGATTCAAAAAAACATTTTTTTTCCTTTCGCAATTACCCGAACTAGTTCGGAATTACCTTTGTAATTCGGGTAATTGCGAAAGCCTCCTAAAAATTGGTTTTATTGACATGTGGTATAGGGTTCGCATTCCTTTTCCATTCAGAATTGTCCTATCAAGAAAAACATATTGGATTTGGTTATAGAACAGCCGAAACACATGTTGTCGCAATTTTTATTTCGGAATTACCTGACAGAAAACTTGTGATTCTCAAACTTTAATTTGTTATACCGTATAAATGAGATTTCGAATTTGAAACGACCTTAATACCTAAGTAGATTTAAAGAACACAAACAAAGAACCTATTTTATGTGAAAGTGATCAAAATGCTAAAAAAACCTGACCTATTATTATGGTTAACATAACATAAACTCACGCCTATATTCCCGAAAGGGTAGGCAGAGGTGCTAGCACCCACATTTCGCCAGTTTATGTTTAGGTCCCAATGTAATAGGTGGCGAGCCTATTGTCATAAACCGGGCACTTATAAACCTGCGGTAAATACACACATAACTTCGAAAAGTATCGAAAAGTCATTGGTGTGTGCCAGGTAACACCTGTGATCGAACCCGAGACCTCGTCTCGGCAGTCCATTACCCATACCACTAGGCTACCGAAGGTTACTTAATTATGGTTATAGTCAAATAAAAATTTAGATTTCGTTTTTTAAAGAGTGCATTCATTAGTTTAACAAAAAATATATATATTGTTTAGCAAACCTTTATAATTTTAACATAAGTACTAAATTTGATATAAAATACTTTACGTGTAATAAACAAATGGGTAAAGGTCGTTTCACAAAGTCACAAGAACAAATGAAAACACCACTTTGAATTCCTACATTTACTTCAGAGTAGTTTCAAACATAAAACAATCCTGTCTTTCATATTTGAAATAATCAACAAGTTGAATTCCTGAGACGAGCTCAGCCGAATACAAGGGATTTTCGATTTTGCGTTTTTTTTTTTGGGATTTTTTGCGATCTTTATCTTGCAATGGTTCACCCCAGCACGAATCTATTACCGAAAACAGCAACTCGATAGCTCATCTCCTTCATACCCAAAACCGTGACAGAAAATTGGCAACGACGACGTCGACGACAACTCGATAGCAATAGGGCTTTTCTAAAGAAAATCCCTAAAAAATGAAATCAAATAATCAATAAATGTTATACGAGTAGGCATATCGATAATGACGAAGAATGCGTGTTACAAGCATTATACAGTATGTAAGTTCACCGATCGGTGTCTAAAACTTTAAGGACATGAAATATAGAGATGATTGCCAACAATAAAGGTTTTCTCTAACGACCACCCCCCTGTATCTCGATAACTATAAGTCGTATCAAAAATCTTTTCAGACAAATAATTTAGAGCAAAAAATAAGCCTTCATTTGAAAGCCTTTCCGATGGTAAATATGTTTTCAGTAAAATCGGTCGAAGGGTCTAGGACATCGAGTGGAGTGAAAGGAGCTTTCGCTCGACTTCGTCTCACTCTCAGCTCAACTAATAGACGACCTCCGTGGTGCAGCGATGGAGCGTTCGACTGCTAAGTCAGAGGTCGCAGCTTCGATTCCCACTCAGTGCATATATTTGTATGCGTGATATTTGCTTTGGTCTAGGTGTATTATGTTGTTGTTATGTCTATATTATGTATGTATTTTCAAATAAAATGCATTTAAGTATGTTTATCCGCATTCTAGAACCCATAATACAAGCTGGTTAAGCTATGCTTACTTTAGGTCTATATAGCGTAGTGTAGAATGTCCTAGAATATTTAATCTACTTAACCAATTGCAATTAAACATACGAAAGATTTGAAGTCTGACCAAGACCTTTCTAATAGAAAAACCGCTTCAAAATCCGTTCAGTAGTTTCCAAACAAAAATATTCTTGTGTTCAGAATCACTCATTTAACATAACACAAGTTTTTTTTTATATCTGCAATGTACAGACAGCTAATTTACAATTTTATATTATACTATTTGTTAATTTAATTTAATAAAAGATTTTACAGCCTCAACCGAAATTACAATACCTTTTTTTTTTTTTTTTTTTTTTTTTTTTTATCGTGCGGAAATCCCTTCGGATACCCCCCCGCCGGCTAGCGGGGGCGGTTATGTCGGGCTTGCACCGACTAAAACCGCACGCCGTCTCGGGTCTTCAGACGCCGGGGTGTAAGGTTACCCATAGAGCATATCCCTCGCACCCCGGCTGACCCTGGGCCATATCACCACTAACAGCATCGCTCATCCTGTCTCCTCTGAAAGCAGAGGAGTACGGAGAGCGATGTGTTCCCGCCACGTTGGGTATTGGCCGACGATCAATGCCAACCCTATGAAGGGGTGAAGGGGAAGCCATTGACCGCCGCCCAGGGTGTACCGGCCGCTCCGATTCCGTTCCCCCCGGACTGCAGCGGGATCGGAATCGGAGCGACACTCGAGGAGGTTACCCAACACACACCCCGAAATTACAATACCTACCACAAACTTTAGGAGAGATTAATTGAAATTATTTAATACCCTTAATCTAAAACATAATACCAAAACATAAACAATTCAGATACAATTCGTCAACAGAATATGTCATCGCCAAATAATAGAACAAGCGTAGTCATATTAGGCAATATATTTAAAATTATTGTTTATGAGGAGATGATAAATAAACAAAGTCAGAGAGAGCTGCGCGTGCGGCGATGGCGAGGACTAACATAGAGTTGTTAATACGCAATGATCATATAAAAAAAATCGGTGCATGAACGAAGAAAATATTGATGGACATAAAAAATAATTATAATACTTAATTCAGACGAACATAGAATCTCCTCCGTTTTGAAGACGGTTAAAAAGTCGGTCGAAATTCCGAATTTTGCGGTTTAGGGTCGTTTTATGGCAGGGTTTAGGTCGAATGAAATGTCATGTGCCATCTTCGGGCCCGATTGTGGGATGAGTGCGTTTCATGGTACCGATTACTCGAAATTTCGTTCCGCAATTACCGTTGTACGTTTCATGGTAGGCCTACAGAACTCAAAGAGTAGTTGATAAGTTGATAAGTTTTGTGAGCACAAGCATGCGGATTCTTTATATTTTTTACAATTTGTGAAGATACTGGGGGTGTCTGGGACCCCATCAAGATCTTTGGGGAACAAGCCAAGCTCGCTTGCAAGCCGGTAGACCTATTGATTGATCGAAATCTCAATTTGTGAATAATAACATAACATAACATAAACTCACGCCTATATCCCCGAAGGGGTAGGCAGAGGTGCTAGCACCCACATTTCGCCAGTTTATGTTTAGGTCCCAATGTAATAGGTGGCGAGCCTATTGCCATTAACCGGGCACTTATAAGCCTGCGATAAATACACACATAACTTCGAAACGCATAGAAAAGTCATTGGTGTGTGCCATGGTAAAACCTGGGATCGAACCCGAGACCTCGTCTCAGCAGTCCATTACCCATACCACTAGGCTACCGCGGCTAATAATATAATAATATTAAATATATTGGTTATATATGTTTTAAATTAATTAAAGGTAAGTCAGATATTTAATATAGACTTTTATATACATATCGCTCCTGGGTAAAAAAGTGTCACAATGTAAAAACATATGTCTTGAGAACTTTTATCATTTTTTTTTATTTTTCGTATTGATTACCATTTATCGGTTAACTTTAGTGAAATATTAAAAACGACGATTTTACAGCATTTCACATGGAAAATTTGCAATGGAATGGTACAAAAATGTCAAAACGTGCCTACTTATGCTGTATTATGACGTTTTTGCTGACGGGCGCGATATATATATACATTATGTAAAAATCTATATTAAAATACTACAGGGTATTCTCAGCTCCATACATTCTGTCACAGTTGGCTACTCGCAAGCAATCCGCCGCCGCAGGCCACAAGGTGCCGAGCTTTCGACTCCGGCGCACGACATACGACGTCACATTTATATTTTTTATTTTAATTTGTGAGTTTTAACGTGTTGTGATCATGCAATTCACCGATGTATTGTGTTATGTTTTTTTAACGGTGAGTAAAAGTTTCGTTATTACGTCTTCATTAGTGGCTGATTAGGATACAGGTTCGATGCCTTGTTTACACAATACAAACTCAAGCAGTTAAATGGTTTATTGATTCTTATAAATTAACATAATATGTCGGGTTTATAGCGAATGGTTTTTTACGTTAACTTTGTAATTGTCTATGTAGATAATTAAAAAGTTATATTAATTATGTTAAAATGGATGGTGGTGAATATGAGATTATTAAACTCTGAAACAGCTAGAATAATGACTTTATTTCACGGAGAAGACTTACGTGTGGTTTTATTTAAAAAAAAACCTGTGGCACCTATATATGCCAAACATTGCCCGTAATTTATTAAATTTATGGAAATTTACCCGTTTTGTTGATATATATAATTACTGCAGAGGTGTATTACACACC
This sequence comes from Cybosia mesomella, assembly GCA_946251805.1. Lineage (NCBI taxonomy): Eukaryota > Metazoa > Arthropoda > Insecta > Lepidoptera > Erebidae > Cybosia > Cybosia mesomella. The sequence continues at coordinate 21,759,358 of OX276409.1, forward strand.
CACGATTCGCCAGTTATGTTAAGGTCCCAATGTTTATAGGGGGCGAGCCTATTGCCATCTACCGGGCACATTATTAAGCGAGCGATAATTAACATTTATTAATACACCTCTGCCTACCCCTTCGGGGATACAGGTGTGAAGTTACGTTATGTTATGTTATAATTACTGCTCAGCTCCCCTGGATAGTAACATGATGATATAATTGCCTATAACCTTCCACGATAAATGGGCAATACAAAAATAATGTTTCAATTCGAACCTGTTGCTGTTGCTGTGTGCAAAAAATATAAATAAGCCTAAGAACATCAGCTATCAGCAGTAAAAATCCCGTCAAAATCGGCCCAACCACTTCAACGATTAGCCGGAACAAACAGAAAAACAGACAGGCAGATAAAAAGTGTAAAGAAATGTTTTTGTTATATGTAACGTAGTACACACTCGTATATAATTTTAAAAACTGTTATTTTAACATTACAAACAGACACTTGAATTTTATTTATTTGTACAGATGTAAAAATATTTTTTAGGATATGTTGAAGGAGCATATCCGGTTCTACTTAACCAATTGCAATGAAACATACGGCAGATTTTAAGTCTCAAGACCTTTCTAATAAAAGAAACCGTATCGAAATCCGTTCAGTAGTTTTTGCATCCAACGCGAACACAAAAAAATAGTTGTGTTCAGAATCGTTCATATAATATAACTTTTTTTTTTTAAATATATCCAATGTACAGACACAACTTGACTGCTGGTAGAAATTTGATGACACAAATTTGTCACAAAATTCGTCCGGGTAGGTACCACCGTGCACGATTGCGAAAAACTATCCATAGTAATCCAATTTCGGTTTGATTGCGTGCAGGGGTCAGCAAGTGCATAGCCGGGCAGGGGGATTGTGGTCGCAGCACTAGTGGGGTCGGTGGGTGTCACGCGGTGCTGCGACTACAATCCTCTTCTGATGAGGCCGTCAAGCTGAGTGCCACCATTGTTAACATGGTACGTGTATGTAATGGTGACCCTCTTTCCTGAGACTTTACCTTCAGCTTACCATCAGGCGAGTTGAAATCAAATTAACGTGTCCTAAATTAAAAAAAAAATGAAATCAAACATACGGCAGATTTTAAGTTTCAAGACCTTTCTAATAAAAGAAACCGTATCGAAATCCGTTCAGTAGTTATTGCATCCAACGCGAACACAAAAAAATAGTTGTGTTCAGAATCGTTCATATAATATAACTATTTTTTTTTTTAATATATCCAATGTACAGACACAACTAATTTACAATTTTATAATAGTAGGTATACCTAGATGGGGGTGCGACTGGTTGGATCACCTCCAAGTTTGGTGCACCCTGGGCAACGTGGGCGATGACGCATCATTGATTGCTCCTCTGGAGTAGCTGGCGTCAACGTCAACGGCCAAGAGTCTGACCAACCGGCCCTTTTCAGGGCCTGCTGACCCCATTGCACGAGGGGGTCGGGATATGGCGGGCCTGCAAGGCCCGCGGGGGGGGGGTCGCTCCAGGTGCCCTCTGCTCTTATCAGATGGGACACTGCGAATGCCCCAGGGTCAGTCGGAGTGCGAAGGATATGCTCTATGGGTAACATTACACCCCGGCGTCTGTAGACGGCGTGCGGTTTTAGTCGGTTCAAACCCGACATAACCGCCCCCGCTTGCCGGTAGGAGGGTATCCGAAGGGATGTCCGCACAAAAAAAACAAAAAAAAAATTATACCTAGATGAAGTCTTAGCACGATCCTATAGGAACTAACGGAAAGTAAATTCTTATCGAAAATTGTAAGCTAAGAGCATTTGACTGCTCAGCCAGAGGTCGCGGGTTCGATTCCCGCTCAGTGCTAGGGAGACGGCTGAAAGTACAGTCTGTGGTTAAATTTTAATAAATTTGACTGACTTTCAATCATTTATAATACTATTAATAATAATAATAGCCCGCGGTGACCCACAGCGATGTGCGTGCGCTGCTCTTCAAATAATCACTGAACTGTGTTCTGAACTTTTTTCCATGAATAAGGATTTATTTTTGGGACTTAGGTACTCCACAGTACGGTATCAGATGGGACACTGCGAATGCCCCAGGGTCAGTCGGAGTGCGAGGGATATGCTCTATGGGTAACCTTACACCCCGGCGTCTGTAGACGGCGTGCGGTTTTAGTCGGTTCAAGCCCGACATAACCGCCCCCGCTGGCCGGCGGGGGGGTATCCGAGGGGATTTCCGCAAAGGTACTCCACCCATATTCCTCCTGTAACTCCTAAACATACCTAAACCGTAGTAATGTCACTCTTGAAACCCGCATCGAAATTATTCAGGGCCACTAATCTTTCGGTCCACTTGTCTATATTGATACTTTTTAATTTTATAATTTTTTCACTGATAATTCAGACACCAATCAAAATATTAAAGCTATTTTGCACAATTGTAAGTTTTGTAAGAAAATGGCAAATTGTGGGTGTACCTCTGCCTAGCCTAAGTTATGTTATGTTATTTTTTAGTTAATAAGCTAACTTATCACAACGTTTGATCAACATCCTACTCAATAAGAATTATACTTAAACGCGAAAGTTTGAGAGTATGCAAGTTACAACTCACTGCGAAACTTTCGCACACATTTATTTAATAATAAGTATGTTTGTTACTTCACCATGCTGTAACAGCTCAATGAATTTGGGTGAACTTCAGATTGGAGATAGTCCGTAACCGGAATTGACGTACATAGCAATGTTGTTGGTCAAGGAGTGGTCTTTCGCGATAACATTTTTTTTTGTTTCGTACTATTAGTAATCGTAGAAGACATTGATTAGGGTAAGATTCATAGACTGCTCAGACTTCGAAGCATCGGTAGCTAAGTGGTTAAGGAGTCGACCCGACGATCGAGAGGTCCCGGGTTCGAATCCTGGCCTAATGGCCAGGATTCGAACTAGCGACGTGAACCCACTCCTAACACAAGCAATTTAGCTTAGCTGGAGGGGTTAGGGGGAATATTAGTAATTTCGGTTCCTAATATTAGTAATGTCTAAATACGGGTAACGAATCTCACCCATAGCCCACAAGTTTATAGACACCTCTTATTTCTCAAAGATGTGGCCTCCTAGATTGTTTAACTTTTCCTGGGATTTCCCGAATGTGTGTTTCTGAGTAACTGCTGTTGATGTACGTAGTGGAATACGCTTAAGATTTATTCCAATATCCACTCTGTGTCTTCAATATTTGCCGTAAATCTACTTCCAGAAAAGGCAAAGGTCAATAATCCATCACGCTTCGCAGCTCTCGATCATCGACTTTCGTCAACGCAATGAAACTCCGCAATAGTAAATAATCACTAAAACTCGATAAACAACTCGATAACATCGCAAAAATTATACAACTTATATAAATGCATCGATAAACGGAATAATTCGATTGTGTGTCAATTTGTATCGGCTGATTGATGGAAGGAGTTATAATGACAACACTTACTGCAGTGTTAATAAAATATTTGAATTTAGAACTACTAGGTTTTTTTTTCACTTTCTTACTTTCTACTGCTTATATGCAACTTAGTTCTAAAAATGAATTTTAGTTCTCTTCTCCAGTCTGAAAACTTTTTCTAACTTTCATTTTTTTATTTTTCTCTTTCACTTATTGGCAAATTTTTAGCAACCCATCCTTTCGAGGTCTTACCCGGGGTGCCCGGCAACGGACACTTGGGGAGGACACCGTGCGGTTTTAGTCGACGCGACATAACCACCCCCGCTGGCCGGCGGGGGGGTATCCGAAGGGATTTCCGCACGTAAAAAAAAAGCCCAGGGGTGTTATTCTATTTGACATCGAGTTGTAATCACAGTCGTAACGCGAGAAGTCGGTGGATTTGAATTGTGTAACATAGAAGGCAGAACTGGCGTAAAAATAAACCAACGTAAATACGTCGGCTAATACGATACGGTCCGGTTAGCGCCAAACGTGTCAAATAGAATAAGGGGCCAGTAACGCAAACATATTGGGGCCTGTAGACAAAGTGACAACTAGTGGAATCGCTACGAAGCGAACTTTCAAAAGTCCGAAATGTATTGGAGTGGTATTATTTGTTACACGCAACATGTCGACAAATAACGTCTCTCCCATACATCTCGGACTTTTGAAGGTTCGCTTCGAAGTGATTCCACTGCTAGAATGTTACTTTGTCTTAATATATCACAATGACAATGGACAATGGGTCTACAGACTAAGTGACATTCTGTTTACGATTACGCAAGTGGAACATTTAAACAAACAACATAAAATGACTTCACGCCTGTATCCCTGAAGGGGTAGGCAGAGGTGTATTACACACCCACGATTCGCCAGTTATGTTTAGGTCCCAATGTAATAGGGGGCGAGCCCATTGCCATCTACCGGGCACATTACTAAGAGAGCGATAATCAACATTTTTATTACACACATAACTACAAAAAGTCAAAGTTAAGTAATGTATGAGATTGATATAATCAATAATGTGACTACAAAGTGATTCCACTAATAAAATATCATTCGTTTTTATGATCTTGATTCCATGCAGTACGTGATAAGTCTATTGTCATCAACCGATCACTTTTTTCGGGTCTATGTCACCAGAAAACCGACTAACTCGCTGCCACTGAGTAAATGAGGCAATTTAAGGCAGATTCACCATAAAACCGTTATGAATACCACGTCATACTTCCGTTGCCATTGGAAAGAATGTAGACCAACATCATACTACTCACAGATCCGTGTCACTATCAGAGATATACTCAAAAAACATGTATCCAAACCGGTTGTTTGTGTTTTGAAAGTTTATGGAATAGTTATGTTCATTTTTAATCTGCGATAATTGTTTTAGAAAATTCTTTTTTTTTCTTTTCGTTTTATACAGTTTAAAGTTATTATTAAGTTAATTATTTTGTAGATCGCTATCAAACTGGAATTTTTATTTTACTAAGCAGTTAATAAGTGCTAACTTTTTAACTTTCACGTTCCCTGATATTAATAAATAAGTCTTTTATCATTTTTTATTTTACATGCAATTTTTTTTAAAGAATATTAGTAACCGTTATTACTAATATTTCCCCTAACCCCTCCAGCTAAGCTTAATTGCTTGTGTTAGAAGTGGGTTCACGTCCGTAATGTAATGGCCAGGATTCGAAACCGGGACCTCTCGATAGTAGGGTCGACTCCTTAACCACTGAGCTACCGACGCTTCTGCAATTAAATACACATTATTCATATGAGCAGTTACATGCAAATAAAAATATTGTACTTAATTCATTAGAAAACATTGCAGACTCACGTTAATGATGTTATTATTAATTTTTCATTTCAATTTCAATTATTAATATTTGATTAAATTTTTACAACCGAGACCTATCTGTAGGCTAAAGGCCTCCTCCATTTCTATTATTTGCTTTGTGTCTCTCTCTTTTGTTTGCCAGTCATCTCCTGCTACGACTTTTATGTCGTGATGTGATATCATATGGACCATAACTGAACCGTGTTGTGCAGAAAGGAGCCAACCCACCAACTGGCGAAAATTAAGATATTGATGCCAAACCATAAAAAAACCCTATTCTAATGAGGCAAAGACTCTTTTTATTCTGACAACTAGAAATGAATAGGGATTTATGGTAGTTAGCTCATTTCTGCCGAGTGGAGGTCCAAGTTCTGAAATAGTTGGATCCAGTACCAGGCTCGTAGTCCAACTAATTGAACAGAGGGCCAATTCTCGTAATAAGAAGATGTTCAAGATTTAGTCTCAACCTCAAGTTGACGACCTCTGTGACGTAGCGGTAACTAGTGCGTTCGACTGCTAAGTCAGAGGTCACGGGTTCGATTCCCGCTCAGTGCAAATATATATATTTGCATTGGTCTGGGTGTTTCTATGTATAATATGAATTTATTAACAAAAAAAAGTATTTAAGTATGTTTATCCGCGTAATATGACAAGCTCTACTTAGTTTGGGTCTAGATATCGTTGTGTATTTTGTCCTACAATATTTAATCTAGTCTCGATCTCCCAAATATAAAAAAAAAGCTGCCAAGTGCGAGTCGGACTCGCCCGTTAAGGGTTCCGTAGCAGCAAGTAACATAATAATCTTCTTTTTATAATTTTTATATTTCAGTTGATTGAATGAAAGGTAAATTGCGGTTCACGATTTATGACGTATTAAAAAAAAACTGGTCCTACCATTGCCCCGCACCGAAAGTAATGTAAACGGGAATTAACGCGAGCATGGTATAGATATAATACCTGTTTTTTTTCGTGCGGTAATCCTTTCGGATAACCCCCCCCCCCACCGGTTAACGGGGGTGGTTATGTCGAGCTTGAACCGACTAAAACTGCACGCCATCTCGGCTCTACAGACGCCGGGGTGTAAGGTTGCCCATAGAGCTAGGTATAATACCTACATACCTTTGAATTGCCTGATGTTTCGACCAGGTTACACTGGTCGTGGTCACCACTGAGCCTGTCAAATTGGTCTCATACCTAAAAATTTTTATATTTATGGTAGCTATAAGAATAGGTCGTAAAGTATTTTTCAACCCCCCCCCCCCATCCCCCTTATTTTAAATCGCGATTTTAATATTTTTGTATGAACAATATAATTTAAGGATTTTCTGTCTTATATAGATTTAGATCGGAAAAAGTGAACATCTAGGACGGGACTTGAACCCGCGATCCGTCCCTTACAGGGGGAGCGCTCTGACCAGCTGAGCCACCTAGATCTAGACCTAGGTGGCTCAGCTAGGAAATACGGCTTTATCTAAATGCATTATGTGCCCGGTAGATGGCAATATTCGCCCCCTATTACATTGGGACCTAAACATCGAATCGTGGGTGTGCAATACACCTCTGCCTACCCCTTCGGGGATACAGGCGTGAAGTTATGTTTATGTTATATATGTTCTAAATCCATAGGAAAAGTAAGCATGCAAATTGCTTAAAAAATTAAATTCTCTATTTTCTTTTTTACGTTAATGAATGAATCATTAATTAAACTTTCGGTCTAACAGACCAGGTTGCCTGTAAGATATTGCTTTTAGCGATAAGGCCGCCATTTGTACATATGTTAATTAAGTTTACGATATATGCTTATTCTGATTGGTGTACAATAAAGTTTATATCTATCTATCTATCTATCTACCAATTCGCGAGTGTCATCATCCTCATAGGGATTTCTTAGTTACGTCCAAAGTTTATAGTCCGCTCGTTGTTTTTGAATGGTATGTCCACTTTTTCGGGACCGACTGCCGTCTGATCTCCGATCCCGAAAGGAAACCTGCGTCAGAGCCTCGTCCGTTGCTTAGCAGGTGCACCCAGGTGAGGTTGGCCTGAGGTTCAATGATAGGTATAATATGTGTTTCAATATCTGACGATAGGAAGTTTAAATCACATGACTGTTGATGTCGAGCGCCGTAATTCAATTTTGAAGAGAGAACATTTACACGCACATTTATTATGACTTTCATTGCGGTCTTAATACAGATATACATCGATTGACACTTCATGACGAAGCTCTATTGCGTGCTACTGTCTGTAACTGGTTCAATGAGTTTCAATGTGGTTGAAGAAATCTCTCAGTGATTTAAGACGATTTGCGTGTAGGTTGGAAACTGGTAAAAGAGAAATATCAACAGATTTTGCATTTGTATGAGCTAAATTAAAGATTTCTGTACCTATTATAAAAGGCGCTCAACGACCTCCGTCCTCCATGAGCGCAGGTCTGGGGGTGACAGGTGAGGCTGCCTGTCACTTTAGCAAAAGCAGGCCGAGGCAAGATGGGGACACTGTGGACACCGAGGGCAGTTTTAAAGTCGTAGATGGCCAGAGTCAGCCAGGGTGCGAGGTAATTGCATTATTGGGCCATATGTAACAACCCGGTATGAGACCCGAGACGGCGTGCGGTTTTATTCGGTTCGAGTCCGACACCACCTTCGGTAGCCGACGGAGGAGGGAATCCGAGGGAAACCGCACGAAAAACAAAATTTCAAAATTGATATTAAAATAAGAACGAAACTTTTTTTTTATAAAGAGACTAAGAGGTAGCCCAAATGACTAGTATTCTCTGTAACCCTTCCTGCTAATTCTCTTCCCTTTTGATACATCAAGTTTGAAATTCTTTTGCGATCGTCATGTGACTGAACTGAGATTATATTGAAATGTAATGGTATGGTAAGAGTTTGAAATGTAACGTTTAAATAACAGTTTTTCAATCAATGCATATGAGAAACGCAGGCGATAGATATAGACAAAAATTCAAAAATAAAATTGTTTTGTTATCGTGTATAGCCCCAGCAGAAGCAGGCCGGGACGGTGGGGCGACTAGCGCCCCTCCCCCAAACCCGAGGGGGCCATCTCGAAACCGGAGATGGCCCAGGGTCAGTCGGGGTGCGAGGGATATGCTCTATGGGCAACCTTACAACCTTACACCCCGGCGTCTGTAGACCCGAGACGGCGTGCGGTTTTAGTCGGTTCAAGCCCGACATAACCGCCCCCGCTGTCCGGCGGGGGGGGGGGGGGGGTTCCGCACGAAAAAAAAAAAGGTATCGGGTATAGATTCATATGAAAGACACTTCAATTTTATTTATTTGGATATATTATAGGTACGCGAAAGTTGGGGTGTGTGTTGGGTAACCTCCTCGAGTGTCGCTCCGATTCCGATCCCGCTGCAGTCCGGGGGGAACGGAATCGGAGCGGCCGGTACACCCTGGGCGGCGGTCAATGACTTCCCCTTCATAGGGTTGGCATTGATCGTCGGCCAATACCCAACGTGGCGGGAACACATCGCTCTCCGTACTCCTCTGCTTTCAGAGGAGACAGGATGAGCGATGCTGTTAGTGGTGAGATGGCCCAGGGTCAGTCGGGGTGCGAGGGATATGCTCTATGGGTAACCTTACACCCCGGCGTCTGAAGACCCGAGACGGCGTGCGGTTTTAGTCGGTGCAAGCCCGACATAACCGCCCCCGCTGACCGGCGGGGGGGTATCCGAAGGGATTTCCACACGAAAAAAAAAAAAAAAAAGGTACGCGAAAGTTTGTGAGTATGGATGTTTGTTACTTTTTCAAGCAAAAACGGCTTAACGGATCTGGCTGAAATTTGTTACAGGGACAGATTATTGTTTGGAATAACACAGAAGCTACTTTTTATCCACGAACCCGGGAACGGGAACAGAATTCTACGCAGGCGAGGAAAGGAAAGATTATGTTTTTAATTTTCAATTGCAAATCCAGGTTAACCACTTATTATGAAATTGTAAATTAGACGTTTCTGTACATTGGACATATTAAAAAAAAATTGACTTTGTTAAATGAAAGATTCTTAATTATTATTTTTTGGAAATCTTTGACACAAAAACTACTGAACGGATTTTGATCCATTACAAAGGTCTTGGCCAGACGTAAAATCTGCCGTATCTTTGATTGCAATTGGTTAAGACAAACCAGATCCTGCAGACAAATTGTGTAAACAGTTTTGTAGGACCAATATCTACACGTGTGTATACATTATAAGAGTAATAATAAATCAAAAAATAAATAAAAAGAAAGTAAAAAACCAAAAAACAATAACCGATCTCCGCGCGGACGGAGCCGCGGGCATCAGCTAGTTAGATATAATATTATATACCTACTACAATTGGGTGTGAGGGGGATCACCAAGATCTTCGGAGCTCAAGCAACACTCTCCTGCTATCCGGTACAGGCTCTGGCTTCCTTTGTGGGTTAGGGGGGGGGGGGGTCGGACGGCAAACGGCAATCACTCCCGTATATAACACTACATGGCAACTGGCTTTGATGCACTGGGATAGAAAAGAAGAAGAAAGAAAGAAAGAAAAAGCATTTAATTTAGGACACGCACAATGAACATATTACATAATAAATAAATATCTTAAAATCCAGGAATACCTATTTAGGGACACTTAGCGATCCCCAATATGGCCGCCATCTCAGCGTGTGATATGCGCAGCGCTGGTTTTCAGATGGGGCCACTCGTGACGTCACGTACGCACACACAACGTAAAATAAAAAATTTAAAAAGGTAAAAAATAACAAATAAAAAAGGTATGTTACATAATAATAAGGAAAAATAAAATCAACAAATAAAAACAAAATAAAAAAAAACAAATTACAAACTATAATGAATCTATACAGTCTGTGGCCACACACGGGATCAAAAGTATTTTACGACACACTACACAGCAACGCAGCGTATCCAAATTAATATAAGCATAGTTTAACTAACTTCAAATTTGGGTTCTGGAATGTGGATAAACCTAATTAAGATATTTTGTAAATGCACATATTATACATGAAAATACCTAGACGAATGCAAATCTAGACATATTCATACACACAAATTGCACTGAGCGGGAATCAACCTATTCGAAATAGCAATCGAATGCTCTAACCCCAACGCCACGCCACAGAAGTCATCCGATGTCTATGGTTACACTAGAGAAGACATATCAACTAAATAGACCGGCATAAACTAAAGAGGTAATTTCTTGAATATCTGTGGTATAAGATTACTATGGAGAAAATGACCTCATGTGACCGCCTTCTCGTATATCAGTGTCGATATCAGTGCCCTAGATATTTGTAATTCTAGTTAACCTTACTAGATCTAGTGCGAAAGCCCAGCATCTAACGATGCCGCCTCTCCCGTCAAGTAATTCTAAGGAAACTTAGAATGACTCGACGGGAGAGGCGGCCTCGATAGATGCTTTTTACCGCTTCACTTAAGCGACTCGTGACCAAGAACGCATATATGCGTCCAAAAAATCCCGAACCAGTCCAATGACGAATATACGCGTCATTCGAACAGTCAAGGTGGCAATGAATCGGTTAAAGAACATGAAACTCATAATTTTAAACCATCACAGAACGAAAAGTATTTGAATTGAGATTGAATTAGGAATTGACCGAAAACAGTTCTGCTCATAAAAATACAATCTCGTCCTAGGGTTTTAGTCTCAGTACAGCCAGGTCTCTCCATGACTTTGGGGGAGGCGTGAAGTAGCATCATAAGAAAAGTAATAGCTTATTGGCACATGAAAGGATACAGGTAGCGTACTGCGTATGGAAACATAATTGGCTCTGGATGAAGATTGCTGTTTCATAAACTAAACTATTACGGAGCGCGAGCCCGGGAGAGATTTAGAACTCTCCCGGCCCGCCGAGCCCGCAACTTGCTCGCCGCGCGTCGCAGGCGACTCAGGCGCCGGAGGTCGCTTAACGACCTCCGTCCTCCATGAGCGCAGGCCTGGGGGTGGCAGGTGAGGCCGCCTGTCACCCCAGCAGAAGCAGGCCGGGACGGTGGGGCGACTAGCGCCCCTCCCCCAAACCGGGGCAAGACGGGGACACCGCGGTTCCCAAGCCCGAGGGGGCCATCTCGAAACCGGAGGTGGCCCAGAGTCAGTCGGGGTGCGAGGGATATGCTCTATGGGCAACCTTACACCCCGGCGTTTGTAGAGCCTAGACGGCGTGCGGTTTTAGTCGGTTCAAGCCCGACATAACCGCCCCCGCTGGCCGGCGGGGGGGTATCCGAAGGGATTTCCGCGCGAATTAAAAAAAAAAGGTAGCGTACTGCGTATGAAAGCATAATTGGCTCTTTTTTTTTTTTTATCTCTGGATGAAGGTTGCTTTTTCATAAAATAAATCTGACAATCAGTGTTCTGCCGTGGAGTTTTCTTAATCCTATAACTAGCTCATGGTGGAAGTGCAAGTTATACAGTCGTAATATAATCAAAAGATAAATAATGTTATCTAGTCTATGTCTATACTAAAAACATAAAGAAGAAAGATTTGTTTATAAATACATGAATATTCTACGACACTCTACACAGCGCTTTCTAGACCCAAAGTAAGCATAGTTTAACTACCTTGTGTTATGGGTTCCAGAATGCAAATAATATATACGTACGTATAATAAAATACGTTCGTAGAAACACCCAGACCAATGCGAATAGACATTCATGCATACAAATATTTGTACTGAGCAGACCCACGGTCCCTGTCGTAGCAGTCGAATGCACTGCCGCTTCGCCATAGACGCCGTTGTTTGTAATCAATAAACTCTGAAAGTACTGAACAGATTTCAAAAATTCTTTCACCATTAGAATACTCCATTATTCCTGAGTAACTAAGCTACTTTTTAACCCGATATTTCCACAGGATCGGGACTTATGTGGGTGAAACCACGTGGTGAATCTAGTAAATACCTCAAAATTTATTCATCAAACTTAGCAATCTGACGGATTATATAAACCCGGGTTAGTCTGTCATTGGCCGCCATCTTTCGATCACAGTCAAGGTCACGACTTGAATAAGACTGTCATTAGTCAGTTCATTAGAGCCTCGTGGCTATTAGCCAATTAACCGAAAGCTATGGTTGCTCAACCACACGCGGTCACCAGTGAACCGGTTAGCCGAACTAACGTTTCACTCATCGAAAGTGTTATAAGAATAATCACATGTGTTGCAAGGTATCGCTTCGACGTATGTTATTGAGAGACATTCATAAGGTACCCCAGTGCGTAAAGCCAAAGAATTTTATATGTTTTAACAAGTATTAGTGGCCGGTTTATGGTTTGACACGTCGCGATTGATACCTTTTTTATTTTATTTTTTTCGTGCGGAAATCCCTGTGGATACCCCCCCCCCGCCGGCCAGCGGGGGCGGTTATGTCGGGCTTGAATCGACTAGAACCGCACGCCGTATCGGGTATTCAGACGCCGGGGATGTATTATTGTATAATTAATATCGTTTGTACATAAATACTAGGGACGCAATGCATTCTGCTGTTGCAATGTTGAGCTGTAAGTGGTTACCTACAAAACATGCCCAAAACTGCCTTACCACTTGAATTGTTTTTTCGGTTATCATTCCTCCGTTGCTAGACCGATTCAATTTTCTTTTTCTGTCTTAAGCCAATAGTTAAGTTGCACATTTTGGCGCCAAAATCGTGGTCTCAACATTGATAATTTTGGAGAAATCAGATTTTGAAATTTTTGAACGGTGATTATTCCTCCATGGTATGTTCAATTTTCAATTTTATTTTTCTAAACCTTCCGGGTATCTTTATAGCGTTATTTACATGCCAAATTTGGTCAAAATTGGTCGATTAGCTTAGGAGGAGTAGCGTCACAACCGTAATACACCGAGTGGAGTATAGAGAGCTTTTCGCTCGACTTCGTCTCACTCTCAGCTCAAAAATATTGAAACTGTGGTCCTTCCAACATATTTGAGACCCAAACTAACATCATCTGCTAGTCGGTGCACCTGATGGATAATGTACGAGACTCTGGCGCAGACTCCCAGAAAAGCCGATAAACCAATCAAAATGAATGAACGGATCTCGGGCTTCATCGCTATAATGATATAAAATATGACAAGTATAGCTTCAGTTTTACCTACTTTAAAAATAATAGGTCTTTACCTATGAAATTACCGAAATTTTCTTATAAATTCATGAGTTCGTTATTCCTGTAATTTAATAGCTATTTCCATTATTTATATTTTGTTTGAAAGTTGATTTCAAGATTTTACAACTCTGTATTAAATTTTGTTTTTATTGGCGGCTTGATAAATTAATTCGATCTTCAAAAACAGTACTTCCTAAATGCTATCCATTTGGATGATAAATTTCGTATTACCTAACAGCTGTCACTTTTCAAAATTGTAATAAAAGTTGCTGTTTGTTAGCTTAATGTTGTCTCATTCATACACAAAAAAAAACATAAAATTTGGATTTGTCATTCCTAAATAAAATGCAAAAATGTTGGTAGTGAAAATTGGGTTTCCTCCAATTTCTTCAAGAAAAACGGCAATTTCATATGTAACGACCTAATATATCAGAACTGAATACATTTAAAATTGGCCTATATGTGGGGAGTCGAACCCACACTTGACAAAGCCACAGTTGTAAACATGACTTGAATCTACTCGATACAGTAAATTTAGTTTATATATACTTTCTATCTATTTAGTCCATTTATACACTGTTTGTTATTAAATACGGATATATTCTCATAACTTGCACATTGTTTTCATAATATGATATTATAGTTTAGATATAGGGAAAGGATAACAAACTATTATCCTGGATATTACATTTAAATAGTCATATTGTTCAAAATATTGTACACGTGCGAGAGCCAATCGTGAGAACGAGAACGAGAAGACGCCCTTCAGAAAACACTTCCCTTAAACTCTTTTCTGTCGGGTGTCTTATTGTGAACAGGCGGCACATCTAGTCGTACTGTGATATATATATATTTTTTTATATTTAGGATACGTCAATTTGACTTCACCTCGCCTGATGGTAAGCTGAAGGTAGAGTCTCAGGAAAGAGGGTCACCATTACATACACTTACCATGTAATCATAATTTTAAGCCCAAAATTAACTATATACTAAAAAAACCGGCCAAGTGCGAGTCGGACTCGCCCATGAAGGGTTCCGTAGCAGCAAGTAACATTTGAGTTGATTAAATGAAAGATAAATTGCGGTTTATGATTTATGACGTATTAAAAAAAAACTACTCACTAGATCCCGTTCAAACCAATTTTCGGTGGAAGTTTACATGGTAATGTACATCCTATATATTTTTTTTTGTTTTATCATTCTCTTATTTTAGAAGTTACAGGGGGGGGCACACACACACACACACACTCGCGCAAACTATTCAGTTTAGAAAAAAATGATATTAGAAACCTCAATATCATTTTTGAGACCTATCCATAGATACCTCACATGTATGGGATTGATTTTTTGAGTTTCAGTTCTATGTATGGGGAACCCCCAAAATTTATTGTTATTTTTCATTTTTTTTTTTTATATTTTTAGGACACGTCAATTTGACTTTACCTCGCCTGATGGTAAGCTGAAGGTAAAGTCTCAGGAAAGAGGGTCACCATTACATACACTTACCATGTTAACAATGGTGGCACTCAGCTTGACGGCCTCATCAGAAGAGGATTGTCGTCGCAGCACCGCGTGACACCCACCGGTCCCACTAGTGCTGCGACCACAATTCCCCTGCCCGCCTATGCACTTGCTGACCCCTGAACGCAATCAAACCGAAATTGGATTACTATGGAGGGATTTCGCAATCGTGCACGGTGGTATCTACCCGGCCGAATTTTGTGACAAATTTGTGTCATCAAATTTCTACCACCAGTAAAAGCTCACTGTATTGCAAAACCTAAGTGGTGGCTGGTGTTATTATGACGTATATAAGGCTACTTTTATTTTTTATAATAATTAGGGACCTGCGTGAAAAAAACCCCTGTTCTAAATCCACGCGGACTTAGTCACGGGCACAGTTAGTATAGAATCGAATCTTAAGTTAGAGGTTGATACTTTCCAGTCGAGTCAATCCCATTCATGACTAGAAAAATTATGCCTTCACCATTTTGTTGTGGTTCACACACCATGAACACCATGGACTAAATCATACGATTACCTACTTAATTTAAGCCCATCATATTTTAAGTATTAACCCTTTTGTATGAAGTGACTAACGTTTAATCTTGACGTGTAACTATTAAAATTAATCACACTTATTACAAGACGGTTATAAACAGAAGACTACAAAAAATCTCTAATGAAATTAAAAATTTTGGTACTTAATAATAAATTTAAAAGTTTAATTAAAGCTATAATTTGCGTAAACGGTTAGATGCAAAAAATAAGTTTGTAAGTGAATTTGCACTAATTTGCACATGCAAAACATTGCAATCAAATGTTTGTAAATAGACCACAAAAAAAGCCCACTGACTATCTTGCCGGAGTCTTTTCAAGAGGGGGCGTTAGGAACCGGTGTTCACTCATAGATCAATATAGTATGCTTAAATTAGTTTAATCCTTTTTAGGGTTCCGTACCCAAAGGGTAACAAGGGACCCTATTACCAAGACTTCGCTGTCCGTCCGTCTGTCTGTCTGTCTGTCCGTCTGTCACCAGGCTGTATCTCATGAACCGTAATAGTTGGACAGTTGCAATTTTTGCAAATGATGTATTTCTGTGGCCGCTATTACAACAAATACTAAACAACAGAATAAAACGAATATTTAATAGGGCTCCCATACATCAAACGTGATTCTTTTTGCTCGTTTTTGCTCTATATTGACAACGGCAGCAGGTAGATCCTTGAAATATTTACAGAATATTTAGTTATATATTTACTTTAAAAACAAATAAGAAAATAAAATAGAACAAATATTTAAAGGGGCTTAGAATAAATAAAATATATGATTTATTTTGGCGTTTTAATAGATAATGGTACGGAACTCTTCGTGTGTGAGTCCGACACGCACTTGGCCGGTTTTTAGGGTTCCGTTGCCAAATGGCAAAAAACGGAACCCTTATAGATTCGTAATGTCTGTCTGTCCGTCCGTATGGCACAGCCACTTTTTTCTGAAACTATAAGGACTATGTTTTTGAAACTTCGTAACTAAATGTATTCTGTGAACCGCATTAAGATTTTGACACAAAAAACAAAAAAAGACAGTAAATTTGGGGGAGGGGGGACTCAAATTTTTTTTTCATCAATCCCATACGTTTGTAGTATCTATGGATAGGTCTTCAAAAATGATATTGAGGTTTCTAATAAAAAAAAAATCTGAACTGAATAGTTTGCACGAGAGACACTTACAAAGTGGTAAAATGTGTCCCCCCCCCTCTGTAACTTCTAAAATAAGAGAAGGAGAAAACTAAAAAAAAAATATGATGTACATTACCATGTAAACTTCCAACGAAAATTGGTTTGAACGATATCCAGTAAGTAGTTTTTTTTAATACGTCATAAATCGTAAACCACAATTTACCTTTAAAATCACAGATTAATTAATAGTTACTAACATCTTTAATTCAATCAACTCAAATATAAAATTTAAAAAAGAACTTTATTGTGTTACTTGCTGCTACGGAACCCTTAATGGGCGAGTCAGACTCGCACTTGGCCTTTTATTTTTAATTTTGTATGCTAATTTGGCCTGAATAATCTGATAAGCAATTTATATCTTTGACTTGTGAGAGGAATTGGTATCTGTAACGGTGATCATCATTCCTGAGACTCTACCTTTAGCTTACCATCAGGCGAGATGAAGTCTTATTGACGTTGCCATTAAAAATATATTGTAGACTCACACTTGTACATTCACAAAAGCCAGAGGTCCATCATACCCGCATCCCGCTATATTTTTAGGGATTTTCTTTAGAAAAGCCCTATTGCTATCGAGTTGTCGTCGACGTCGTCGACGTCGTCGTTGCCAATTTTCTGTCACGGTTTTGGGTATGAAGGAGATGAGCTATCGAGTTGCTGTTTTCGGTGATAGATTCCTGCTGGGGTGAACCATTGCAAGATAAAGAAAAAATCGCAAAAAATCGTAAAAATAAAAAAAAACGCAAAATCGAAAATCCCTTCTATTCGGCTGAGCTCGTCTCAGGAATTCAACTTGTTTAATCAACATGTGTTCTTTACGTCAATAGTACAAAAAAAAGTTTCGTGTTGGATCTCAAATGAACAGTTAAGTTAACTTGATTCGTTCTAGACAATCATACACTTTCCAATTCTACAGATATTCGTCGTAAAATGTATAAAATGAGAAGTTAGGTAATATCACTACATATTATAAAATAAAGTCCTCCACCGCGTCTGTCTGTCTATCTGCCTGTTCGCGATTAACTCGAAAACTACAGCACCGATTTTCATGCTGTTTTCACCAATGGATATAGTGGTCCTCGATGAAGGTTTTAGTATATTCTTTGTCAAGTTTTTGTATACATTGGCTAAAATATAACGATACTTTCTAAAGGTGTCGAAAAAAAATGAGGCGTCTGGGAGCTTACAACGGAAAGCTCCCAGACGCCTCATTTCACCATACATCATTTTGATGTATGGTGAAATGAGCTTATATAGGTTGTGGTGGTGGAATTGGTTCCCATGGGTAGCGGGAACGGGATCAGAATTCCACGTGGGCGAAGCCGTGGACAACAGCTAGTGTTATATAAAAATGTTTATGAATCTTTCATTGATTTGATGAAATTTTTGAAATTAAATTTAAACGAGGGTGTAGACGGCCCTTCCTGTGTCATCCGGGGTGTGAGGGAAATGCCTTATGGGCCGGGTTACCTTACAACAGGGTGTCTGAAGACTCGAGACGGCGTGCGGTTTTACTGGGTTCAAATCTGTTAAAACAAAACGACATAACCATCCCCGCTGGCCGGCGGGGGGTATCCGGGGGGGGGGGGATTTTCGTACGAAAGGAAAACACAAGGGTACAAGGATGTTGGTAGGAAGTCTACCAACATCCTAGAGGCCCTTGAGGAAAACTTTGAACGCAGCTGGGAAACCGCTATGGGGATGATGCTGATGACCACAATTTTGTCGAGGGGTGTATAAGGTCTTTAGGGCTTAATCAATCTTAGGGATATGCTCTATGGGCAACCTTACACCCCGGCGTCTGTAGACCCGAGACGGCGTGCGGTTTTAGTCGGTTCAAGCCCGACATAACCGCCCCCGCTGGCACGCGGGGGGGTATTCGAAGGGATTTCCGCACGATAAAAAAAAAAAAAAGGTAAATGCCTAAGACCCGAGACGGCGTGCGGTTTTAGTCAGATCAAGTCCGACATAACCTCCCCCGCTGGCCAGCGGGGGGGTTTCCACACGGAAAAATGGGCTTAATCAATCTCAATAGCTGATTGTCGGACGAGACTCTAGCGCCGGTTTTCCTTTCCGGTTTGATGGGACAGACGGCAAGCTCTTCTATAGAAGTCAAAATTGTATGTCAATATTTCATTCTAACTACGAAACGGCCAAGCTTCCATATTTACCGTGAAGTGACTATCATCTGATATCCCAGTCGAACTACGGAACCTTGATAGGTTCTGTAGTTCGACAGGGTTGTCGAATTTGTTGGGCTGCAACTACCCGTAACGATTGATACAGATGTTTGTATGGCAACCGGATTCGACGAACCAACGTGCTCTGTGAGGCACAAATTAGTCGCACTGTACTAAAAAATCCGTTCCCGCAGGGGGAACGCACAGGTAGATTTCGTGAAGCAATTAATATTATTTTATATAGAGAACTACGGACGGAATTATTTTTTCTCGAAAACGGTAACTTTTAGCGAAAAACTTTTCAGACATTTATTTAGACTTAAAAATGGCCTATCGATTAAAAATGTTTCCGACACCAAGAATGTTCACCGGTTAGAAGTTATGATTTTTTTCCCGAAAAATTTTGGTTTTTCCCCCCTCCACTTTTAGTTAAAGTTTTAATCTTATAGGTTTATAATTAAAAGTTGTTGGTATTCATGTATACTATGGGATAAAATTAGAACGGTTCGAATATCTTTCATGGAACGTGAAATTTTGAGGAAAAACTGATTTCACAAAAAGTTAGGCCCTACCGTCCCCTTAGGCCGAATTCCACCCGTTCACGAACTTAAACTAAGTTTACACCCAAGCAATTTTTGACCGCAGTTTGAAAGCGATCGGGGCAAAACGCGACCGTGAGAGTGCCGCAAATTTTGGGAAGTGGAACCATACATACATATTATATATATATACGAGTATATATAAACTTTTTGACCAGTGGTCATTTCGGACTCAGGGGGTCATAACTAGACCTCCTATGAAGATTTTTTTTTAAAATTCGACAGTAGTCAAGAAACCAATAGGTAGATCGATTTCATCGAAATCTACCTAAAATGGTTATCCATCCTAAGACTGACCTGACTAGTATTGATGTGAAAAACTAATTCATAGTGAGGTGTAAAATAGATCCCGTATGTCGAATCAAACTACCTAAAACCACCGCTGTAATAACCAAATTTTTTTGTTACGACATTCTACACAGCGCTTTCTAGACCCAAAGTAAGCATAGTTTAACTCGCTTGTGTTATGGGTTCCAGAATACGGATAAACATACTTATATACTAGTTATTTTTCTGTAAATACGTATAAATTATACATAGAAACACCCAGATCAATGCAAATAGACATATTCATGTATACAAATATTTGCACTGAGCGAGAATCGAAACCGCGCCCCCTGTCGAAGCAGTCGAATGCACTACCGCTACGCCACAGAGGCCGTCAAATTATTATTGTACTAGCTGTTGCCCGCGGCTCTGCCCTTGGGGAATTCTGATCCCGTTCCCACTACCCATAGGAACCTAATCCCGGGATGAAAAGTAGCCTATGTTCAATTAAATTTTTAAGCATTTTGTATGCTTACTTTTTTCTAAAGATTTAGATCGGAAAAAGAGAACATCTAGGACGGGACTTGTACCCGCGACCAGTCCCTTACAGGGGGAATGCTCTGACCAACTGAGCCACCTAGACACGTCCCAGATATTCGAAATTCTCCGATTAAGCACTAAGCATACAAAATGCTTAAAAATTTAATTGAATTAATTAGGCGGAGTCATCAAAAAAACAATGTTTAAAAATGACTGTAAAGTTATTCATTGTTTCCGTAGTTCGCAAGAATTACGGTAGATGGCTCTAACGTCGCCTTAAGACGTATTAATGTATCGGAGAATTTCGAATATCTGGGACGTGTCTAGGTGGCTCAGTTGGTCAGAGCATTCCCCCTGTAAGGGACTGGTCGCGGGTTCAAGTCCCGTCCTAGATGTTCTCTTTTTCCGATCTAAATCTTTAGAAAAAAGTAGCCTATGTGTTATTCTGGACTATAGTCTATCCCTATACCAAATTTAAGCCAGATCCGTTCATACGGTTTTGCGTGAAAGAACAACAAACATAAATACATACTTGCATACATAGATACATACTCATAAACTTTCACGTTTATAATATGGTAATAGGATAAACATTTCCATCATACATTACATATGTGTAACTCTAGCGGTTTTGGCAGCGCACGCCAGAATAGCTCGCAGATGGTAGATTTTTTCCTACTTACTTGAAACTTATCGTCATATTTTGGACAATTCACACAATATCTTCATAAATTGTAGCCTATGTGTTATTCTGATGTATAAGCTATATTATTGTAAAGTTTCATTAAAATCCATTCAGTAGTTTTTACGTGAAAGAGTAACAAACATTCATCCATCCTTCCATACTTACAAACTTTCGCGTTTATAATTGAGCTGAATGAGACGAAGTCGAGCGAAAGCTCCTCATACTAGACTTCAGGATTTTCTTTGTCACAGGTCTCCTCCTAAACTACTAATCCAATCAGAACCAAATTTGGCATGATTAAAGAGGTCAATCAGAGGAAGGTTTATGTATATATTTAAAAAAAAAATTCATGCCACCACAGAGGAATGATCACCGTTAAAAAAATTCCAGATGGAATTACATAATAACCGCTCGAGACACTGTGACCAAATTTTACACGCTCAGAAAGCATGTCCAGAGTTGTGACTTTCAAAAAGAATTTTCAAAATCGGACTTGCCACGGAGGAATGATCACTGTTCAAAATTTTCAAGATCTGATTCACGATGTCTCACTCAGCTCAACATTGCAAGCAGCGATTCGCCTTGCAGACCTAGTATTAGTACGATTATTAATTAATAAACACATTGTTTATTAAAATATTCAATATGCGTATACACACTATACGCACACAATGGATTTATAATAATTAAATACTAGTCTCGTTTGTGTTCCCCTATGGGTATATAGTAGGTATTAATTGCTCAAGATTTCTCCAATGTGAAAACTGACCAGTAGGAGACTGTCTTTGGGGAGACATTGAACTCAATTTCAATGACATCCGTGTACTTACTAGACAATAAATTTAGAACAAAAAATATGTCACGATTCAGGTGGTAAGGCTGAATTGGGGCAGGGGTGCGGCACACAGACTATAGATACATTTTGTCGCCTATCTGTATAGACATAGCGCGCCTACACACAGCTACATAAAGTTGCTCGTATTTAATGGTTGGTTGGTGGCCTTCCGCGATACTTAACTTTTTGTTTCGTACATTCAGCCTAGTAGTAGGTATGCAAAGAAATCATTGATTTTCACACGATGACATCATAATCGCCGTTGAATAGATTGCGGATTATTAAAAAGCCCTGACGATGTGTTATTAATTATTAGCTAGAGGCACCATTGTCTTTTTCTATATTTATCAAATACAAAAGGAATTTAGAAATCACATCACATCACACTAAGTAATATTGAAAAAGTGGTAGGGATATGTGAATGTGTGAAATGTATGTATATAAATACATACTTGCATACATAGATACATACTCATAAACTTTCACGTTTATAATATGGTAATAGGATAAACATTTCCATCATACATTACATATGTGTAACTCTAGCGGTTTTGGCAGCGCACGCCAGAATAGCTCGCAGATGGTAGATTTTTTCCTACTTACTTGAAACTTATCGTCATATTTTGGACAATTCACACAATATCTTCATAAATTGTAGCCTATGTGTTATTCTGATGTATAAGCTATATTATTGTAAAGTTTCATTAAAATCCATTCAGTAGTTTTTACGTGAAAGAGTAACAAACATTCATCCATCCTTCCATACTTACAAACTTTCGCGTTTATAATTGAGCTGAATGAGACGAAGTCGAGCGAAAGCTCCTCATACTAGACTTCAGGATTTTCTTTGTCACAGGTCTCCTCCTAAACTACTAATCCAATCAGAACCAAATTTGGCATGATTAAAGAGGTCAATCAGAGGAAGGTTTATGTATATATTTAAAAAAAAAATTCATGCCACCACAGAGGAATGATCACCGTTAAAAAAATTCCAGATGGAATTACATAATAACCGCTCGAGACACTGTGACCAAATTTTACACGCTCAGAAAGCATGTCCAGAGTTGTGACTTTCAAAAAGAATTTTCAAAATCGGACTTGCCACGGAGGAATGATCACTGTTCAAAATTTTCAAGATCTGATTCACGATGTCTCACTCAGCTCAACATTGCAAGCAGCGATTCGCCTTGCAGACCTAGTATTAGTACGATTATTAATTAATAAACACATTGTTTATTAAAATATTCAATATGCGTATACACACTATACGCACACAATGGATTTATAATAATTAAATACTAGTCTCGTTTGTGTTCCCCTATGGGTATATAGTAGGTATTAATTGCTCAAGATTTCTCCAATGTGAAAACTGACCAGTAGGAGACTGTCTTTGGGGAGACATTGAACTCAATTTCAATGACATCCGTGTACTTACTAGACAATAAATTTAGAACAAAAAATATGTCACGATTCAGGTGGTAAGGCTGAATTGGGGCAGGGGTGCGGCACACAGACTATAGATACATTTTGTCGCCTATCTGTATAGACATAGCGCGCCTACACACAGCTACATAAAGTTGCTCGTATTTAATGGTTGGTTGGTGGCCTTCCGCGATACTTAACTTTTTGTTTCGTACATTCAGCCTAGTAGTAGGTATGCAAAGAAATCATTGATTTTCACACGATGACATCATAATCGCCGTTGAATAGATTGCGGATTATTAAAAAGCCCTGACGATGTGTTATTAATTATTAGCTAGAGGCACCATTGTCTTTTTCTATATTTATCAAATACAAAAGGAATTTAGAAATCACATCACATCACACTAAGTAATATTGAAAAAGTGGTAGGGATATGTGAATGTGTGAAATGTATGGATGTTTGGTATTTTTTACGCCAAAACGGCTTAACTGATCTGGATAAAATTTGGCACAGAGGGACAAAAGCTACTTTTTATCCAGTGGGTCGCAGGAAGGGGTCAGCATTTGATACGGGTGGAGCTGTGGACAACAGCTAATGAAATTATAAAATCACTAGATATTACACGTGGATCTGCTTCGACCACCTGATGAGGCCGTCAAGCCGAGGGCCACTGTTTTATCAACGCTGTCTGTGTAATGGTGACCCCCATTTCTGAGACTTCACCTTCAGCTTACCATCAGACGAAGTAAAGTCAAATTGATGTAACATATCATAACATCATAACATAACTCCCCGCCTGTATCCCCAAAGGGGTAGGCAGAGGTGTATTCGCCAGTTATGTTAAGGTCCCAATGTAATAGGGGGCGAGCCTATTGCCATCTACCGGGCACATTATTAAGAGAGCGATAATTAACATTTATTATTGCACACATAACTACGAAAAGTCAGAGGTGCCGGGGCGACTGGGGATCGAACTCGAGACCTCGTCTTAGCAGTCCGTTACGTACGCCACTGGGCTATCGATGGGATATTGATGTGTCCAATATAAAAAAAGACTGCCCCCCTTGCTGCAACTTACAGGAATCTCTCTATTCATGCGAGTGCTAATTTTAGATGCATTCAAATTTGTACTTTGGAGCTCGCTCTCTTCGTCAACTTTTCCATTGTTTAGTTGGGTTGGCACCACACAGAGAGGTCTTTTTACCCCACCAAGTTCTTCAGAGTCCAAGTCAACCTCACCAGCAAGCCGGTACACCTGCTGATGGCCGGACGAACCTCTGGCGCAGACTATCCTCTTGGAGTTGGGAGATCAGGTGACAGTAGCTCCCATAAAAACCGTATAAGCCGAACCAAAAGGAAGAGTGAAGGTGAAAGCTTCGGATCGTGAATCGGGGACCTGGAAATTCTGAAAGGAGTTTCCGGAGGGATCCCCAATAATAGTTCAATAAATGTAAAGATGATTACAGTAAATTATTTTTAGAATGTTCTCGAACGAATGTTCTCGAATGTGTGAACGCTCTCGATGTAATTTTTGTTGTTAAGTTTGCAGCGAACGTCCATACCGAGAAAGTTCATACTGTCCTGTAATGGTAGTGGAATGTTCTGAAGAGTTGGAAGGGGAAGGAAAGGAGATAACTTTGCTGTAAACGCGCATGCCTGTGTTTTCTTGGCATTGAACTTGACCAGGTTCTCAGATCCCCATTGGGAAATGTGGTCTAGGTCCCGATCGAGCTAAATGATAAGTTGCCGTCTTCTTTCCACAATGTCAGTCTGCTTGACCGCTGAATGTCCGAGATAATGCCCATGCACAGTACTGTCATCTGCATAGCAATGTTTGACAGCATATCATTGATATGCAGAAGAAAGAGAGTGGGCGATAAGACGGACCCCTGAGGCACGCCAGCATTAACCTGCATGAACTCAGAAGCCCGGCCGTCACAAAGGACTCGGATGCTGCGCTCATGCAGAAAACTGGCAACCCAGCTGCACAGTCGAGATGGCAGACCGTAGGCCGGGAGCTGGGCAAGTAGCGAACTGTGCTAGACCCTATCGAAAGCTTTGGCGATGTCAAGGCTGATAGCCAGTAACTCGCCATGCTTGTCCATAGCCTCATTAAAAAACAATGTTTAAAAATGACTGTAAAGTTATTCATTATTTCCGTAGTTCGCAAGAATTACGGTAGATGGCTCCAGCGTCGCCTTAAGACGTATGTAATATATCGGAGAATTTCGAATACCTGGGACGTGTCTAGATAGCTCAGCTGGTCAGAGTATTCCCCCTGTATGGGACTGGTCGCGGGTTCCAGTCCCGTTCTAGATGTTCTCTTTTTTCGATCTGAATCCTTGGAAAAATCAATTACTTACTGGTTTTACTCGATTCCGACATAGTCATGTTATCGCTCGCCCTGTTGAGGTAGTTCCCGTGAGGTTTCCACACGTAAAAAGAGGTGTATAAGGGTTGTAAGGTGGCCCCCTTTTTTCCTTACGAAAATCCCTACGGATACCTCCTGCCAGCCAGCGGGGTAGGTTATGTCGGACTTGAACCGACTAAAACCACACACCTCGGAACTTAGAAGCCGGGGTGTAAGGTGGCCCCATAAGGCATTTCCTCTGTCTCCCCGGCTGATCTTCTTCTCCGGTTTCGAGATGGCCAACTCGAGCTTCTGAAGCTTCCCCTCCTAATTGTTAAAATATGAATTTCAAATATTATAATACAAAACAATGACCCATATAAATCAGCTAATTTATTACAGCTCGTGGTTTAGACAAAGGTTAGTGAACTTTTTCTTGATCTCTCTTGATTGGCGATTCGTGCGCAACGGCAATATCTAATTTTCTCTAAAGGACACCGCTACTGTTTCTCAAATATTAAAAGAAAATTATTAAAGTAACAGATGTCGGTACGTCGAGGGCTATTAGTCAAAGGTTCACTTCGCTGTAACATTTTTTTATATACAGGGTGTATTTTGGCATTTGAATGTTGATACTGTTGGTTTTATAGCTGATCAGGCGTTTTTTTAGGGTTCCGTACCTTAAAAGTTAAAACAATATCCATCCGGACGTATTTACTGGTGGTAGAAATTTGATGACACAAATTCGTCACAAAAATTAGACCGGGTGGGTACCACCGTGCACGATTGCGAAAAACCCTCCTTAGTAATCCAATTTCGGTTTGATTGCGTGCAGGGGTCAGCAAGTACATAGCCGGGCAGGTGGATTGTGGTCGCAGCACTAGTGGGACCGGTGGGTGTCACGCGGTGCTGCGACGACAATCCTCTTCTGATGAGGCCGTCAAGCTGAGTGCCACCATTGTCAACATGGTACGTGTATGTACTGGTGACCCTCTTTCCTGAGACTTTACCTTCAGCTTACCATCAGGCGAGGTGAAGTCAAATTGATGTGTCCTAAACATTAAAAAAACTGTACATGTTAACACGTTAAATATTTAATTAAAGCCAGGTTGAAAAATAAAATTATTTAATGTTGTAAGTAGGCATAATGCAACACAATAACACATATTAATTGGGTTGTTTAAAATTCAAACAACGAAGAACATATAATTCAATTCAATTCAGATTCATATATTAGTGTTTATAACATGTTGTAATTAGTGTAGTGGATATATGAAAAAAGGAAGAATACTTCATTCAATAACGCACTAGGAAAAATTACGCACAGTCACGCCATCTACAATCACAATCCGACACTACAGATTACCGCTTATTAACTAAGCACGTACGAGAAAGTACCATAGCACAGAATATGTCCAGACATATTCTGTGCTATGCATCATTGCAATCCACCACTTTCATACATAAATCAGTCCACTTTTAACCATAAGTGGTTGATATGATTACTGTATTTTGGTAATCCCGGCTGCATCCAAAGCAGAACGGTTCTGGGTTCAAGGTTGTTCTACTCGTTCTTTTTTTTTTATACCGCTCAGGTGGCAGATAAGCTCATGGCCCACCAGATGGGAAGCGGTTACCGTGGCCTATGGATGTGCGCAACACCAGGGGCGTCACACTCGCGCTGCCGACCCTGTAAAAACCTTCTAATGCCCTTCTTGAAGAACCCCATATTGTAGTCGCTTGGGAAAACCACAGCAGAGAGTTCATTCCACAGCCTGAGGGTGCGCGTCTTCATCATATCAGCCGTAGGAAGTCCACTGCTGAACATAGGCCTCCCCCATCGACTTCCATTTCGACCGGTCAGCGCGCCTTACTTTATAATAATATTATACAGAGGTAAAGTTTGTTATATTGTGATTTGTAGTGGTAATCTCTGGATCTACTGAAACGATTTAGAAAATTCTTCACCAATAAAAAGCCACATTATTTGTGTGTGCCATAGGATATATAAAATCACGCTACTACAATAGAGAGCGGAGCAGTAATTATAAATATCCTCAAATCCCGGAGATTCCCATACATTATAATGAAACCAATAAATTACGGGCATATATGGGTTAAAGGGATGCAATGAAGGTTCGAAATATGCCAGGGATGAAGCCGGGGGAGCCAGCTAGTTATTAGTATATTTTTGCTTTTACGGGTGCGACTTTGGTCTGACCCCGAAACGTCGAAAGGAAAGCCAGAGGCTCAGGTGAACAAAACACACACTGTGGCGATACCACATGTACACAGGTGACATCTAGCAACATTAAGCTGAACTATTACCGTCTACTATGTCACAACTACCACGTGATTACTACGTCACATTCCTGCATCGCGAAAATGAAGTTCACGCGCTGAGTAGTATATATACAGAATCTTAACTATAACAGTCACAGTTGCGGCCCACCAGGACACGGCCTCGTCGGAGGATACTCCCTTTTTGTTGAAGGATTATCACTCCCCGTTTCTCCACAACACCAAATTTGTTCAAATGTTTCACTTTTTAGGGCTCAAACTACCCGTAACGAATACCATGGATGTTTGTATGCCAACCAGGACCGACGGCTTAACGTGCTCTCCGAGGCACGGAGGAGTCTTAATATGATAGGAATGGTCACCCATCCGAAGATTCACCAGGTCATGATTGCTTAACTTTGCAATGTGTTAACTTACTCGCTAACCACTTAAACACAAGCTGTCTAATTGGTTATAAATGATGTATCTTGGTTAATGTTTCTGCTTTCCGTACGGAAAAATCTGTTTACTTTTAATCACATTTCACTATTATGGCGGCCGGTTAAGCGGTCACCTCGCTGACAGCCGCAGTAGCCGCTAATGGGTTAAATAGCACTTAAGAGTACATGTCTCCTCGCTGACAGCCGCAGTAGCCGCTAATGGGCTAAATAGCACTTAAGAGTATATGTCTCCTCGCTGACAGCCGCAGTAGCCGCTAATGGGCTAAATAGTACTTAAGAGTACATGTCTCCTCGCTGACAGCCGCAGTAGCCGCTAATGGGCTAAATAGCACTTAAGAGTACATGTCTCCTCGCTGACAGCCGCGGTAACCGCTAATGGGCTAAATAGCACTTAAGAGTACATGTCTCTACCAACGTCCTTAGGCCCAAGTCAGCCCCACCTGCAAGTCGGTGTACCGGTTATACAACGGACCAGTCTCAGGCAGAGGCTTTTCTCTCAGGGTTCAGCGGTCAGATGGCAGTCGCTCTCGGAAAGATCAACACAGCAATCAAAAAAAAATCCGTTCCCGCAGGGGGAACGCACAGGTGGATTTCGTGAAGCAATTAATATTATTTTTTAACATGTTTAATTTTTTTTTCTCGAAAACGGTAACTTTTAGCGAAAAACTTTTCAGGCATTTATTTTAGACTTAAAAATGGCCTATCGATTAAAAATGTTTCCGACCACAATGTTCACCGGTTGGAAGTTATGATTTTTTTCCCGAAAAATTTTAGTTTTTCCCCCCTCCACTTTTAGTTAAAGTTTTAATCTTATAGGTTTATGATTAAAAGTTGTTGGTATTCATGTATACTAAGGGATAAAATTAGATCGGATCGAATATCTTTCATGGAACGTGAAATTTTGAGGAAAAACTGATTTCACAAAAAGTGAGGCCCTACCGTCTGCTTAGGCCGGATTCCACCCGTTCACGAACTTAAACTAAGTTTACACCCAAGCAATTTTTGACCGCAGTTTGAAAGCGATCGGGGCAAAAATGCGACCGTGAGAGTGCCGCAAAGGACATTGCTACGCGTCCATACATCATTCGCCCCAGAACCAACGTCAATGGAAAAAGGCTTATTAAATGTGGAATATTTTTAAAATTCTTATTACATTGTATTTATAAGACGGACAAGATTCTAAAACCCAGAAATGCAACAAATATGTGAGATTTTGAGGTTATGTTTGTGCATAAACCGGCCATATTTGGATAATATTATATACCTATGGGTTAAGTGTTTGCTCTGAATGGACTTCGAAACATTTAAATACTTTTTAGATATTATTGACAGGCGAAATCATCCATAAAAATCTATAAATACGGTAGGTAAGACAAATATTAAATTACTGCTCCGCTCCCTTGAACAACAGCGTGATGATATTAAATATAAAATAATATAATAATATGAATGATATGATGCTCGATAAATGCACTCATCATCATTCTCCAAGTCTTTTCCCACCTCAGTTGGGTTCAGCTTTCAAATCTGTGATGCGGCTGAACTTACCTCCACAACACATTGGCGAAAAGTTCTGCATTTTGTGGGCTCTAACTATCCATAACGACCGCCATAGATCTTCGTATGGCAACCGGGACCGACGGCTTAATGTGACAGCATGGCACGATCAGACCAATGCAAATACCATACCTATGTATATTCATATATACATTATTTGCACTGAGCGGGGATCGAACCCGCGCCTCCTGCGTAGCGGTCGTGTTCACTAACGCTACGGGACAGAGGCTGTATGGAAGGTGATAATTCGAACCAGTAGTTCCTGAGACTAACGCGTTCAGCCAAACAAATAAACTCTTCAGATTTATAAGATTAGTATACAAGTATAGACTTGTGTAGGGATTATATATTTTATCACATGAATATTTACATAATGTACGTAAGAATTGCCTAAATAAAAATATCAAACAATACATTATATATACTTATAACATGTGTTATGTAATGTAATAAGTAAAAAAATACAACACATTTTTCATTCTTCATTTTTTATATCTCATTTTCCACATTACAAGTAAGAATATTGTCTAAAAATTGTGCAGGAAGGTCGATATTTTCAAGGAACAAGAAACAAGGAACCGCCAGCAGACACACAATTAACACAATATACACAGTCCATTTCGTATGAGTTTTATAACCGTTATCAAAGTACAGTTTACTTAGTCCAGAAATCACAGCCCGAGTATGTCGATATTTGTAAGAGATCACAAAGTCCAGATATCACAGCCAGAGTATGTTGATTTTGCAAGGGATCAGAGTCCGTTAGAATAGCCAAGTTGTTAATAAAATATCCAAATTATTCGAAGAAAACAACAATAAAATTCAAATCAATTAAGTATACAGCGAACTATCGAAGTGACATTGACAGGTATGACCAAAGAGAATAATAAGATGCTACTTTTGTTACGTTGTCATTCATTGGTTGAAAATGGCGATAGTAGGTTAATATCGTTACATTACTCTTAATTATTAATTTAGAATAGATCCTGGTCCGTTCGATATAGATATTTGCATCTAGTTCATTCAAATAGATAAATAATTATGGTGTATGCCACATGTTTGTTGGTTCTGGGGCGACATTCGACGATGTCCTTTGGGAAGTGGAACCATACATACATATATATATATACAAACTTTTTGACCAGTGGTCATTTCGGACTCAGGGGGTCATAACTAGACCTCCTATGAAGAATTTTTTTTAAAATTCGACAGTAGTCAAGAAACCAATAGGTAGATCGATTTCATCGAAATCTACCTAACAATGAGCGAACCCTGGCGGTAAAGTGCAAACTTTGAACGTAACTAATGACAATACAATACAGTGATGAGTTATATCCTCAACAAAGATAAACGGAGGCGTATGATACGATTGCATTTTGTTAGCCATGTTTTCAACCCCATATCACTATCGCTACATAGTGTAAAACAAAGTTGGTCCCGCTGTCTGTCTGTCCTTATGTATGCTTAGATCTTTAAAACTACGCAATGGATTTTGATGAGGTTTTTTTATAGATGGAGTGATTAAAAAAGAAGAATTGTTCTCACTAGTTCGATTCATTAGTTCGATCGTCGAACTAGTGATATTTTTTTTCCCATTAGTTCGACCGTCGAACTTCTGAGACTTTTTTCTCATTTGTTCGACCGTGAATCTTACTTTAATCTAGAAACCCAAAAAATTGATTTCGACGGCGCCCCGCTTTGCGTGGCTCCTATTTCTACGTGCATTTTCACGAGTGACCAAACACGAATGTGTTATTGCGGAGGTCCCGTTAACCCTTCTAACCTATATCTATCCAAGTCGGGGCGGGCGGTATTCTAGATTCAAGTAAGATAGACGGTCGAACAAATGAGAAAAAAAAGTCTCAGTAGTTCTACGGTCGAACTAATGAGAAAAAAAAATCTCACTAGTTCTACGATCGAACTAATGAATCGAACTAGTGAGAACAAGCTAAAAAGAAGGCTTATATATGTATAATACATATAGTATATAATATAATAGTATATAATATAATATAATACACAGCCGAAACACAGCATGGAGAGAGGGCGGAGGATGCTTTGCAGGGTAGGGCTATATCGCCCACAGGCCCTGTCGGCTCATCCGCGTTGACCACAAGTAACGCAATTAATGATGACAGAAGACGCAGGTGGTCAACAGAGGAAACCGAGGAATTAATGTTTTGCTTCTTCAAAGCAAGGTCCGGTGGACCTGGTTACATTGGTAGACTACAGGAACTTTTCACTGAGAGAAATCCTAACAACCCAAAAATACACAAATTCAACGGTAACACCTTATCTAACCAAGCACGTAGAATTATCAAACAGAATGTCTTATCACAAGAACTCTTAGATAGAATACAGAGACGAGCAGAAGAAATGACACAAATAGAACACAACGAACAGGTCATAACGACTCAAACACTTGAAACCATGCCAAATGTAACGAGAGAACCCAATACACTTCGACCACAAAGTAACACACACGCACAAAACTCACCACACACACCACATGACACACAACTTACACCAGAGCAAGTGGATGAAATAGATCAACTCACGAGAAACATTAATGTAGATGAAGATCAGGAACCAATCATTTTGAAATTTTTACAAACGCTAGCTGAAACAAAAGACACCCCAATTGAGGAACGGCTTACACTGCCCAAAGTAAATTTCACCAAACAATTCATAGATAACTTTAAAACACTCAATAACTACCTACCGAACCTGTTAATTATCAACAATAGCCTTCGTGAAATAAACGATATAATCTACGCAACCGCTAAAACATTAATAGAAAACAATAATCAAAAACCATACACACCTTCAGTTACAATAAAACAAAAACGCGAACCACCTTGGAAAAGAAGAATACAAACTAAAATAGAAAAACTTAGGAAAGAACTAGGACGACTAATAGAAATAGGCAGAGGAGTCAACACGCTTAGAATCATAAAAATTAGAGAAACACTTTACACAAAATACAAAATACAGAATCAAAACGATCAAAACAATATAACTGAAACTATCAAACAAAAAATTAAAGCATTGGCAGGAAGAATAAAAAGATACGAGGAAATTAACACCAAAAAGGAACAAAACAAGTTATTCAAAGAAAACGAACACAGATTATACAGAAGCTTGGGAGGTAGTACCACAAAAGACATCAAGATACCGAGTAAAGAAAGAGTAGAAGAATTTTGGACAGCTATTCTATCTAATCCTAAACAATATAACACAGAAGCTAAATGGATAAAGGAAGTAGAAAATAAATGTGATGAGTTTAATACAACAGAAATAGAAGAGATAACAGAAGACCAAGTAAAAAACGCACTACAAAAATTACTCAACTGGAAATCGCCGGGAATAGACAAAATTCAGAATTATTACCTTAAATATTTGACCAGTACACATAAATATTTAGCTTCATTATTTACAAAAGTAGTTGCAGGAACAGAATACTTAGAAGAATGGTTCACCACTGGCAAAGTGATACTGATACCCAAAAATGACAATACCGAAGACCCAAAAAACTGGAGACCAATAGCTTGCCTGCCTAGTATGTATAAATTGCTCACCTCCGTATTAGCTAACATCCTATATAGCCACTGTCAGACAAACAACATAATGGCAGAAGAACAAAGAGGGTGCCGCCGCGGAGCTAGGGGTTGTGGTTATTAGCAAATAAAGCCATATTAGAGGATGCACACCAGTCCCAAAAGAATCTCAGTATGGCATGGATAGATTATCAGAAAGCCTTCGATATTGTGTCACACGAATGGCTTCTCAAAATACTTGATATCTATAAATGTCCATTAATCATCAAAAGATTCTTCCAGATGACTATGCTGTCTTGGAGAGTGATTATGACAGCTCGTGGCTCCCAGGAATCGTTAACTACTGATCCGATTTACATTAGACGAGGGATATTTCAGGGCGACTCTCTGTCTCTTTTACTGTTCTGCATGGCTATAAATCCGCTTTCTTACATTCTGAACAAGTATGAAATGAAGGGCTTCAAACTTAAAGACAGCATATGGGTTAATCACCTGATATACATGGACGATCTCAAAGTCTACGCAAACAACAGAAGTAATCTAAAAGTATTATTACATAGTGTAGAGATATTTACAAACGACATTGGCATGGCATTTGGTTTTAGTAAGTGTAACGTTGTACATCTTAGCGCAGGACACCGAAGTAATGTTGAAGGAGAAGGACACATATTACTCAGTGGAGACACATTCAAAGAACTTGCCATACCAAACAGATACAAATACTTAGGAATATATGAATCAGGTAAAATAGAACATACCGTTATTAGGGACCAAATTACCAAAGAATATTTCCATAGGATCAAAAAGTTAATAAATACCCACCTAAATTCGAGAAATCTGATAAAGGGAATAAATACTTACGCTGTTCCGGTGTTACTCTACTCGTTCGGTGTAATCAATTACAAAAACAGGGATCTAAAAAACATAGATATTAAAACTAGAAAACTGCTAGCAATTAAACAAGCACAACAACAAAAAGCAGAAGTAATCAGACTGTACTTACCGGTTAACCAGGGGGGCAGGGGCTATTGAACGTAGAGTATATGTACAAAACACAAATGGTAAAATACCAGAATTACCTCACATCATCAAATAGCCATCTAGTCACAGCAATAGTACAACATGACACAAGTAGAGACAAATATTCAATAATAAAAGAAGCACAGCAAATAGAGGAAGAATTAAACTTACCACGAGGAAAAACACATACAGATGAAGAAATCAAAAAAGCAATAGTCAAGAAATATAACACAACATGGAGAGGAAAAACACTACATGGACAATTCCCTAACAAAGTCTTAGATCAGGGCAACATAGACACGGAGCTATCTTTTAAATGGATTAAAAAGCAACAGATATCTCCAAGCATTGAATCCTCCATATTCGCCATACAGGATCAAGCTGTTATGACACGACAACATCAACGTGACATACTCAGAGAACCAGTAGATGGAAAGTGCCGCTTATGTACGACCAAGGATGAAACAGCACAGCACATAATAGCTGGATGTGAGAAACTGGCGGGGACGTACTATGTCAAAAGACATAATAATCTCGTCCAGTACGTCCACTGGTGTCTGGCTCGAAAACATCTTATGGAGGTTTCTAACTTATGGTAGAAAGAAAATCTCACGCAACCACAGGTCAAAGAGAACAGTACAGCGAAAATTTTATGGGAAATACCTGTTCAAACTGATGTCACTGTAACGCACAATAGACCGGACCTAATCTACACAGATAAAATCAACAACAAAACATACCTAATAGATATAACAGTACCATCGGATTATAATATCGGTCCCAAGGAAATAGAGAAACTAAGCAAATACCACCTATTAAAAACAGAAATCAGTCGTTTATGGAATACACACACAGCAGTCATGCCGATAGTCATAGGAGCAACAGGAACAGTAGCCAAAAGCATTAAAAAATACATAGATAAGTTAGACGCAAATATTGATATAGGCATCCTTCAGAAACAAGCAGTAATACACACATCAGTCATACTCAGCAAAGTGCTTGGAGATACCGTCTTTGTAAACAACACACAAGACCAAACCACACAACAATCACCTAATACACAACATCTACCAGTTACACCAGATTTACAAACAAGAGGCAGAGGAAAACCAAGAGGAAGAGGTATTACACGCACACAAACAATACAAATACAAGAACAGTCATCCACGCAAGAATCATTTAACACACAGTCAACACCCGACACAATGCTTTCGTCATTCACACAGCAACCAACAATCACGCAACGATCAGCAGGCACAGTCAACTCACGAACAGTGTCAGACATGCAAGAGCTTTCGGTTGATATGGAGGGAAGAAGTGGAAGAAGAAGGATCAATAGCACACAGTCATCAAACACACATCACACGACAGACACACAACCACACATTCTGCCACACAACATTTGTAGAAGAAGAGGAAGGGGACGAGGAAACAACACAACACGTGCTAAAATATAGTAGGGGGAATGGCTACCTTCTTTCTCGCGGGCTGCGGGACGAGGTACCCATTAACACTGACACAATATTGTCGTGAAAGAGAAAAACTCTTGAAAAATAATAATACATATAAATATAGTAGAGAAACACTAATTTTTTTTTTAAAGAAACGCATTTTTCTGCGCTTGCGCTAAACCCTACGAGTTAGATCAAAATAATGGACTACAGTATTGCATAAGTTAAAAAGATCTACAGAAAAGGCGGCGCTGGTATATGTCTATCTCTTAGGGTTAACCCACAATAACCATTGTTTATCCTTTAATTTTTACTAGAAATAATGGATTATTTACGAAGCGATTTTAAGCAATACAGTATTAATCCTTATCCAATAAAGTACCATAAATACATTGTGTATTTAACATAGATCAATATGGTTATTTACAACTTGTAATTTAAATAAATATTTTTTGGAAGATATTACAAATTTATTATGCAGGAACATAGTGCCAAGCCTGTGTGGGTCGCTAGTACCTAATAAAGAGCAAAACTATTGCGCCTGTTGCCAATCGGTGTACTTTGCATCCGTTGGTTGTAGTCAGTTGAGTGGCTCTGATTGTATGGCCCACATGGTACATGGATTTTTCCTTAGTGCGAGTGTAAATATGCCTCAGAAGAAAAAACTACAAAAAATGTTTGCATGTCATCCCAAAGTTCAAAGTTACCAACCCTAGTGGGGAAGAGTGCAACAAGAATTTATATGGGTATAATTTTCCACACCAAAATTAATTAGTGGGGCAAAGTTGATATTCCACTTTGGCCCACTGATGGGGTCGCTTAGTGTAGCAAAGCAGAAGCACCCAGTCGTTCTCCCATTCGCAAATATTTTCATAAGTCATATTCTCAAATGATCGTTTTCTTTATTCCAGATAACAGTAGCAGTATCATGCTTGGAAGCGGACAATCAAGAAGATAGCGATAGAAATGAAATAAGATTAGAGAAAAGAGTTGCCAGACGGGACCCAATAGTAATGATAGAAACCCCTATAGATAGAGCATTGCAAAAATCTAAAGTCATATACCGAAGAGTATCGAATTCACAAAGATTCGCACCACACAGAGCTCAGCATGGAATTCCAAGACCGAGGTACAAAAGCCATAAACCTACGAAATTTCAAAGAAAACCAGGTAAGAAACTAAGAAATCACAGGTCCAAACACATAGCCTCAAAATATTTGCCATTAAGTAGTAAACACAAGAAACGCAACTCCAAACCAAGGTATGGACTTCCTTTTAAACGAAGACCTATATCCGAATTTGCACATTCGTCCAAGCAAACTCAATATTCCAACACTGCTCCTGGAAACACAGATTTTGGAGAGCCTCCTACGAATTATGCTAATGACTACATTCCTCCCAAAAAGAGTTACGGTGAGCCTCCTGTAGACTCTTATGGTGCACCCTTGAAATTAAATAGCGACGGAACAATACAAACTTCACCTCCACAAAGCTTTCAAGAAAGTACCAAAAAATACGAGAAACAAAATTATTATAATTATCAAACTTACCCTCCATGGGGTCACAATAAGGATACCAATTTCGCATACTCTAAAAAACGTCCATCTTACGCGAAGCCCGATTTTGACGAAACCTTCATAGCATCAATTCCTCAAGATTACAATGACGATTTTGATGAAGTTGAAGCATATCAACAAAAAATAAAACAGAAAAGATATTTAAAGAAAAATCCACAATACTTTCCCGATAATACTATTGCGGTGAATAGACCCTGGAGAGGTAATAAAAAGCCTGATAAAAATCCAGAAATAATCGTAGGTGGACAGTACGCTGAGCCTCCAGCTAGATATGCTGTAAGATTCAAGCCTAGTGCACCAATGTTTGATGATAATGAAGATTCTTTTGTACCAGGTTATGACAACCATGGAATTGGATCATCGGCAACCAACTCACCTTACGTGAATTATAAACATAGCAATATGGCGTTTAGTCCCCAAAACCTAAACGACGCATTCAGTATAATAGATAAATAGTATTAGATATTATGATTGGCTAATTCATATAAGAAGAATGGACAAATTTATTTAATTGTTTTGAACTTAAAGTTAAAATATATTTTAATTCAATGATTGCATGTCTAAAATCATCTGCATTTAACTTGATTTCATAACATTATTGATTAAGGTATCTGTTAAGTAATGGATTGACTGTTTAAGGAACTTAATATTTTCACAAAATTTCCAATGAGATCGAAAAAACATCTTAATGATGCATTTAAGTTTGTTTTCTAATTCGAAAAGATTTTTTCTTAGATCTAAGAAATATTCATTGTGAGATTGGGTATACGCTGAAAATTATGAAATTTATCTATAGATGATGTTTATTTTGTGTAAGATAGTTTTAGAATTTATTAAATGTAGCGAAAACTTACACGTATGTACTCTCGACTTGAACTTAAGGGCTTCACACATATTATGGTCCATAAATAATGCTGATTTGGTTATATTGACGTTAAATATTTTATTCATTATAAATATGTGAAATCTGAGGGTTGACAAAATAAATGAGTTTCTCCATTCCTCTTTTTGATCGCTGATTTCAGCTTATATCTATTTATGTACAATATATTAGATAATAACTTAGTCCACCGTATATTTTTGTAAGAAACCTCGTGAAGACGGATCAGTCCCGGTAGCATGGTATTTTTGTTTAGATGCATGTCTCTAGAAATGATGATGGAATTATGAAATTTATTGAGGGTAGCGCTAAAGGAGAACGATCTCTGTGTATGAAAAAACGTCCATCGAATAACACAAATTGGCGGCGCCATGGTAGCAATAGGTGTACTATGCCAAATCGAATGCCAAATAATCGAATATCAATTGATCGACCACTATAAATCGAACATCCAAATACTCGAACGTTCATGAAATCAAATGTTTAATATTTCGAACATTCAATATATCGTACACTCAATACATCGAGTATTCAAAATATCGAATGTTTGTTTGATCGAGCGTTCAACGCATCGCATATTCATTCTATCGAAATATCAATATAGGTACTGAATACTTTCCATAGGGGTGGGAGTCCTCTCGCTCGGCAGCATGATTGCAGCAATGGTGCGGAGCGCGAGCGCGTGGGCCGCCGCCACCTCCTTCTGGGAGCGCGCCCGGGAGAGGTTCAGAACTCTCCCGGCCCGCCGAGCCCGCAACATGCTCGCCGCGCGTCGCAGGCGACTCAGGCGCCGGAGGTCGCTTAACGACCTCCGTCCTCCATGAGCGCAGGCCTGGGGGCGGCAGGTGAGGCCGCCTATCACCCCAGCAGAAGCAGGCTGGGACGGTGGGGCGACTAGCGCCCCTCTCCCAAACCGGGGCAAGACGGGGACACCGTGGTTCCCAAACCCGAGAACCGGAACCCGGAAACCGGAGATGGCCCAGGGTCAGTCGGGGTGCGAGGAATATGCTCTATGGGTAACCTTACACCCTGGCGTCTGTAGACCCAAGACGGCGTGTTCAAGCCCGACATAACCACCCCCGCTGGCCGGCGGGGGGTATCCGAAAAAAAAAAAAAGGTACTGAATACTTTTTATTATGGTAGAATACAAGAAAAACACAAAATTTACTAATAAATCACATGTAATCTTTTTAACACCCCGACTCAGAGTACTCCGACTCGGATAGGTTAGGTTAGAAGGCTAGGGCGGGAGCTCCACTCGGCTTCGCTCCCGCCTTAGGCATCGTGGTGATTTTTTTTAAACCATCCAGAAATAGGCAAAGTATCCAGTACCTATATTGATATTTCGATAGAATGAATATGCGATGAGTTGAACACTCGATCAAACAAACATTCGATATTTTGAATACTCGATGTATTGAGTGTACGATATATTGAATGTTCGATATATTAAACATTCGATTTCATGAACGTTCGAGTATTTGGATTGTTCGATTTATAGTGGTCGATCAATTGATATTCGATTATTTGGCATTCGATTTGGCATAGTACACACCCGGTAGCAATAGGGTTATGATTTAAATTACTAAATTAATAATTCATTAATTAATTTTAATTATTTGTAGCTCTGCTTTTGGTACAAACCAAAAACCCAAATTAAAAAATGTTTTACAATTTCTCTTTTCACTTTAAATAGTAAATGAATAATAATTTTAAAGTTAACAACTAAAATAATGCCATCTTTAACAAAATGTTAAATACACACCAAACCCCTTTGCTATATTAGCGGTATTTTGGCGGGTTTTGATTTTTTTATTTATTTGTCTTGTCCCCTATTCTCCTTCAAATTTACCACAGATTTTGATTTTATCACAGAAAACTTGTCACGTGATCAAATCGACACCTTTCATTCATTGAAAAGACTGAGAGGCAAGAATCTTTAATACCATGTTACACGGTCTTCGAGCTGGTAGACATTTTTGAGTAGGAGCTTGAGGCAATCAGAATTTTTTTTAGATGCCTCATAATATCTTAATACAGAATCGCAGACCTGGGGGAAGCGATCATTTCTTTTTTCCTTGATTTTTAGAACAAATAACACAAACTCCTTTACTACCCGACATTATAAAAAAATGTTTTATTTATGAAACGTGCTTTTTAGGTATACATATAACTTGCCTCGAGCATCTTTGTGTATTTTTGCAAGCATCTTGCAAGGTTAAAATCCCTCGCAAATGGCTTGGCTTATTTATTTTCTTTACTTTTAAATATTTAACTTTACTTTAAAAAAATATATTTTTAATGTTTGATAGTATAGTAGTTGTAAAATGACCGCTACCCTCCAGCCAGGTCTGGGTTTATATATTCAAAAAATTAAGAGAGAAGCATCAGACATTTTCAAATTGCCTCAAACAACTACCCAAAAATGTCTACCAGCTTTCACTCTAACAGGGACAGAAATAAAAAGCAACTGCTTGACTTGTGAGCTTTGTAAGAATGCCTCGTTTCAGAAATTAGTGTAAATGATTTCCTTAACCGGACGCGTAGAAGATTTTCAAAATTGTCCTGAAGGTGTAGATTAGAATTGTATGTATACAGGATGTGTCCAAGTAAACCTGTCACAATTTAATTTATATTAAATCATTATAATTATAAATGTGTTTCTATTAATGTTACATTTTTAGCTTCACCTGTATCATCTTCTTATATAATGGAATCATTCAAGGTAATTTTCATCAACTTCAAGACATCTGATTAAATTCCTAATTTGTATTAAGGGTTCATTCCCCTGTTCCTAGTAGCAATGCTATGTCCGTTTGGATTGACAAGCCACTTTAGATTTTAAAAGGAAACTCACCCCCGTATTTTAGTAGGGGGGTAGATAATTTTGTAGGACAAAAGTCTGAAATTTGTAGTGAAATATATTCAAAATTATATCATTGTAAAAGTGGCTTCTCAATCTAAACATCTGAATTGAGCAGCCAACCGGAGCAAGGAAAGTATCCGAAGAATATTTTTGAAAATACAGTACCTACTAAAAATCTAAGTCTAGTACTATTGATATTCAAGAATATGCAATACTTTTAATGTTGCTCCTAAATCATACATAAGAGCGTGAATTTCCAAGAAAGTAATAAGTCAATTTTTATATTCAATGCCAAAAACATTTAGTAATAAGTGTGTTTCAATTTGTAGTATTTATGGCGAAATGTAAAACTGAGTGATTTTAGTAAATAAACGCATTTTATTTGGCTCCTCAATCCTGACGTTCTGCATAATAGATAATTGACTGTAGGTCTCCTGAGATCACAACGAAGGGAAAAAACTTAACACTAACATTTAGTATAAATGTCTACTGAATACATATGCACAGATTAACATTGTGTTGATTAACAATCGGCAAAACAAATTAATTTTCGATAATCATTATAATTTGCTATAAAAGGGTGACCATGTTAAACCATGTCTGTATGGATTGAGAAGCCACTTTTCATATCTTCTTCTTCTTCTTTTCTCATGAATTTATTCATATACTTAGCTAATACGTTGGAAGTTTAAAAAAAAAGTAGGTTCGATCCTCGATACAGAGCGAAACACGATGATTGAGCAGCAGCGGAGTGGGAACTCTTATTCCCACTCCGCTGCGATAAGCGACCGTAGTGCGTGCGCGTGAGAAAGTGGCACGTGGCGTAGCCTACCATCACGTCTCGGTCATGGGTCGTGGTCCACCTGCTTAGTCCACCTGGGTGGACCACGGGCACTTTTTCTTGCCCGTGGTCCACCTCAGTTCACCTAGGTGGACCACGGGCACTATTTTTTGCCGGTGGTCCACCTATAAAAAATAATATGCAATCTCTTTCCTATTGATCTTTGTTTAGTTATTATACTATTTCCATTTCTTTAGTTTCTCGATGACAGCTCCTGTGGAAACTTGAACGAGCGTCTTTTTTACATGATGTATACATTATTTAATAAAAATAGCTTGATTCGTATGAAGACGCGTCGGACGGCGGTAACGGCAGTCAGTATAAGTCACCAAGGGTCCTGGGTACTGCGTGCATTAGAACGAGCTAGAAATTTCTGTAGGATTCGCTTTGGAAAAGTTACGTTGATTTCACTGTACTTAAATATTATTATTTTTTTACTTGTTACTTGATGATTATTTCAGTAAAGTTTTCTTCGGCATTAATTTGTTTTTTCCAGTTTAATTTGTTCTGTCGTATTCATTTTTCAATAGTA
The DNA here is from genome assembly GCA_946251805.1 of Cybosia mesomella. Classification (NCBI taxonomy): domain Eukaryota; kingdom Metazoa; phylum Arthropoda; class Insecta; order Lepidoptera; family Erebidae; genus Cybosia; species Cybosia mesomella. The sequence goes on from OX276409.1 coordinate 21,801,929, forward strand.
GTAAAATGACAGGATCAGATGGAATTACTTTTAGGTGGACCACGACCCATAGTCATTTTTATTTGCACATTACTCAGCATTTAGGTGGACCACCGGCAAGAAAAAGTGCCCCTGGTCCACCCAGGTGGACTAAGCAGATGGACCACGACCCATCGATCTCACGTCTTAGTAGGAGTGATCCCGTAGATACTTAAAGGCACATCTTGCTTGCCTATACCTACTATTGTACCTTTTTTTTTCGTGCGGAAATCCCTTCGATAACCCCCCGCTGGCTAGCGGGGGCGGTTATGTCGGGCTTGAACCGACTAAAACCGCACGCCGTCTCTGGTCTACAGACGCCGGGGTGTAAGGTTGCCCATAGAGCATATCCCTCGCACCCTGACTGACCCTGGGCCATATCCGGTTTCGAGATGGCCCCCTCGGGTGTTACTATTGTACCTACCTTTTTAAAATTACTAGCACGTGACAAAATTCAAAAGGTGTGTTGACTTCAGGGGTGTATTCCCCGTAGATACACTTTTCTCGTGGATACACTACAAAAAACTCCGCTTTCGACTACGTGTCCGCAGTGACACTTTCCTTGGGAGGACAATAAAAAGAGGAAAGAGGCAGGTGGTAGGGTCAAGCAACAGTCATTTTGGCCGTTGCATGAATGGGCCGACTCGACCGGGGAAGCACCACCCTCTTACAGAATATCGACGCCAAGGAACAGTAGGTATTTGAACTGTTGCGTTCCGTTTGGTGAGTGAGAGTGCCGGAGCCCAAACTCCTTTCCCATCCCCTCTCTTTTACAGGGTCGGCAGCGCGAGTGTGACGCCACTGGTGTTGCACACGTCCATAGGCCGCGGTAACCACTTACCATCAGGCGGACCGTGTGCTTGTCTGCCACCTTAATGGTATAAAAAAAAAACAATAAAAGAAAGACCTATGCAAAATGATTTGCTATAGACGCAATCTGGCCTGATATCGCATCGGCATTATAAATAGGCCATTTTTAGAAGGTTATAGAAAATTCCTTATAAAATGTTGGTTGGGCCGGGTTTTGGAGTTTTTCATTAGTGGCCTCATATAGTCACTGTCAACACTGCATGCTTTCACTGATGCGTCGTCTCGCTACGGTGGTAATGGAATTAAACAGGTCTAGATCAAGATCTCGAGATACGAAGTTCCTTGATCTAGAGCTGTTAAAGCCATTGCTTGCATGATTGAAAAAGGAGTTTTGTCAGAGAAAAACAGATGCATGCATAGATTTAGGTCTGTTTTGATCTGATTGGTGGCGTGTTAAATCATACACAATAACACAATACGAAAGGTTTATCTTGTCCAAAAAATAATCACATCTATTCACTTACACTTGGCCTTTTTATGCTTCTTTATGATTTTAATTATCTTTTTACAAGCAATTGGAGCTATTATTATTATGCCGGCTGCTATAAAAAGGGTCAGATAACTAACACAAGCACATCTTGTATGCAATAACATGAACGGAAAAGCCATCGTAACTTAACAAGATAAAAACACACTTTATAGAATTCTACTGTTCTTCACAATTTAAGATTTCGGTAATATACAATTTCGACAAATGAAAGATAATTTGTTCTTGAATTTGAAACCTATGATTACAATCTAAGAATCTGTAGAGATATGCAAATGCTATTTTAAAATTCAATACGGTTTAATATTACAGATGTTTAGCCGTGTTCCCAGTTGTGGAAGGCAAATGTGTTCAATTCAAAGATTTATCCGTGCACACAGGATCTAAACAGTTCGTACAGTTTACTACCTGAAACAAAATTATAATAATTTAAAGTCAAGTAAGCTTATCACATGTAACACAATCAATTGCGTCTATTCAAGATTTCTCCCTTTCTATTTATAACTCACCATTCAGAAACAATGCATATTGGACGCTTTCCCCAATAATTTAGTACTACCCAGTAGATATAAACTTACTTACTAAAGGATATGATAGGCTATTAAGTAAACTCAAACTTAATAACAAATATTTTATTTACATTACAATATAAACAAAATAATGTTTTTCATATAAACACTATAAGCGGCAACTCACTTTCTTCTTTTGTATGAGGCCAGCATACTTGTTATAATTTTATCAAAAGCTATTGGAGCTAGAACTATCAAAAGTGCTCCCGCCATAGCAGTCGCTGAACCCATACATACTAAATTTGTTCCTACTAATGGACACATAGGCATTGTGAATGATTAAAATGACTTTTCAACTAAAGAATATCACCAAGTTACTGCTCGTAAATGTAAATCAGTATATAAAACTAAATTGACAAAATCTAATATTTCATAATTTAATCCCGTGACTTGGATTGAACTTGTGATCAATAAGGCTTGCCACAAACTGGACAGATGGGTTCAGCGGGACAATGGCAGTGGTGTGCAAATATATATCGCATCCAGAATGGCACGCAGGCTAAAGCAGTGGCAGCAGCAATTAAAGTAGATAGAGGTATGCAAATTGGCATTCGTACGAGACTATGGTCGATTACCTGAAACAAGGTAAAAGTGCTGATAATAGAGCAGTTGACAATATGTTCTCAACGAAAATTGGAATAGAATTACACGGGTAAGATGAGAATTTGAAAAGAAAGATGATAGAAGTTGCAAAAGTTTTATTCTAAAAGGAAAACTAGTTTGCAATAACTGCCTAGGCCTGATTAAAATCTTTTCATATTGAGAAGTACGGTCAACGATTATCGTAACCATCTTTACCTTCATCACTTTGTCAATGAAAATATAACTTTTCTTTTAAAGAGCGCCAATTTGGTAGTTAATGGTTCATTTCATTTTTGCCTATTGAATTATGATTATACTTCAAAATAAGGATCCAGTCAACCACCCTATTTGTAAAGATTATATTTGTTCAAGTGTTATTTTATCATTAAGAAGTATGGAGGATAGAATTCGTTGACATTTTGTTAAGTAAAGCTTTTGAGTTACTTGTCATTTTGAAATTACATTGTTTAACCACACACTGAATAATCAGAACGCTAAATATTAGTGTCTTTGTTCCTTTTACAAAGTTTCTTTCCGTTTTCCATTCCAAGTGTAAAATAGAGAGGTAACTAAGAGTTAATCTAACTTTGACAACAATTTACTGATAGCATTGCAAACACAGGAATCAGCACTTTTACACAAATTTAAAAAATTTCTATGAATAAAGTCTATATAAGTTGAGAAAGAGTACATTTTAAATGAAATTACGAAGTTCACAACAAAAAAACTTTATTACATTTTTCGTAATAAAAGAAAACACGAGGACACTATTAAAATCATGATTCAATTATCGTTTACTCTTAACGAAACATTTCAATAACTTTTCGCAGACCAGAGGTCCACAAGCTATACAGCTAGCTGCTATCAGGGCCGTCGCACAGCTCATGCAAATCATCCTTCCAGTTCGCTACAACAGCCCCTCGCCCCCGTGGTTGTAGATTCACTCGGTTTACGCACTCCGTATATACTTGCAGACGAGTACCTGAAACAAAAAACAGATCTGTTACAAGATTAATACAAAAAAATGTATACTTCAGAAGCTTGTTAAAGACATTATAAAGTATTTAATAAGCTTGACGGGACTTAACGTAAGTCTGCGGGAAGTGGCTTCTTAGTGTGAGCACAAGTTTTTAAAGAAATAAAACGGAATTTGATCACGGTGTAAATTGATAAACCAAAAAAAAGTTGAATTCAAAATAAAACTGGTATGTTCTTTTAAGCTTTATTGTTAGTTTATGTTACAATGTAATGCACAATTATTATACATTCTTATATTATCGGGTACAACACTTATTCTCGTTTTTATCTTCTTTCTTCTTCTCTAAACATGATATAATATTTTCGCAAATTATCGGCGCTATTATAACTGCAGCAATTATAATGAACAAAGTGCCAAAACTAGCAGTCAGCATGTTTATGTACCCTCAGAATAATATTTTAGAATGATAGGTTCAGAAGGAGATGGCGCTTTAGATCGCAGCAGTCGGTGGACAGATACGGCAGTATTGAAAGTTGCCGGCCGCTTATACCCAGGGTCTACTGCGATCTGGAACAAAAATCGAAGTAATTTTGGAATTCGACATGATATTACAAAATTAATAAAATGAAGATGCTTATCTGTAACTCTGGCTTTACTTGTCCATGCACAAAAACACATTTTAACTGTCAAATAAGGATGAAATAAGAAGTTAATACCATTCACCAAGGCCGATCGACTTCAATTTCTTTTGCAGGAAAAGGATTCTGTGCTGAAGTACAAAAAATATGCCGTGCTATCGTGCTATAGGACATGACATAATTTCTGTGTTGAATTACGAGAAAGATTTATTAATCTTTATGTATAACACAAGAAAGAGATAATATATCTCTTTCCTGTATACCAAAGACTTCTACACAAAAATATTAGCAAAATTTCTGTGCTAAAGTACAAGAAAGAATTTGTACTGAAGTGCAAACATAACGTTTGTTTTATAGGAAAAAGATTTTGAGTTGAGGTACAGAATCATTAAACAGAAAAAACTTTCGTGATAACTTAGAGATAATATAAAAATACATTAAGTACTGCATACCCAAAGACAAGTGTTCTAAAATAAAAATAAAACTAGAAAGAAGTTTCAGAAGATACAAATGAAAAATGATACTTTCCAATTGTGAAACTGAACTGTGAGAAATAAGATACCTAACTCAAACATCTTCCAACACACACTAGTAATATGTATAAGTCTTGGATGCCGAATTTGTGGATGAGTCACAAATTGGGCATATACATGGAAAGCACCAAGTATGCATAAAAAATATTTGTTTAGATAAGGTCAAAACAAATAATTTACCCATACTGATCACAATTTAATTTACACAAGAGCTACAAACACGAAAAGGCTGTCAAGTATTGAAGCGTGCAACTATAGTAGAACAACCAAAATACTAGAAGCGGTTGCTATTAACAGTATACGCAGTGAGGCCACTAAACTATTTTTATAACTAGTATAGACTTAGCAACTTACATGCAAGGGCCAGCTCTACTGGACCTGACACAGCGAGGTACAGAACATTTGTAACAATTAGACGCTAAAAGATAATCCTGATATCAAAATTATCTTAGCGACGTTCCACAGTAATTTATCAAGCATATTGTTTTCACAGAAATTTTATTCACATGATATTTTTCTTGCGGTATCTGACAGCAAATATACTATCAAACGTTTATTCTAAATTTAAATTTTATTCATAAAACTCTATTACTGTCATTGGTTAAAGAGACAAAGAGACAGAAGTAAAAAGAGTTTTTAAGGTTATCAATATAACAATACTGCTTCAAGACTGCTTCCTTATTTCTACATCTCTCCTATTTCATCCTATATTCCTTATTTCATCAACCTTAAAGGAATCCTTATCAAATTACGTATATTGCATATTATTTATGTCTATCTAACCCGTTTCTGTTTCTTGGGCCATAAATTCTTCACAATTTTGAGAAAAATTTTGCACCTACGAAGTTGATAACGAATCGGTTGATGGTCATGGCATTCGCTAAATTTCTGATTTTATTCTACCAACTTTTCTTTGGGCAGATAATGGATTCTCACATTTTAATTTGGAAGAATTGCAAGACATATCTGAATATTATTTACTTATTGACTTTACATGTTCATTCCGACAACGGCACTTGGGGAGGACACCGTGCGGTTTTAGTCGAGACACGACATAACCACCCCCGCTGGCCGGCGGGGGGGTATCCGAAGGGATTTCCGCACGTAAAAAAAAAAAAAAAAAAAGGCGAAAGCCTGCAGAGTTTCGGTATGTCTAATGTTGTTTTACTGTTAATTAGTTTTTAATTATTATTTTTAATTTAATTATAGTTTTACATATATTTTTTAAAGATATGAACTAGGTATGTCCCCGCGTTTAGACATACCAACTTACATAGGCTTTTTTGCGTATCAGGAAAGGGGAAATGAATGGACTTTTTACTAGGCATGGATCTCACGCATTTGGCGTCAGGCTTTTTTAAGTATGAAATACTGACAAATTTTGATTATATACTTATTGACCCTCGACACAAAAACGACGAGGCATTATAAATTTAACGTGTCTGTGTTGTGTGTGTGTCTTTGACATTGTAGCTCCCAAAAGGATGAACCGATTTTGGATGATTCTATTTGTTTTTTTTTGTTCTTAGCTAAGTCGGGGGGCTAATATTTTGAATTGTTATTTTACGTATTGTGTTGTTACCTCATATTGTTTAGAATTTAATTCGAAACATTACAGAAAATAAATTGAAGTATAAATGAATAACTGGTATCTTGGCTCAAACTTTTATACAAGAGCTGAAGATTTCTAGAGATTATAGCCATTCTAGCATAAACATGTACCATTTACCTCTTATATGTCTGTCACTGGTCTATGACAACTACAGAGTAATTAAAATATATGACAACTTAAGTCATATCGTACTTGTACTTACGCAGCGTGTATAACGGGTGTCTCAGTAAGAGTGCACTTTCTCATTTTAAAATAAAAACAAGTATTTTATGACAGAGTTGTGATATTTTTATTGTACTGTAAAGAAGACATGTTCCGATTAAGTATGCAATAAAATATCCGGCAAATGACCCCCACGGCTCCGATGACAGGCCATTAATCTTTTCATGAAATTTTCCATGACTTTTGCACAGAGATGTAGCTATATCTCACCGATGACGCGTTGGATTTCCGATTTGAGCTCAGGAATTGTTTCGGGTTTATTCGCATAAACCCCAAAGGAAAAAATCGCACGGCGTTAAATCGCACGATCTTGTAGGCCAGTTGACATCAGAATTTCGTGAGATAATGTGTTCTGGAAATCGTTCCTGCAATAAGTCGATTGTTTCATGCACGGTGTGGCAGGTTGCGCCGTCCTGCTGAAACCACATGTTGTCCAGATTCATGCCGTCCAGTTGAGGCCACAAGAAGTCTGTTATCATATTCCTGTAACGAATGCGGTTCACAGTCACTGCAATTTCGGCCTCATTTTCAAATAAGTAAGGTCCAATCGCGCCGCCTGACCAAAATCCGCACCAGACAGTTACTCGTTGTGGGTGCATTTGTTTCTCATGGATTGCGTGAGGATTTTCTGAGTCCTAAATTCGACAATTTTGTGTATTCACGAAGCCATTCATATGGAAATGCGCTTCATCGGAGAAAATTACTTTTTTCGAAAAATTGGCATCGACTTCACTTTGCTCCATTACCCAATTTTTTGACCACTCTTCGAATTGGTCAACCATTCGAAGAGTGGTTGGTGCACGTTAGGCGGTTTAAGCGTAACTTTCCCCATTTTTGAAATGAGTTTTCACAATTATACGCGTTGTTCTTTCGAAAAGCACTCCATTTTTAATAATCGAAATAAACAGAGGTGACAGCTGTCAAATTTCAGAGTTGCCATTATATATTATTAGTTACTAGCGGCCCGGTACGTGCTTCGCTACGTCAAAATGATCCGCCATGTATTGAATTCAAGGGCTTACCCGGGGTGCCCGGCAACGGACACTTGGGGAGGATCAATCCCTTCGGATACCCCCCACCGGCCAGCGGGGGTGGTTTAGTCGTGTATCGACTAAAACCGTACGGTGTGCGCACGAAAAAAAAAATATTGAGACATTTTCTTAATATTTTTTTCCGTAAGAACCTTGTACAGCGTATTAGAAAACTACAAAAAAAAAATCAGCCAAATCGGTCAAGCCGTCTTCATGCTATGTCGTGACAACGGAAAACGGGTTTCATTTTTATATATATAGATAATTGCATGAAAAAAATATATTCCAATTTTAAAAAGTGCACTCTTACTGAGACACCCTTTATATTTATATATTATAATATATACAGCGTATATACAGCGGTATAAATGCCATATTTACAAAATGTTTAAGCCTCAGAAAAAGTAACTAATTAAATCGGAGAAAAAGTTCATGTAATTGTTTTAATAATAGAATTTATAACTGTAGAAGATAAATATTATAAAAATTCAATATATTAAAATAGGATCCGTTAAACTTTATTTAATTTACAACAATCACACATAGATACTTATAATAATTTCAACATTAACTTAACTATAATTATCTAGCCGCAAACGCCATCAAGATTAACCTTAATTTACTCTAGAAACTTAGTTTAGTTCCTAAACTTCACTAAATTAATTAATTAAAAACAGCACACACCATAAAAAGTAGGGAGTACCTATTTAATGCTAAAACTAAAGTAAAAAGTTTCTTCTATTCCACTAAGTTCAACCAGTTGAATTAATAACACCAAAAAAGCCGATTATTTAAACTTTGTTTTTTTTTGTTTGTATAAGTTGAACTTCCTGGCCAAAACTGATCCTATTAGTTCAACTTTCTATTTAAAAAAATCAACTCTGTCTTTTTTTTTTAAAGTTGAAATAATAGGTGTCGAGTAATTCTTGCCAATCGACGTCGTCTAGTAAACTGGTAACTTGCTCAAAAGGCTGGCAGCATTCTTCTTCATTCTTTGTGCTATGCCATCTCTACCAGTCGACAGTCCTACCTAGCCGTAGTCGTGTGTAATATGGTATCATAACTGATAGCATAATAATATTATGAAGAATGTTGATATAATTTTGATATATTCTGCTATAAACTCGTAACTAAGCATTGAAAATAAAACTATCTGTACAATAACAACAAAATTATATAAACTAAAATATTTAACATAACATAACTTCACGCCTGTATCCCCGAAGGGGTAGGCAGAGGTGTATTACACATCCCACGATTCGCCAGTTATGTTAAGGTCCCAATGTAATAGGGGGCGAGCCTATTGCCATCTACCGCGCACATGATTAAGCGAGCGATTATTAACATTTATTAATGCACACAGGAGGGTAGGCGCACAGTACCACTGTTCACATCGAGTCCGTTTTTAAAGTGCATTATAAAACATATTTCCCATAAAATAGAAGCCGAAAGTGTATAAACCTGTGAAATAGTACCAATTCTTACCAGGACTGCATGGAGAACTAAGTGAACATTCAGTGTTTCGAAATATAAGTTTCAAAACAACGATCAGCTGTGTTGTGTCAAGTCAATCAAAACATTAGACTGGCGACCAAAGTTTTATATTATTTTATTTTATTTTTTCGGAACTGTACTAATGTTAACAATAGCAAGGTAAATAACATAATGATGGCCAAATAAAAGTTTTCACAGATAGCTTCAAGTACTTACATACATACAGCTAAAGAAACACTCCCACACACCCATGCGAGTTCAGTTAAGAAAAAGAAAAGAAAAAAAGAAGGATGTTCGTTCCATTCATTGCTTAAAGCAACATTCACACAGAATCTTCTTCAATTTTACAGTACTAATTGTAAACAGATCTATGTCAACGTTCCTGCAAACCATATTAAAAGAACGGCTTGCCCTTATTAAATATGAATTTTGTCTGTACGTAGTCGTTGTTAGAGGAGTGTATATCAAATTTCGTCGACGTAAAAAGGTTAACGATACGCACAAGCCTATTTTATTAACTAATTCAGTATCTGTTGATCCATTGAAAATACTAAATAGAAAAGATAAATCCGCTATTTTTCGTCGCTCAGAGTAGTTTTTAATAATAGAACAATTCAGGTAGTTATTTAAGGTTCGTAAAAACCAAACAATTATAACCAATCAAGACTAAATAATCAAAACATAATTTTAAAAGTGCTTGTCATTATCAACTCAGGCCATAGAACATAATACGTTAATACAGCCAACGCCATCTATCGAAAACCTTGAACAGCTCATAGCCAAACACGCAAGAGATACAATCGACCTAAAACTCATCACTCATAAACTCACGCCTATATCCCCGAAGGGGTAGGCAGAGGTGCTAGCACCCACATTTCGCCAGTTTATGTTTAGGTCCCAATGTAATAGGTGGCGAGCCTATTGCCATTAACCGGGCACTTATAAACCTGCGGTAAATACACACATAACTTCGAAAAGCATCGAAAAGTCATTGGTGTGTGCCATGGTAAAACCTGGGATCGAACCCGAGACCTCGTCTCAGCAGTCCATTACCCATACCACTAGGCTACCGCGGCTAAAACGATCGACCTAAAACTACAAAATCGAGTTAACTTAGCTCTATGTTTCATTACATAATCAATAGAGGGCCCTATTCGCAAATTTGTCATTTATCACTTTTAAACCATGGATGAAATTAAAATCATACTGGAAAACTTGCAAAAGGAAATGAAACAACAAAAAATAGATATGCTCGATATGAAAGAAGATATTAAAACTACAATAAACAATAATATAAAATGAATGATAAGTTCAGAAGCTTGGAAATTAAAACTGAAAATTTAGAAAAGAAATTAGAGGAACATTCTTCGGTTATAAGAAATTTGGAAAGATACATTAGACGTAAAAACCTGCTTATTTTTGGAGTAGAGGAACGAGAAAAATCCTATCACGATTTAGAAAAGACAATTACAGATATAATAAACAAATATTTTAACTTGCAGAACAAAAATGGTATAGAAGTTGTCAGAAGACTTGGTGGAAAGGGTCAGAAGATCAGACCTGTTATTGTAACATTTAGCACAATGGGATTAAAAATAAAAATCCTGCAAAACCAAAACTGTCTAAAAATATCACCTTATTATATAAAATAGGATTATCCCATAGATGTCTTGAACAAACGTAGAGACCTACAAACCCAACTGAAAGAAGAAAGAGAATCAGGAAATAAAGCTTTAATAAATTATGACAAGCTAATCGTGTTATCCAACGAAAATAAAAACATACCACAATACCATACAAACAAAAGGATTTTATCTGAATCACCAGAAATACTGACACTCAACAGCCAAAGAACCACTGAAACCAAAAAACAGCCTGTAAAGAAAACTAAGACAACTTGTATTATGAAGAATTATAGCCTACAAAAACCAAAACTTGTTTACAACACCGAATGTACTTCGCTCGAACAAGCACTATCGGCAGAGCACTATGAAACAGAATAGCAACCAAAGAACGCCCCTCCCGATCTCCCAATTCGGCCGGTCACCGTGGGAGAAAAAGACCAAGACCCTCCAGAGACAATTACCTCAAATAAGTTAGAGCATACATACAATAATCTACTCTATATTGCGACATACAACGTAAACACTTTTTCAACATACACCCGCCTTTTTTTTTTTTTTTTACGTGCGGAAATCCCTTCGGATACCCCCCCGCCGGCCAGCGGGGGCGGTTATGTCGGGCTTGCACCGACTAAAACCGCACGCCGTCTCGGGTCTTCAGACGCCGGGGTGTAAGGTTACCCATAGAGCATATCCCTCGCACCCCGGCTGACCCTGGGCCATCTCACCACTAACAGCATCGCTCATCCTGTCTCCTCTGAAAGCAGAGGAGTACGGAGAGCGATGTGTTCCCGCCACGTTGGGTATTGGCCGACGATCAATGCCAACCCTATGAAGGGGTGAAGGGGAAGCCATTGACCGCCGCCCAGGGTGTACCGGCCGCTCCGATTCCGTTCCCTCTGGACTGGAGCGGGATCGGAATCGGAGCGACACTCGAGGAGGTTACCCAACACACACCCCTCATGAAGAAATACCTCAAAGCTCACATCAGAACGAGTGGCTTTATTGACGCTAAACATTAACGGTTTCAGAATAAGTATAATACAAGCGTATGCTCCAACAGAAGCTGCAAAGGACGATGAAATAGAGCTTTTTTATGACACCATCGACAAAGCCTTGAAAATATCAGAGAAGAACGTAATAGTCATGGGTGACTTTAACGCCAAAATTAGTCAACCAAAACCAGAAGAAAATATGATTTTGAAAAACCACGGCACAAGGAACAGCAGAGGTGAACGACTAATAGCTTACGAAAATAAACTTTCTATTATGAACACTTTTTATAAAAAGAAAAACAGCCCAAGATGGACCGGGCGCTCTCGGTGGTGCTTATAAAGATGAAATAGACTATATATTAACTAATTTGCAGAACAATGTGCAGAATATACAAGTCATCAACCTGGATTTCCCTACAGACCACAGATTCTTAAGAGCAACATTTCTAATACAAAAATTAAAGATAACTAGAATGAATTATGCTAGCAACTCAAGAAGCTCACTAAAATAAAATGAGGAAGAAATATCAAGATTCAAACAGTCACTCACTGAATGCAACGAAGACCTAATGCACTGCCAAGAAATCAACTCTGTACAGGAATGTTATGACAAAATAGTTAACATTTTGGAAACTAGTTTGAAGAAAGCTTACATACACAACATAGATAGAGGAAAAAAGTAGTGTGATATCAACCCATACTAGACAGCTAATACAACGTAGAAGGGTTCCACAAGAAACTAAACCAATGACGCGAGCTATGAAAAATGATTTGAAAGCACTGTACAAACTGATAAGCAAATATGTTCGAAAAGACTACTCAATTCATCGAAAACTTACTATCGAAAAGCATGTTAATTCCACAGGAAGTTTTAAAAAAGCTTATAAGGAACTTCCATCTCATAAAGTATGGATAGAAGGACTTCACAATGCTCAAAAAAAAAAATCCGTTCCCGCAGGGGGAACGCACAGGTAGATTTCGTGAAGCAATTAATATTATTTTATATAGAGAACTACGGACTTTAAACAGTTTAATTTTTTTTCTCGAAAACGGTAACTTTTAGCGAAAAACTTTTCAGACATTTATTTTAGACTCAAAAATGGCCTATCGATTAAAAATGTTTCCGACAGCAAGAATGTTCACCGGTTAGAAGTTATGATTTTTTTCCCGAAAAATGTTGGTTTTCCCCCCCCTCCACAAAAAAAAAACGAACAAACGAATAAAAACAACGCAAAGCCGTAAAGATATCCTAAACATAGCAACCAGCTTTTATGAAAACCTGTACAGTGCCCCAGTACATCAACACACTGATCAAAATGAATTAGAAACTGATGAGAATGACATAGATATAAAACCAGTGGATGATATAGAAATTACAATGGTTTTTTTTAATACCATGTAGGTGACAGACAAATTCACGGCCCACGGAAGCGGTTGCCGTGGCCTATTAAAAGGTTAAAACTAGAGAAGAGTCCAGGACCTGACAGAATAACAAACGAGGCCATAAAAACAGCTGGTGCATGCCTAGTAGACCCTCTGACTCATCTTTTTAACTTAATGTTAAATTCCTCTACAACACCTATACAGTGGTCTGACTCAGTTATTCGGCTTAAGTCAGATTCTGTTTAAGACAGATTCTGCTTACGACTGATTCTGTTGACGACAGATTCGCTTTAAGACAGAATTTGTACCTTCGAGTAGGAAATTATTATCTGTTTCAATTATATTAAACTTATAATTATTATAATTTTCTTATCATCAGGTTACAGTAAACGTGCCGTTATAGTAATTTAAAATAAAAGTAAAAAAGGTAAGCCTGTTCTCCTACATGCTGGATATCGGTACAATTTTATAAAAACGAATATTAATGGTAATACAAATTCGAGATGTTTTGTTAGAAATGAATGCAGTACTTCTATTTCATTGAATAAACACAATCACATTGTCAAAGAAGGCCATTTAATAAATTATTATACACGCAACTTGCATTGCTGCCACACACTTTGATCCCTGAAGGTATCCTGGCTATACAAAACTTTGCGCGTGATTCTGAAGAGTTTACTAAGTTCAATACCTATTTTACATCCCAATGGGTAAATTTAATTACCCGAGAAATATTTAGCTGCTATAATCACTAAATACTGGTAGTAGAAATTTGATGACACAAATTTGTCACATAATTCGGCGGGTGGGTACCACCGTGCACGATTGCGAAAAACCCTCCATAGTAATTCAATTTCGGTTTGATTGCGTTCAGGGGTCAGCAAGTGCATAGCCGGGCAGGGGGATTGTGGTCGCAGCATTAGTGGGACCGGTGGGTGTCACGCGGTGCTGCGACGACAATCCTCTTCTGATGAGGCCGTCAAGCTGAGTGCCACCATTGTCAACATGGTACCTGTATGTAATGGTGACCCTCTTTCCTGAGACTTTACCTTCAGCTTACCATCAGGCGAGGTGAAGTCAAATTGACGTGTCCTAAATATAAAAAAAAGTTTTAGAACAAACAATGCTGTCGATAATCGTCTCAAAAGATTTCCGCGCCGACGAGCAATATTCTACTTCATACAATTATTAAAAAAGGAAGCGAAATTTCAGGACCGAAAATTATTAAGATCGGAGACAGCTTGCGTTGGAAAACGACGAAGTACAAAATTGCTCAAAAACGACACAAAAATAATAACAATAATACAACGTGCATTAATAAATGAAATAAGTGTTTTTGAATGTTTAGAACTGTTGTGCAAATTCAATTTGATTATCAATTTCATATTTTATTAATGCACGTTTTATCCAATTTCTTTTTATTCTTTAAATAAATCATTATATTTTGTACTTATCTGTATTGCTGTCTTAAATCGAATCTGTCGTCAACAGAATCAGTCGTAAGCAGAATCTGTCTTAAACAGAATCTGACTTAAACCGAATAACCCGTCTGACTCTGATATTATATTATTGTTTAAAAAAGGTGACCCACTAAACATAGGCAATTATCGTCCAATTAGCCTCCTTCCATCTGACTGTTTATACTGGAGATTGATGGCACTTGGTGGAACTTGCTACACATATTGAATAAATCACTTGTACTTTTCCACAATTATATTACACAATTATATTATATAATTGTGGAAAAGTACAAGTGATTTATTCAATATCTCCTTCCATCTCTTTATAAGTTATTCGCATCAACTATAGATAAGAGAATAAGCACTGCACTAGAAATCAGTCAACCGATCGAACAAGCTGGGTTCCGAAAGGGAATATCAATGTCCGCTCTACATAGGGTTTGTTGACTATCGGAAGGCTTTCGATACTATACTACACCCCGCAATTAGGAAAGCTTTACAGTCACAAAAAGTAGAGAAAAAGTACGTCCAAGTCTTGAAATATCTATACGAGAAAAATACTACTAGAGTGAAATTGAAGAGCGCAGGAACACCTATCCCTACCAAAAGAGGAGTAAGGCAAGGCGATCCCGTATCGCCTCGAATATTTATAGCTGTACTAGAATCTATTATCGGTAAATTAAATTGGAAAATAACTGGTATATGTATAAAAGGTAAATATATCAGTCACATGAGGTTTGCCGACGATATTTTCCTAGTATCAGAGAATAGCAGTGAACTAGAGTCAATGTTACAAACATTACAACAAGCAAGCAGAGGAAGCAAGAGGCAGGACTGGAAATTAACCTGAGCAAAACAAAACTAATGACAAATGCCGCACAAAACTCTATATGCTTCGACAATGCACCGGTAGAGTACGTTGAGAGCTATATCTCGTATAGAATGTCATAGAATATTTATATTTTTATATTTATCTACTTAGTAAAACATATTTCCTTTCAAAAAGAAAACAACGATGTTGAAGTAGATAGAAGAATAGCAACGACATGGAAAAAGTTTTGGAGTCTAAAGGAAATCTTAAAAAGTCCGATGCCTTTAAATATCAAGAGCAGGGTCATGGACTCTTGTCTCTTGCCTTCGCTAACCTACGGTTACCAAACCTGGAAGTGCACCGTAAGGGTTAAAAATAAAGCCAGGTCTTGCCAGCGAAGCATGGAGAGAAGTATTGTTAAATTCAATTAAATTTTTAAGCATTTTGTATGCTTACTTTTTTCTAAAGATTTAGATCGGAAAAAGAGAACATCTAGGACGGGACTTGAACCCGCGACCAGTCCCTTACAGGGGGAATGCTCTGACCAACTGAGCCACCTAGACACGTCCCAGATATTCGAAATTCTCCGATATATCATATACGTCTTAAGGCGACGTTGGAGCCATCTACCGTAATTCTTGCGAACTACATAAACAATGAATAACTTTAGTCATTTTTAAACATTGTTTAAAATTGTTTGGGTTCAAGTCCCGTCCTAGATGTTCTCTTTTTCCGATCTAAATCTTTAGAAAAAAGTATTGAAAAATCAGAAAATGTCAAAAAATTCGTCAAGCTACCATCAGGCAAAAGACAGGAGTAATAGATGCGCTCACCTATGCTCTAAAGTTAAAATGGGGATGGGCAGGACATGTAGCGAGAATGAGCGACGATCGTTGGACGATTCGCACGACGATTCTTTACTGAGACCTGTAACTAGATGGGCAGATGACATCACACAAGTAGCAGGCAAAGACTGGCTGACAGAAGACAAAGACGGAGACCGCTGGCGTTCTCTGGAGGAGGCCTTCACCCTCACTCCTTGAGGGGTTAATGCATGTTTATGATCTACATTTTCTTATTTATATTTAATTTCACAATTTAATCCTATACAATTTTAAAATTATTAAGACATTCAACTTTTAATTTAATTTATACATTTCAAAACACTATTATTATTGTAAGAACAATAATACACATTTTTTTTAATTATTAGCGTTGAATAAGCACAGTACGATCAACAAAAAAAAGTCAAGTTCTTATGAAAACTTCAATATGAAAACCATATTATAAACTTGGAATGCCAAAAAAAATGTAGTATCAACTATTGTCAAATCTCTTATTTTTTAAATGCATGAAATAAAAGGCTTTTTTATTTAAATATTTACATCCTAAAAAAGAGTATGTACAAAGTAAAAAGTTTAGGTGTCAAAGAATTCCTCCCCATCGATGTCGACTGGTAACTTACCTGAACCTGACCTAATTTCATATGATCTAATATTCATTTCATTATAACCTTCATTCATTTCTTTGGTCGTGCCCGCGTGAATTGAGTGCTCTTTTTTAAAAGTTGATTGCGTATATTTTCATGAAATCAAGGAAGAATTTGGGAAATAATTATGAAAACCTTTGGGTGAAGATAAAATAATTTTGGAATGTATTGTGAGGAAGTCTTGGCCAATTAACTGGAACACTCAATATGTTAACTTTAGAAAAAACTAACTCGTATCTCAAAATATACAAGATATATGTTTATCATTCTTATGTTATTCATTTAGGTATTTGAAAGAATTTGTGTAAACTATTCATAAATATAATCAACTTGTAAAAAGGAGCACTTATATAATTCTTAAAAATAAAAAAGCACTCAATCCACACGCTCACAGCCTGCGCCAGAGCTTCGTCCGTCAGCCAGCAGGTGTACCGGCTTGTATGTGAGGTAAGACCCCGATGATCGTGGGCTCCATGCCCCCTATTCAGCCAAGACAGATGACAGTCGCTCCCTTAAAAGCTAAACACTAGATCCAACCTATCGACGACGAGTCGGGAAGATTGGTGTATCATGGTACTATTACTAGCATTGATGGTACTGTGGCAAAACAGTCCACGTTCAGTACCAAACGTCGTGGAACAACCGTGTACACGGATGGTTCTCGACACCTCGTTCACAAGTTGCGTTTAAGACGCTGTGATGTGAATTTTCGAAATCTTCACAAGCTGTACGTGGCTTATAATAGGTCTTTACCTATGAAATTGCCGAAATTTTCTTACAAATTCATGAGTTCGTTATTCCTGTAATTTAATAGCTATTTCCATTATTGATTGTTTGAAAGCAGATTTCAAGAATGTTACACATTGAAATAAAACTATTTTTAACGGATTCTATCGCGGTTTATTTGATGTTATTTTATATTTTACATTGATCCTGACGTTTCGGTTGCTTTTCAGCAGCCATGGTCACGGGGAGACTAAAGATGGTTGTTGTCTTTTAGTTTGAAGTGAAAATTATCTCAAAGTACCCGAACTATGTTGAATTGTTGGTATCAATGTAAAATATAAAATAACATCAAATAAACCGCGATAGAATCCGTTAAAAATAGTTTTATTTCAAGATTCCAAGAATTTACAACTCTGTATTAAATTTTGTTTTTATTGGCCGCTTGAAAAATTAATTCGATCTTCGAAAACAGTACTTCCTAAATGCTATCCATTTTGATGATAAATTTTGTGTTACATGTATACATTATTTAATAAAAATAAGACGCTTACGTACGTACAAGGTCATAGCAGAGTCAGAGAAACTGATAGGGATGGAGCTATCGATAAACGTAACACGATCATCACGGTCATCTGGGCTCCACATGAGGCTAAATATAGGCTTATGCTGGAGCGAGTGCAAAATAAATTTGTTAGGTACTTGTACTTACGGTTATACGGAGTATACCCGTTTTATCCGCTTATGTATCCTACTCTATTTGTTTTGGGTATGGTGGGATATAACGAACTGGGAGTCAGGAGGGATCTCGCACTCACTTCGTATTTATTCAAAGTACTGAGAGGGAGGATACATAATATGGATGTCTTAGGACAGCTAGGTCTCTGTGTTCCGGATAAGTATGTGTGGCGGCGGAGACAACCGTGGCTGCTGGTGGTGCCGAATGCACGAACGAACCTGTGGAGTGAGGCGCCACTGACGCGCGCACTCCGCACTCTTAACCTCATTGCTAGGGAGACGGATATATTCTTTTGTACTCTGAGTGAATTCACGAGGACAGCTTTATTCGTAATTTGCTATAAGTAAACAAGTATTTTGTCCTGGATGGTTTTGTGCTGTCTTGTATTGTCTGTTAATGTGTTGTATTTTTTTTGTTTTGTCTCGTTTTTGTCGTGTATTGTCTTGTATTGTATGGTTTTGTGTTGTACTGTTTTTTGGTATTGTATAAATGTGTACACTAGCGCATTGGGTTTAACCTGTAAAGTTAGAGTATGTATGGATAAAGTAAATAAATAAATAAATAAATAAATAAATAAATAAATAAATAAATAACAGACCCGATATTTTTTTACAAAATGTAAGAAACTAAACTATTGCGGCGTGCCGCACGGTGCTCGATGCCCCGCCCCGGTCTCAGCTGCATCCTTGGCAGTTCCCTCTGCACCCCTGGCAGCGCATACATGTGGATTTTGCAGACTGTGGGGAGACGGTATTTAATTTTGGTGGATGCGCACTCTAAGTGGATAGAGGCGGTGCCTATGCAAAGTACTAATTCGGACCGCACTATTAACGTTCTAAGGAGTAATTTCGCGAGATTCGGTTTACCATCGCGGCTCGTTTCAGATAACGGCTCCCCGTTCTCTTCGCTGGAATTTAAAGAATATTGTCAGAATAATTGTATAAAACATACGACTTCGGCACCTTATAGACCTCAGGGTAACGGAGCGGCGGAAAACGCCGTGAAAACCGTAAAGAAAGCGATTAAGAGGGCATTGTTTGAGGGGGCAGGAGTAGAGGCTGCTTTGAATAAATTCCTTTTTCAGTACCGAAATTGTGAACACGCGACTACGGGAGTATCTCCAGCTGACACTTTACAGGGGCGGCGACTGCGCAACCGCCTAGACGCGTTGCGGCCAGACAAGGCTGCCGCGGTCCGGAATAGGCAGGATTAGCAGGTTGCTCGAGCCGCAGGGAAAGATAGGGATTTTCACGTAGGGGATGCAGTGCTAGTTCGGGATTACTCTGCGAGGGGAGAAAAGTGGGCCGAAGCATCAGTTGTAAAGAAAACGGGCCCAGTGTCATATAAAGTATATTTAGGTAAAGGAATAGAATGGCGTAGGCACGCGGACCAAATGATCTCGATGAACAATAAGGCTCGGTACTCGTTATCGCGAATGAGTGATGTCACGGGTACGACCAAAAATAACGGTGAACCTAAGGTCGATAAGGATGTCGAGCTTGATTCGTATGAAGACGCGTCGGACGGCGGTAACGGCAGCCAGTATAAGTCACCGAGGGTCCAGGGTAAGCTGATGCCAGTGGTACAGAAAGCTAGCTTACCACCACCACCACCACAGAACTTGCCGTCGTCCCCGCTTCCCGACGCGTCCGCTCGAGCACTGCGTGCATTAGAACGAGCTAAACGAACGATCATTAATTTATTGGAAGGATCAAGGTGAAATTATAATTGCGATTATAGATACAACGTTTGTGGCTTAGTGGGGAGAGATGTGACGTTCAGTCAACTTTTATATACCTATATTGTAAGGTGCATTTAGTTTTTAATAAATCAGTCTACCGCTTACTACCGTGTTTTACTGACGTATCACTTTCAACAAAAAGAAAACCAAATATATAAATGATGATGACGACATAATAGAAATACAATTCTGTAGGATTCGCTTTGGAAAAAGTTACGTTGATTTCTCAATACTTAAATATTATTTCTTTTTTACTTAAGTTACCTGATGATTATTTCAGTAAAGTTTTCTTCGGCATTAATTTGTTTTTTCCAGTTTAATTTGTTCTTTCGTATTCATTTTTCAATAGTAGAAAAATGACAGGATCACACGGAATTACTTTTAGGTGGACCACGGCCCATAGTCATTTTTATTTGCACATTACTCAACATTTAGGTGGACCACCGGCAAGAAAAAGTGCCCGTGGTCCACTCAGGTGGACTAAGCAGGTGGACCACGACCCATGACCGGCCAAAACGATGATGGAGGGATACATTTTGTACGGAGATGTGGTCGAGAGTGGATGAGAGTGGCGAGGGTAAGGGACGTGTGGAGAGGTTTAGGGGAGGCCTACGCCGCAGAGGCAACTATTGCAGATTAGATATAAAACTTGTTATAGATAAAAACAAAGATAAAATGTGTTCGTATTGTGCAAATGGTATTGTACATACGTAAAGCAATAGAAATAAAGGCTTTTTTTATACTAGCTGATGCCCGCGGCTTCGCCCGCGTGGAGTTCGGTTATCGTTTTTTGGTCATATCGCCAGTTCTACTTAACCAATCTAAAATAAACATAGCCTAAGTTACTCCTTATTACATCAGCTACCTACCAATAAATGTCCCGTCAAAATCGGTCCAGCCATTTCAGAGATTAGCCGGAACAAACAGACAGACAGACAAAAATTGTAAAAAATGATATTTTGGTGTATGTAGTATGTATATTCATATACATGTAGTAAAAAACGGTTATTTCAATATTACAAACAGACACTTCAATTTTATTTATATGTATAGATGGTGAAAGACACCGCACCAATAACGTTGTGGATTGTTGGCATTCGCTATTAAATAAAGACATGAAGAAACGCCATCCCAAATCTATATTACGCCTATTAAACATTCTGGTTGATGTTGAACAAGAATTCTCTAAATAATCAGAAAGGAGGCGAGAATTTGTAATGCGGGATGATAATGTTATGAATTATCAACTGCAGTTAAGCCACGGTGATATATCGGTGGGACACTTTTTAGAAAGATTAAGACTGATACGTAATTAATATAAAAAAAAAAAATTATTATCATTTTTTTTTTGGTAACCACATACAGGATGTAGGTACACAATGGGACTACGAGAAATAGTTCTACCTCGTTGTCCCATTAATGGGACAAAATCCCGGGACCACGAGAAAACAGCGACTGTACGTAAGCAGGCGTTGACAAGACTCAACTTGAGAAACCAGCCAATTATATGACAAGTAGTTGTACGATAGGAATAAAATAAAATAAAATAAAATAAATAAATATTGTAGGACAAAGTGCACAACGCCATCTAGACCCAAACTAAGCAGAGCTTGTCATATGGGTTCTAAAATTTAATTTTTTGTAAAAGAATAGGTACTTATTATACATAGAAACACCCAGACGAATGCAATAGACGAATACATATTTGCACTGAGCGGGAATTGAACCCGCAACCTCTGGCTTAGCAGTCGAACGCACTACCGCTACGCCACAGAGGTCGTCAAACAATATCAGTCTAATACGATATATTTAATGTAATTTACCAGTGACGGATCCTATTTCCCTACAAACATTGCAAATTCAAATGAAGACATACTTGTATCCATATGAACTCCAGAATAAAAGTTTATCGATTTCGGGTTTAGTACAAAAGGCCTTAAGAAAGAGCTGAACAATATAATAAACAAGAAAATAAGTACCATTATATATTTAAGCGAAAAAAAAAACTATTTAACACAATAAAATCTATTCAGATCACATTTCAGTCATTAACAAAGTGTGCAGTGAACGCAACCAGCAGTGATTTGTGGTACATTTTCAGAAACTTCGTGAGCAACACGCCTTAGGTAAGAAGATACGACACAGTTGGGTACATAACATTATGACGGTTCATACTATTATACTTCACGATTTTGTAAGACACTTGATGAACTTGTATATTTCAAACTCTCTGTAGCACATTGGGATGCACGCTAGGACCGTGGCTGATGCGATGAGGGCATACAGGGAGAAGCAAATCATTTCTAATAGATCCCGGCTAAGAGCCACCTTACTGTCGGGTTTGGAGATTGCACCGTGGAATAGTTGATTCCTGGAACAAAGCAGTAGCAATCTTTAGCTGAAGCGTGTTGTTGAAGCTGAGCAAAGACAATGCATATTTGTACTGGAAGGACGCCATAAATGCTAAAGAATGGATAAGATTGGTGTAAAATTTGAGGATACAGTTCGAACTGTCAATGTTGTAGTTCAAACATTGTAAACTGGACAATTAAAGATAAAGTTGCTGGAAACAAACTTGAATATTGGTGGCCCTACTCTCATTGTGCAAAAAAAAAATGATAAAACTTGTTTACGATACAAAAAAAATTGAACTAACTCTAATTTAACCCTATTCAAAAGTATTAAATCTCTGCGGAACCGTGTGAATAACTTTATAAACGTACTTATAAGTAACAATAAAGTGGGAATGATCGACATGCATAGCTTATTCAACAAACTATAAAAAATAGGAGAGATAAAGTTTTGGTTAGTTAACGCGCTGGAAAATATACCATTAATATCATATCAAACCAAAACCAATAAAATAAAAGTAGGAAGGAACATCCATATGGGAAAGTCAAAACATTGTCAAAAAGCGACAAACACCAGGTGGAGACAAAAAATATTAGCAAAACAAAGAAAAACTAGACAAAACTTTATTTATCAACAGATACAAATATTTTAAAGAATACAGAATAGTACCTCAGTTGAGGCACTGTTATATATTGCAGAAATAGCAGGTGTTTACTGTGCATAATGTAAGACCGATGTTTTCAATAAATATATATTACAGACATTACTAATTACTACCAGATGCCGAAGATCCAGATAATGGAGAAGTGGACGTATGAAACGGATTTGCTTTATTTCGATTTCGATAAGTACTTGAACCACTTGGTTTTTTCTATACGTTTCATGTATAATGGAGCGCAGACTATTAGCGCAGCAATGGCGACGGCAGCACATAAGTTGCAAAGCATTTTTGGAGGAACCTGATTTGCGGTTATGGGCTTGGAGACAGTTGACTCCTGGAACAAAGTAGGAGCAAACTGTATCAAATGCGTTGAAGTTAATATATTTAGAGGATTGGGGGAGGTTAGAGATGAGGGACACCAAAATATTTTGTTTATTTTTGTTAAAACAAAAACCAGTATTTAGCAGTGGGAACTATACAAAACCTAATTCAACAAAGATAAAAAGCCTATAATAATATGTAATGGTAGAAGACAGTTAAATTGTATCACGGGGAATTATATCCTGGACGTTCGATACAAAAATAAAGTGACCAAAAAGCTTCGACATTAGAGCTAACCAACAAAATAACAAGACAAAAGATAAGGCAGAAGAGGCCAGGATTGAGTAGGAAACCCAAAATATCTACTGATTTAGTCAATCCTAAAGGACATTTTGAATACTAAATCATTATACCGAAAGTAATAAATAACAGCGAATATTAGTCTTAAGAGTTAACATACTAAACAAAACAATTAAATTAATATATTGACAAAAATATTTAATAAAATATAACTTAAACAGTACATAACATTATGTCAGCTATGATTTGACTGGATGGTTGGGGCAGCAGGGGCTCAAGCATACGACATCACGTGACGGCCGCCTTTTCATTTTCGAATATATCTTGGGCCAATATACAGTTATGAGCAAAGGGATACATGCGATACAGCTAACAGTCAATACTGCGGTCCAGCAACTTGTACAGATCATATTGTGAACTATTTTCGAAGGCACTTGACAAACTTATGCATTTCGAACTGTCTGTAGCAGACTGGAATGCACGCTAGGACCGTGGCAGACGCGATCAGGGCATACAGGGAGAGGCAAATCATGTTTACGAGTCCTGGCTTGGAGCCACCTTATTTGCGGTTATCAATTTCGAGACAGCACCGTGGAGTGGTTGACTCCTGGAACAAAGTAGGAGCAATCTGTAGCAGAAACGTTCAAAGTTCTGTACTTTGAAAATCTGAGATGTCTTTATGTAGGAAATACATAGTGTACATGTGATATTAAATATACCGATTGCGAGAGAACACCATGCTTTCAAATAGGTAGTTGGCTGTAAGAGGAAAAAATATTAATAAATAATAATGTCATACAAACCTATATTTTAGAGAATTTCTCGGAAATACGTGGTAATGTGTGCTTGCGTAACAAAATCACCAGGAGCGAAGTACCAAGCCCCTATCACAATCTGAATTACAGGAATTAATGGAAGCACACATAATTTCCTGGATTTCTCTAAATCCAAAAGCTTTCACACAAAAATTTAAGCCATGACATAGATTTCTTTGGTGACAGTTTCTACATGCGTCAATATTTGAATGTGCTTCTGTAATAAAAATTCATTAATTAATTTGCTGCCAGTTATAGAAGACCCATAGAGTACCATAAACCACTTTTGAACTGTTACCTTAGATAGCCTTGAATGAATTACCATCGTGTACTACCTGCTAGAGCATGCTGGAGTATTAAAATTAAAATTATAAACGGGATATTTACCATGTTTATTATCTTTTTCGAGTATAATACTTTAATATGTAAATAACTTTTATTACTTACGTGGTCTTCAAAACAATTTTAACATTTGCTCGTATGAATAGATTTTGAGCCTCTATCTTCGAATCCTTAGGTTCTTAAGTTATCTAACTTTATACATACATACCCCCGCCTTTTTCCTCTAGGGTAAGCAGGGACAACAGCCTGATTATCTGTGTAATTGTCTTATTTTATTTAGCGTATTATGCTAGCTAATCTATTCTAGTAGCATGCTCTGTGGAGAAAAAATAGGCCTTCTCTTTTTTACGGTTCAGTACTAGTCGAGATGCTATTACTAAGTCAAAGTCAAAGTCAAAAACCATTTAATCTGTATAGACCATTAATACGGAACTTATAAAACGTCAAAAAATATTAAACTAATGTTTGGCAAGTCGGCAAGTTTTTTTCTTTTTCTTTTTTTTTTTCAAAAAGAATATTAATAACCGAAATTATTAATATTCCCCCTAACCCCTCCAGCTAAGCTAAATTGCTTGTGTTAGGAGTGGGTTCACGTCGGTAGTGTTATGACTAGGATTCGAACTAGGGACCTTTCGATCGTAAGGTCGATTCCTTAACCACTAAGCTACCGACGCTGTATGTCTTACGCATTTATGTCTTGAATTTTGGAAGTCTATCACTAGATAGACTTCCAAAATTCAATTATACCAGCCATATCAGTATACCGGTTAAGTTGAAAGAGCAGACCTGTAAAACTATCTAGTCTGCTCGTCTAAACGGCTGTGATAGTGGCTGATGCTGGGGTGTCACAAGGAGGAGGTGTGTATGATGGAGATGAATATGCTGAGGTGGATGACTGCAGACACGTGCAGGAATTCGCGTGAGAACCTCCCGATCGACCGACATACGTACGCCTAGGTCGACTATTTTTTAAATCTAGATACGAGAGATGAAGTCGTCGAAAGAGGTGAAGTTTTTATACTATTAAAATTATCTATGGAGAGTGCTCATTGAATATAATATTTTGTTAGTATGTCTTTATAGAACTTAAATTGAAATGAAAATAAGAACTACTCCTAAAGGACCTGAACTCTCTTAAAAACATCTAATATTACAAAGGCCCTCAGCGTGTATTAGAATACACCAACAAATTGCGACCAGACACGCGTCCGCTGCACCTCTTCAGAGAAAAAAGTTTGTAGATGGAAAAGAAATAAAATTATTAATTAAAAAATCAAATAACCCGACTACCCTAAAAAGACCGAAACAAATTTGATAGCAGGCGGGACCCATTAATTTTCTTTCGGTTTATGATTTGCATCTGGGTCCCGCCTGCTATCAAACTTGTTTCGGTCTTTTTAGGGCAGTCGGGTTAATTGATTTTTTGATTAATAATTTTATTGTATTCTTTTTAGTTATGATATATATACATTTTTGAAATCCCCTTTTAAGGTTCTTCATTTTGATACCCTACTCGATAAGTTTGAGTGAAAATATTTTTTGAATAACATATATTTTAGCGCCAAAAATCCACCATTTCGTTTTTTTATTATTTTGATATACCCAGTGTCACTCTCACAGTAAATACGAATCTAACGACACCTCTCAAGCTAAAATCCATCGAGCCGTTCAGGCTGCAGAGCGTGTCAAACAATTATACATAAGTACATACATACAAACCTACATACTCTCGAAAAACATAACCCTCCTTCTGGCGCAGTCGGGTAAAAAAATATATATATTTTATTGCAGACTATTATACTACTGGTATAAGAAACATATTTTTGCAGTTGTCATATGCAGTTAATGTTACAATATAAGTAAATTGAACTAAAATAAACACACATACATACATAACTTCACGCCTGTATTCCCCGATGGGGTAGGCAGAGGTGTATTACACACCCACGATTCGCCAGTTATGTTAAGGTTCCAATGTAATAGGGGGCGAGCCTATTGCCATCTACCGGGCACATTATTAAGCGAGCGATAATTAACATTTATTAATGCACACATAACTACGAAAAGTCAGAGGTGTGTGCCCGGGGCGACTGGTGATCGAACTCGAGACCTCGTCTCAGCAGTCCGTTACGTACGCCACTGGGCTATCGCCATCCTTACTTAATATATAAATGTGAATCGTTGCTGCGACAACAATCCTCTTCTGATGAGGCCGTCAAGCTGAGTGCCACCATTGTTAACATGGTACGTGTATGTAATGGTGACCCTCTTTCCTGAGACTTTACCTTCAGCTTACCATCAGGCGAGGTGAAGTCAAATTGACGTGTCCTAAATATAAAAAAAAGTATCTCTGTTTGTCTGTCTGTCTGTCTGTCTGTTACGCTTTCACGCCTAAACCACTGAACCGATTTTGCTGAAATTTGGTACAGGGGTAGATTAGACCTTGGGAAAGGACATAGGCTGCTAGAAGACAGTACCCATGTCAGTCTGGTTTTATATACAATAGGCTAAACAAAATGCTAAATATCTATCCTATGCAACTATACACGTGCAAAAAATCTATAACACAATTTTTGGATACTCTTACATATGATGGCGTTGAAGATCTTTTCACAAGAATTTGCTGACATTATACCTCACCTTACCACACCTACATAGTGATATTTATTTACTCAAGTCAGTCCCTAAGCACACACAACTAAATAGTCACACACACAAACACACATACGCACACACACACAAACACACACATACACACACACACACACACACACACACGAACACACACACATACACACGCATACCTACATACTCCAATGTTTATGTTTCTATTTTCTATAACTCTGTAATCTAACTGTATTTTTAAGGGAAGTAGCGAGTCATTCCCAATACGAGTATCTTTGATTACTCACTGGGAAGTCTCAACAAAGTGTATGCAAAAGATTACTGAAATAAACGTTATTTTATTTATTTATTTATGAATATGTCTATTTGCATTGGTCTGGGTGTTTCTATGTATAACGACCTCTATGGCGTAGCGGTAAAGCAATCGATTGCTAAGTCAGAGGTCGCGGGTTCGATTCTCGCTCATTGCAATTATGTATATTTGCATTGGTCTGGGTGTTTCTATGTATAATATGTATTTATTTACAAAAAAAAGTATCTAAGTATGTTTATCCGCATTCTAGAACCCATGACAAGCACTGCTTAATTTTGGTCTAGAAGACGATGTGTAATATGTCCTAGAATATTTATTTACAAAAAAGTATATAAGTATGTTTATCCGCACTCTGGAACTCATAACACAAGCTAGTTAAAATATGCTTACTTTGGGTCTGCGCTGTGTAGAATGTCGTAGAATATTTATTAAAAAAAATAAAAACAGTATCTACTCAGGCAGGCAGTGAATGTTCGATTATTGTTTACTGTTCTGCGGGCTAACCACAACGCACTTAACACAATTCAGTTGTAGGAAGCGCAACCGAGGGAGAGAGACGGAACTATACACTATGTATAAATCCGTCTCTCTGAAAAAACATATGTCCGTTATCCTACTGCTCCATAATTGGCATATCTTTGCATGTACGGGTGCGACTGCTGTCTAATCCCAAATAACGAGAGGAAACCCTGCCACAGAGCCTCGTCTGTCAATCAGTAAGTGTATCGACCTGCAAGCGAGGTCCTTCGGGGCCCAAGTCAACTTAGGCCCCGAAGATCTTGGTAAATTTGTGTTACTTATATAGAAATGAAATGGTATTATAATGGTTGATCAAAAACCTGTTTATAATATACCGCTCTCTCTTTCTCTCTCTGTCTCTATCTCTCTCGTTGCAATTTTAAATAATGCATTTGAGTGCTTATTCAAAACACAACCTTCATGTTTAAGTGAGCATGAAGGTTGTGTGTCCTAGAATCATTATCTACCTGTTTTTGCCCAATTATTTGGGGTCGACGCAACCTATTTTTCTTTTCCATGCAGTCCTGTCAGATGCCATCTTCACGCATTCCATCTATCTTCTCTTGGGCCTACCTTTGTTTCTAAAGTGTGTCTCAGAATATTATAACATATTGTAAGAATTTTTTGTGTTTTCTGCAGTGACCTGGAACCAACAGATCCAAACATTAAATTCCGGCTCACGAGATCTTCAACTTAGGAATTGCCAGCAGTAAGAACACTAATTGTATGGGACTAGCATAATTTCATACCCATTAATTCAAAAGTATGACGTAATACTGACCACTTTCACACAACTCTACTCTATAACAAAAATACTCTTTGGCACATGAAGGAAAAATAATTCGAAAATTTTGAATCTTCTCTCTCATTTCTGTCAAACTGTCAAACTAACCGACCGTGAATTGTTTGTGTCAAATAACTAGAAAAAATAAGTATCCGCCATTCTTTAGGGTAAAAAGCTTAAAAACTTATGCTAGACAACAAGTTATTCAGGCAATACTTCAATATTGCCGTTATATACACATAGGCTAACGAATTATTTATAAATGAGACTATTAGTGTGCCTGTTGCTGACTGCGTCAGTGTGGGCCTTCCCCGAAAGAAGGTCGGCAAGTAACCCAGTGCAACTGCCAGGGCTACCACAACAACTGCAGACGCAGAAGCAAGAGAAAGTACGGGAAGCACCAAGAGATTGTAAAGGAAAGTGTGCGTCTAGCATAGCACAGAAGGCAGCTGCTGAAGCCAAGGCAGCACAAGCGGCACAAAACGCCGCAGGAGCTCAAGCCGCTCATATGGTTTGTTGTTTTTTGTACCACCTAGGTAATACATGTGCATTAAGATGCCGAAGGCGCAGTTGCGACGATTTTTTTTTTCTCGATCGACCTCTCCTCCTCTTCAAGAGGACGAAGAATCTACTCACGAGCGGTTTTGACTTGACTGAACGCATTTATTTATCATTAATAGTATGGATCCATTTTTTCGTTGTTGACACTTGAGGGCCTTATAATATTAAGATAATATATTTACGTGTGATAATAATGTGTAAACACAAGATGTACAACTAACAACAACGTAAATTGCAGTTTACAGTTTCAATATATCGACACAATAATCTTAATCATTTACTTTCAGGTAAAAACTCAACTGGCTGAGAAAGCATTGCAAGCTGCCAAAGCTGCAGAAGCAGCGCTTGCTGGTAAACAGGCAGTAGTGGAACAACTCCAACAAGAAGTGAAGGAAGCTGAAGCTGTAGTAGCTGAGAACACCGCTGCTGTTCATCAGCAGCAGTCAACTGTAAATGCTGCAGTACAAGCCGCACAACAGGCTACTGCTCAGGTGAGACAAAATGTTGAAATATTGATCTTAGCAATTACGTTAATTGATCTTTTCATACAAAAGTACTTGGGTTACTCTCTGATCATATTCAAGATTCGACAGCGATTGAAGTTCATTACAAAGCTCCCTTAACCGATAAATTCGCTAATATAATTTGACGTGTCTTCAACAATTTCTACCGGAGCTTACGAAAAGCGAATTCAAAGATTTACGAAGTATTATATTATCAAATTCATGCTGCTACTACCACTTCTTAATCAATTCTTGGTAAAGGTATTTGGTAATACTTGTTGAAGGGATTTCCGATTTACTCGATACTTCGTAACACTTTGACTTCTCTTTTCCGCAGGTGATCAACATTTGCAAGTTGTTATTTTTATCCAAAACCAAGAACCATATCAACTTCATAAAAGCGATTTTGGGATAATGATTTGTTTGCCACTGCAAACATGTTTTGTACTTGCAGTGTTAATAAGTTGTGTCCCTCTGTGTATAAAAAAAATTGCTCGCAAGGCATGCGATTGTATGAAAAAGAACGCATGTTTAGCAAAGAATGGTGGATCTTCATGTAAATAAATTCTTGTAAACAATTTAATTTTCAATTTGAAGTAAAAATTTAACGTGCAGTTATATGGTCTTTGATTTCGTTGAACATTTAAATGTGCTTGTACACTAGGTTGATCGAAAGTAAGCCCGCTGAGACTACGCAGATATTCGAAATAAGAGATTCATTCATCAAAAAATGATTGTGAAATTCCCGTTGAAGTGAAACTAACAAATTATAATTTTATTCCTAGAGCAAAACAAAATCTATGTAGATCAGTGGTCTTGTTTGACCACCGTAGTTAGCGTTCTTGATTATTTTATAGCTTATTTTTACTAGTCTGCCATTACCACCTACATCGGTGCAATGTCAGGGTCTTGGTTACTTAATCGATGTAAGTGAACAAAATCATGCTACATGAGTCTACCAGTATTTTTAGCTAATTATTATTTCACGTGTATACTGGTTGCCGTCTGGCTAGATCTCATAAGACATGTTATAGCATAGTAAAGTTTAACCACAGTGAAACTTAAGTATAGTGGGGAAACTCTGTCTTAACGCGCACACGTACGTAGCACACATTTGCTGTCTTATTTCCATAGGTAGCATAGTCAGGAGCAGTAACGATAACAAGTATTAGTTGCTTAACATTTAAGAAATGCTATCATAATATCTAATCTTTAAATTATTTATTATTCACCACATGTTACATTAAATGAGTAACATAATTATCGGTACGTTAAAACTAATTAAATGAAGTGATAATACACTGCGGTACTTCTGTCGTTCCAAGAACACATCGAGTTTCTACACTGTTCTTAGGGTCCACTGTGTTGAAGCGAAGATGGACCGCAATATTTAGGCGGCAACCGTGTGCTTGTGAAAAAAATCGAGTGAACCTCGTCTACTACAATGCCCTATACACTACACCCATGTATGTGCATAATAGCCTTAACATAAATCCCAAATTTGACGGCAAAAGAGTTAATAAAATGTACCAAACGAACCATTCACGTCTAGAATGCATGCAAAACAATGTTTCTTCTACTCCTATAAACATTACAGCACAAGCTGATGTGCCAATCGACGCAATTGGCGTGCCAGCTCGAAAAGTCAGCTCACTGTGTACTGGACAAGACTAAATTTGGCTTACAAGAGAAATGTCACAACCTGTCGGAGGCGAGAGCAAGGCTAGCACATTTGCAGCACAAGCTGCAATGCGCTTGTACCGAATGTTCTATGACTAAGCAAGCGGCACACTCCGCTTGCGAAGCTGCACGTGCGGCTTGTGGCAACGCCAGGAAGAAAAGGCATGTTGCGAATCAGATTGCTATATCCTCTACATAGAGTAAGCGAGGGCGATCATTATAAGGATACTGTTTAGTTGCAGCCAATCTTAATTTTGGTCACTTATATCTTGGAGTAAAACAAGTATAAGAATATTTCGCGCACCGCCCTTAGACATTTCAAATCTACTATCAACAGTAAAATTACACAATTGTCTTTTTAGATATACACTCAGTTATATATTTTCACAGGAGTAACCTAAAACAAATTCAATTTTTGAGTTGCAATTTCCTCTGATGGATTTAACTCAGGAATATCTATAGATTGTATTGGATTTTCTTCTTTTACCAATATAATAAGATACATATCTAATGATATAATCAGTCTACAAAAATTTTAGCAAATCTGTTTATGGTAAATAGTTTTTAAATTCATGAATTCATGATAAGTTCAACTGAACAGTATTTGAATAAATTTTTGTTGCTATCAAGATGTACTTAAGTTGATTT
This sequence comes from Cybosia mesomella, assembly GCA_946251805.1. Taxonomy (NCBI): domain Eukaryota; kingdom Metazoa; phylum Arthropoda; class Insecta; order Lepidoptera; family Erebidae; genus Cybosia; species Cybosia mesomella. Next base: position 21,834,351 of record OX276409.1, read on the forward strand.
TCAAAAAGTGATGATCTTTATATTTAGCGTCAGTTTTCTGCTTGTTTTCTCTTCCCTAACTGGGTTTATATAAAAATTAAACATCTGTGTAATTTTACTAAACACTTTCAACTAAGACTCTCAACTTTTTTTTACGTTCGGCTTGTAATATATACGGCATATTTATGGGGAATATTTTATAGTGTTTAGATTTACTTAGTTTTATAATAACGTTAAGATGTGCTACATACTATAAGCTTTTGATATGTTTAAATTCGTTAAGGCTTCTGTTTATACAGTGTTAATTAGTGAAACTGTGTTTTATTTCATATTTGAAATAGCCTGATTAAATATTATATCACTTGAGAGGGCATTTCTGTTATAAATGCAATACAATAGAAATTGTTTCAACTACATATATTGCAAAGGGATATTTTCCACTTCGCCACCTACATGAATTATTTTGTTCGTGAAGGTGAGGCCATGAGTTTCGTTTGCTTGATACGCAGTCGCATCAAAGTGAACCTAAATACAGTTTAGCAGACATCGTAGCAGCTATGAAATCTTTAATTTTTATTTTTTCACATAATCAAATGAAATAAGTGATATCAGATGAGTTTTATAAAAGCAAATTATTATAATTGTATACTAAAGTACATCGGCACATATTCAAGTTTTATAAAAATATATAAGAATCTTCTAGGGGAGTTGGTTCATTCACTACAGATGTTGAGTTTGAGATAAGTATTGGACTATAGAAGATGACCATTTCGCATGGTGTCACCAGTCTTTGGCAACTATATCACTACGATCAGAGACAAATCCGTTATAATAGCCCAACTCAGTAGTCTTGTCGTTTTAGAACAACTAGTAATATTGACATGGAGCTATTACACAAGTTTCATTATTTTTTTCCAAATTATCCACAATGCGGTTTTTGACATGGAGCTATTACACAAGTTTCATTATTTTTTTCCAAATTATCCACAATGCGGTTTTTCTTCATGAATCATGATCATAATCAACATCATCATTATCATTATCGACGTCATTGCCTTACAAACGTTTTATATCTTTCACTTATCACCTTTATACGTGTTATGGTACGACTGAGTTTCCCCACGATTCTTATGTCCGCTACGAGGACGCAACGTAAACATTCTAGCGCCTTACTACTTTTGATACAAGTACTTCAGATGTGTAACTGTGAGATGAACTAGACGTTGCACTTTCGTTAGCACCTAATATTGTTGATGGTAAAACCATTGCCACCAAACATCCCAAAAGCAATCTTCTACTCGTACACATTACAGCATAAGCTGATGGCCCAAGCAACACAACTGGCGTGTCAACTTGAGAAAACTGCACACTGCGTTCTGGACAAGACAAAATACGGCTTGCAAGAGAAATGTCACCACCTAACCGATGCAAGAGCAAGACTTGCTCATCTGCAGCACATGCTGCAATGCGCTTGTGCAGAATGTTCAGCGACTAAACACGCGGCTCATTGTGCCTGCGAAGCAGCGCGCGCAGCCTGTGGCAACGCTCGGAAGAAAAAACACGTCTTAGAACAACTCACTACAAGCTCGAAAGATGAAAGTAAGCAAGGACGATGATCATTAGGATAGTGTAAGTAATCAAATATTACTAAAGGAACTCAAAGTAACTTATTGAAACAAATGGCCCAATCAATAATGATTATATTTAACTGACTGTGATTAGTACAAGCATTTAAACCCAGAGTACGTAATATTTTATGCGGAATATTAAATACTTTTACTTGGAGATAATAATAGCATGTATGATGACACTAACTAAATCAATATGAACTGTTTGTTTTTAATTACAAGGTTGAAAATGAATTGCAGTCGGTATCGGTGGTCTCTTTTGTTTTGAATATTTCTTAATACGACGCCTCATATAATATATTCCGATATGTGTGAATAAGATATTTTCTTGTTGGTGTCAAAATTCTGAGCAATATAGAAGATCCATAGTGCAGTTAATATTCAGAATATTAACAGCCTAAATTTATCTTTTGGTATTTAAATATACAGCATTTGTAAGAGGATACGTGTACTAAAATGCATTTATAATATTTTATTTAGCTTTACTTAGTTTTATCGTGTTGTGTATAGACGGGCGACATACCTAATATAAGCTTTTTATATGTTTGAATTCGTTAAGGCTGCTATTGATAAAATACGGTGCAAACAATTTGTGTTTTATTTATTTTAGATGAATTTTTTAAAGGATGTCTGGGATGTCCCGGTCATTAAATTGCAATTTGAATTGGTAAAATGTATGTCGAGTTGGATCAGGATTAAGAGTTTATCAGTTTACCTCAATCTGGCAAACCCTTACCTGTCCTGTCCGGTACCGTTCCCCTGACCGGTAACGGACTGGAGCCGAAAGCTTCTCAAGATGTATGGGATTGGTCCTCATATAGTGTCGTTATAAAATTACTATTATTATTTATTATTAGGCGCGGCGGGGTTCTTTCACCGTCGTTGGTACGACGTTAACATGGTTCGGTTAAAAAGGTAGCTGATTTGGACTGGCGGATGCTGAAGATGGAAGATCGGTCGCTGTGGTGCAGACCTACGTCCAGCAGTAGACTATAATACGCTAAAATTGATCATCTATGGTTGTTATGAATAGACAATGGTTAAAGCCAGTGGATTTATCACAACTGAAGATAAATGGGGAAAAAACTGTCACCAGTGTTTACGTATAATACATACTGTCTAGTTGTAGCCACTGGTTTCGTCACCACTGGTGACGAATGAAAAAAAAACGTCCCAGATATTGGCAGTGTGGACGTACGACACAAATAGTTATCATTCTTTTTTTTCATTTAATGGTCGCAAGAATATGGTTATACATTGGTAAGTAACAGTAAATTTTCTGACATTCACCATTGCTGGTATGTGTGACTCCGGTCATAATCAAATTTTACATAATTCATTCTCATGTACAACAAGTGAAATTCGAACAATAAATACTTTCATGCAATGTCAATAACAGGTCAATAATGCTATGTAATGTCAATATGCGCATAATAAAATGTGTATTGTTATTATTTCTGTTTATCCCTACTGAAACGGATTCCACATATCCCTACCGGTAGTGATAATTAGAAAAAAAATCCAATCATCCCTACCGGTGGAGATATCTAAGTACAGATATATGGAACAGCTCGTTGGACTTAGATTAAGATTGCAGAAGAATCATCATCATCATATCAGCCGTAGGAAGTTCACTGCTGAACATAGGCCTCCCCCATTGACTTCCATTTAGACTGGTCTGTAGCGGCCTGCATCCACCGTGTCCCTGCGCTCTTTACCAGGTCATCCGTCCACCTTGCGGGAGGCTTTGCTACGCTGCGCTTGCCGTCACGTGGCCTCCACACAAGAACCTTTCTGCCCCATCGGCCATCGGTTCTCCGAGCTATGTGCCCTGCCCACTGCCACTTCAGCTTGCTGACTCGGTCTGCTATGTTGGTAACTCTGGTTCGTCTACGGATCTCCTCATTTCGGATTCGATCTCGTAGAGACACTCCAAGCATAGCCCGTTTCATAGCTCGCTGTGTGATCCCGAGCTTCCTTATGAAGCCCATAGTGAGAGACCACGTCTCGACAGCGTAGGTCATCACTGGTAAAGAAAAAAACACGCACTGATTAAAGACCTTTGTCTTCAAGGACTGCGGTATTTTGGACGAGAAGACGCAGTTTCCAGAACGCAGCCCAGCCGAGTTGAATTCGTCAATTGACCTCCTTTTCGAAGTTGGATTTGCCTAGTTGGACGATTTGACCCAGATAGACATATTCATCAACAACTTCGGTGGCTCTTGGATCTTTATCCAAATCATCAACAGGCTTAGCTACTGAGGTATATAACTGCCCGTAGAACCTTTCGATCTCCCTCAATACCTCTGACTTAGTAGACGCTACACTGCAGTCTTCCGTCTTCAGCTTCGTCAACTGGCTCTGCCCAATAGACAAGTCTCTTGCGAACACTTTAGAGCCCTTATTTCGCTCTCTAGTATATTTAATGTGGTTGGTATTAAAGACACGGACATCGTGTCGCAAGGACTTAGAGATCCGTCAATTGAGCTGCCGATATGCTTCTGCTTCCTTGGAAGTCTGCAACGTCAATGAGCGTCGTTCTGCCATAAGGTCCAGGGTGTGATCGGATAGTTTTTGAGGTCTATCTTTCCGGCATGGTCTGAAAAAGACTTCCCCTACCTTGTAGACAGTTTCTACCAACCTGTTGTTGACCTCATCCACAGAAACGCAATCCTCCAGGCCAGAGAAGCGGTTTGCGAGCTAGAGTTGAAAGCTCTCGGGGTTTTGTTTGCAGGAGAATGAGATCTGGTATTGAGATGACTGGTTGCCTGGCTGGGTTTTGACGCAAGGACCACCGTAAGCTATCAACCCTTATAGCAGTTATAAGGCTAGATGGCTTACGGCTCATCATGTCAATGGAATTTCAAAGATCAGTTTATTTTAGTAGTTATATGATATTGTTTACGCGAATGTTACACATTGCAATAAAACTATTGTTAACGGATTCTATCGCTGTTTATTTGATGTTATAGGTATAGGGGCCCAGTCGAATAGAGTGGGGTTGGGAGTACGACAGCCAGAAAGGGACCAGGATATACTTAGGTTCTTTCTCAAACAAGACGAAAATGATAACTATCGAGTGCACGCGATGAATTTGGAAATCCAAAATGAATGGTTCACAATGGGAGAGTCCTGCATACCGATGGCCTTAAAGTGGTGCACCTTGATTAAAGTGGTCGCCGGCCCTGTTAAAATTCTATCTTAACGCCTTTCAGATGATCCTCCCATACCAGAGTAACCTAGTAAGGTGGGGGAAGGCCACAGAAAAACAATGTCATACTTGTGGTGAGGCAATAGGGACGGCTAGGCACATATTAATAGGATGTAGGGTGCTTCTCGATAGAGGCCAATACTCACGCCGCCACGATAAGGTGCTTATCATAATACGTGAAGCAAGTAGCCTGGCAGTAGCTAGAGCCGAAAAAGGATTGACTACTAACAGACGTCATATCAACTTTGTGTCTGAAGGTTCATCCATAAAATCTAGGAAGAAACCTTATTCAATCTTAGATACTGCCCCAGGTTGGACTCTCCTTATCGACGCGTATGAAAATCGTGGGGTTTCGTCATCTGGGACCTGACATATTGCTTTACTCGAAACGATAAAATATGTGGTCCTTGTGGAACTTACTGTACCGTGGGAAACAAATATACCGAAGGACCACACAATAAAGAAAAATAAATACTATGATCTCAAACGGTTACGTGGTTTATTTGTATGCAGTGGAAGTGGGAGCGAGAGGCATACCAGCAAAATCGTGTCCGTATGGATTGAGGAGCCACTTCAGATTTAAAAAGGAAGCTCGCCCCCTTATTTAGTAGGGAAGTAAATAATTTTGTAGGCCGAGTTCTGAAATTTGTAGTAAAATATGTCTTAAAGTTATATCAATGTGAATGTGGCTCCTCAATACAAACATCTGAATTGAGGAGCTACCTGAAACACGGAAAGTATTTCATGTATATTTTTGTAAATTTTGTATCATTTAGTAGCAATTGTGTATAGTGTCTACTAAAAATCTGAGCCCAGTACTGTTTATATTCAAGAATATACAATACTTTTAATGTGGCTCCTCGATCTATACACAAGAGCGTGAATTGCCATGAAAGTTATTGGTCAATTTATATTCCACTTTAAAGACATTTAGTAGTAAGTGTGTTCGAATTTGTAGCATATGGATAAAGTAGTAGAACTGAGTGACTTTAATAAATAAGCGCATTTCATTTGGCTCCTCAATCGTGACGTCTGCATAATAAATAATTGACTGTACCTACCTGAGACCAAAACGGAATAAAATACCAGAGACACTAACATTTAGTAGAAATGTCTACTAAATACATATGCACAGATCAACATTGTATATGTTCGGTATCTGAAAAACTAATTACTTCTGAATATTCCTTACGAATTCGCTATTAAGGGTGACCATGTTATATGAATTAAACTAGGATGATTCATTTTTTAAATTTAATTTTTCAACAATATTCGGTACAAAGATTCTTCATAAGTTAATCCAATTTAATTTATTTTCATCTCATTTGAGGGTAACTGCAAATTATCCTACCCTCAATAATATTTATTTAGTAATCTGACATTCATTAACGACGAAGCTCACTTGTTTGCGCACATATTTAAGTAAAAATAAATTTAACAGATATAATATACCTATAGTTCTATTCCTAAACTATATTAATATTAATCACGTCAGAATTGTTGACTTGTGAGGATACTATTTGCTGCTGCAGTAGTGCATAATAAGTGACTGATAAGTAACTTCACTCTGATTTCCTGTTGGCAATGTAAGTACCTATACTGTATCGATTATTATTAGTTAACTTTATAAAGAATAGCATAAGTTATGTTAGGAATATTGTTGTTTCAGAACTATTATGCCGAAAGGTCGTAAATCAAAGGTAGATCTTGAGGATCAAAAACAAGTTTTTACTAAATATGCTGAGATACTACAAAATTCCAACATTAAAAGTAGTGACCGAATTTTCTTACAGAATACAGAATACAGCTTTAATTAATGGCTTCTGCAGTAGAATCACCGCAATTTCGCCAATGTCAAGTGAAATATAATAAATGTTTATAAAATTATTAATGGCGAAGACGCCAATGTCAAGTTTTTTGGTATCACCACCAGTATCTTGCGCCAGAGCCTCGTCCGTTATTTAGCAGGTGCACCGACTTGCAGGTGAGGTCCGAGTTTTCTTAACCATCTCTAAAGAACTTAATTTTAAAATGTCCCCATTAGCTTTGTTTATATCATTGAAACGCAACCGTCATTTTTTTTTCAAAATGACGATTCACTTCTTGTGAAACAGACAACTGGTGAAAGCCATACTATTAAAAGTGTTAGTAGTACCAGTTATAGTAGCAGTTGTCTAATAAACGCATCATTTGAAGATAATGATTTTGATTTAGAGAACAGTAAACAAAAAGAATAAAAACATTTTCATATGAAATGAACTTGTATGATTGGAAAAAAATTCAGACTCTATATGCATACCAGAGAAGAACAGGCACTAACACATATAAGAAATACAGGACAATGCCAAAGTTCAAATGGAGTAATTTGTTGAAGGAAAATATTTATAAATATACGAAGTTACCTTGCACTTGGACCTTAAAGCGTGAAAAGGTTGTTAAAAATAAAATCTTTGTGAAAGATAATTGTTCCCAGTGTACGTTATGCGTTCAAATAAAAAGTTATGCAACTACAGACAAAATTCACACAATTTTATGCAAAATTACCAATATACATAAAAATATCAAACATAACCCAAAAAAGAAATTTAAATTAACGCCCTATAAAAGACAACAATTAGCAAAAATATTAAAGTACAAATCTGCAATAGTCATTCATAATGAGTTAGCCTCAAAGATCATAGGTGATAAAAAAGATGAAAATGAAGTTACAAGTACACCAGCGTTGCCTTCTCTTTTCGTTTATAATCCGCAGTCTTAGTGTACACCCTGACTTCTTTGTTTATTATTGGAGCGAAGAACAAATTAATTATTATAATCAATATCTACGGAAATTTGAAAGAGTTACTCTTACAATCGACGCTACCGGCTCATTTTTTCAAACTATGCGCCTCCCTGATAGAACAAAGATCACCAAAAGACTATTTCTGTATGCAGGTCTTATAACAGCAAATCTTAAATTAAAATCTGTGCCCGTTTTACAAATGGTCACCGATTCACACGGCAAGCAATCTATATTATATTGGCTAAATCAATGGAAACGTTCAATTCATAGAACACCTCACGAAATTATTTCTGACGATTCTTCTGCCCTGGTTGCCGCTAGTACTGAAGCTTTTACGGTGTTTAGCAGTACAAAAGAGTATATAAAGAAACTATTTTCAATTTTAGAAGGAGAGACTTCAGACGTCCCCTCTACTTTTATCAGACTGGACTCTAGTCATTTCATAAAAACTTTGCACAACCTAAAATGTTTTAATGATGTAGATCCACGCATAAAATATTTTTATATTCACTACATTATGTTTTTAAAAAAATGTGAAGATTTTGAAATTGCAAAAGAAGTCATCTTGGATATGATTAAGGTTTCCCTCTGTCAATACGGTGATGATTTGACTACCAGTACAAGTTCCGATTGTCAAACCTCCTTAAGCAGGCTTGTGGCGCGATTGAAAAATATTGACTTAGATCATACGGTGGAACTCAGCTGTATGGATGACGACAAATTAACTTACAAAACTCAAGAATATCACACTGCGGATATTGATTTTTTTGTTTGGTTGGATGATAAAGTAGCTCAGTTGCGAAAAAAAAATTATTTTTATCCACCATTTATACCTGAATTCAGAAGAATTCTTGGGAAACTTCCATTGTGGTCTAATCTGTTATGCCCATTTTTTAAAATTGATAATACTGCTTCATCGTCGTCAGGAATTGAGAGCCACTTCAAAACTTTGAAACAATTGCTCTTCAAAACAAAATTACTAAAGTATCGATGATGGATTAATGAATTTGTAAAAATACATTCTAATTACTTGAATACAGAAAGTGCACTTGCTACAAGTGATCTTGTTAATGATATACAGAATAAAGAAACTAAACGCCCTCGAAAAAGGAAGCATTCACTTACAAAATCTCAAACGCAGGTGAAAAAAAAAATATATCAAAGTTTTTGAAATTAAAGAAAATTAATCAGTCATTTACCGCTGAATCAATATTTTATGATCGTCCTTCCTTCGTCGAAAATTGGAAAGGTGAAACACAAACTAATGTGATACTAAGAAAATTAAAAATAAAATTTGTATTAAGTAAACAAATACTCTGACCATTTAATTCCTCAATATATTAAACTTTTATCAGATCCTGTTGCTAGTGACTGTGATATATACAGAATGAGATCCGAAATCAGCGTGCTGTATTTTGATACAAGAGACAGCCGCTGTGAATTTGCTTGTAATGTGTCCTTCATTTTTGAACATATAGCTTTGAAGTATTGTTTAAGTGCAATTTGGAATAAAAAGTTCACTAATGATTCATGCCAATTTACCCCAATATCTAGACAGACCGCATTTTTGCCTTTAAACCTGAATATAATTTCTGTTTTTGGAATCCAAAGTTTAGAAGATACAATTTGTATTGTAGAGGAAAATAACGTTTGCACGCCTTGTAACCAAACAGTGTGTAAATATACTGTATTAAAAATAGTTTCATTTGAACTAAATGTTTCTACGAGGTTTCGAGTAAACGAGGAACCAGAAATTATAATGATTTCAAGTAGCTTATATACTTTAATAGGCATAATAGAATTTATCCCTGCGATTAACGAAGCTGGCATGGGCCACTATAAATGTCACTACCCAGCGAATGATGAGATCTTTTGTTATGACGACTATGATTCTCACTGTAAAATTCATAAAAGCACCGACCAACCAATATTAATTCATTCTTTAACTTATGTCGAAATTGGCTAGGTACCTACTAAATATCCTAGACTTATGAAGAATCTTTGTACCGAATATAGTCGAAAAATTCAATTTCTAAAATGAATCATCCTAGTTTACAGTCCGTCAAATCTAAGAAGTACCGTTTGACAGTTCTGACAATTGAATGATAGGGATGGGATGAAAAAATCGATTACTATAATATCCGAACTTTGAGAGATCGATTACTATAATATCCGAATTTTAAGAATCATCAAACTAGTATCGTCGTCTTCGTCATCATCGTCATTTGAATTAATGACCAGTTGATTGTCCATTACATTATCAAAGTGTACGTCTCTTTCGAAGTCGTCCATTATTATTTTCTTTGTTTTTTGTACTACTTTACTCCAATCTTCCTGTGTAACTTGGGCACATGCTTCCTTTAATAAACCTTCCATTTTCTTGACACTGAAGGGTGGTTTTGTGTTGTGTCTTGCTGCATAACCTGTAAAACAATAATGTAACTATTTGATAGCAGACGAAAACCATTGTTTAAATTATAAATGTTAGAAGTACTCGTGTTATTATTATAATATTATAAAATATTACCTTTAACTTGGGTCCAAATCAGTTCAATGGCATTACATTGGCAATGGTACGGAGGAAGTCGTATGACTTTGTGCCCGTGCTCTTCGGCCAATTGGTCAATTACATATGTCGGTTTTGGTGGTTTATGCAATTTCACTAACTGTAATAATTCAGCTTTTAATAGTGACATGTCGGCATCCACTCCTTTTCTTTGCAGCCATGCCACCAAATCTGCTTTCTTATTGGCTGACGTAGGTGCTTTATCAATTTGCACAGAGTGGTATGGGGCATTATCCATTATAATTGTGCTGTTAGGAGGGATATTCTGTAATAAATTTAAGAACCACTCTCGGAACCTTACTGCGTCCATTTCTTCATGATACTCTTTAGTGCTTTTGGATTGGAAAGCTAATAAAGAGTTTTCCACGAAGCCTGTAGACGCTGACCCAGCATGGCATATTATGAGGCGTCCACCTTTTCCTATCGGCACCTTCGAGCACGAAGCTTCAGAATCATCAGTCCATGTTTTCGGCACAGAATGGTTGGAATTTAGCCAAGTTTCGTCCAAAAATATTACATTATCCCAGTTTATAATTTGTTTAACTTCGCGCAGGAATGTTAGTCGCTGCATAATTATGTCATGTCGCTCCATAACAATTTTTCGTTTGTCAACTTTTTTGTATCTGAAGCCAATTCCTGTTATTACCGTTCTCAACGACTCTATGCTTCCCTTATACAGCCCGGCATCTTTTAAAGTTGCACATAACTTTGCCAATGTTGGAAATTCGCCTCTTGTAAAATACCCGTATATATGGTTTCTAATAGCATGACTATCGAATTCATCGATGCCTGTCACAGGTTTATTTCTTTTTCGTTTTTTCGGTGTGTGAAGTACGTTACTGTCACTCCCCGAAGGCCCATATTTTTCACTTAATATTTTGCCAACGGTGCGGCTACCAATACCGAGAGCTTCACCGACGCGATCCCGAACTTGTGTAACTGGCAGTAGAAGTCCACCATTTTGAGATTCACGCTCAAAATACTCGTGTAATTTCACCACCAATTCACGAGCCTGGCTGTTCAAAGTACGTCCTCTTTTCGACATTATTAATAAACACTTGCTTAGTTCGGAGTCCAGTATAAATATTGCCAAGGTAAACGGATAAAGAATGATCAGTCCAGAAAAGTAATAGCCAAGTCACAAATTGTAAAACACAAACGAGAAAGCAAGTACGCGCACAGTCAGCTTCCAAGATGGCGAGAGACTGCTGACGCCGAACCGACCGAGCGGACCGCGTGCGCTTGTAGTTGGCAGTGTTGCCAGAAAAAAAAATTGTAGAGACTTGGACACCTGCGATTTTGCCTATTGACCTAAAAATAATTAAATTAATTTATTTTAGGGTATCTGTGTATTCAGTGCATTATGCGGTCGCGCAGTAACGTCGTTAATTTATAACATCAGGCAACAACATTTTTGTGAATGGGTTCTACATACCTTATTTTTATTAGTTTTAGACGTAGAAATAAGACTTAGAAGAAAAAATTGTAATTGTAAAATCAATGGATGTGCTTGTTAAAAATTTGTTTATTTCTCTGTAATATGCAAACCCATACTATCATACACAAAAATAAATGTAAAAAACACTATCCCTGACTCCATTTACTATTTCGACAGCGTTAGCGCGAGAAACCCCGACTTATTTGGGCGCGAAAATCATAAATCGACAAATCGCTTTCGACAACTTTTTAAAGAAGCAAATATATTTGATTTATAAATACGTATTTTTGGTGAATGGGTTTTATCTCATATTTTACGATTACATAACTATTTAGTTATGTAATCGTAATATGTGAGATAAATCCCATTCACATGAAAAAATATTTGTTTGGTTGTCAAGTGTAATTTGTAAATAATACATTCGATTTTTCGTATATGTAAACGATTTTTTTGCATACAAGTGTATCCGAAGAGTCGCAACACTACGTGCAGTGACCTAACTACGTAACTTTGTAATGAGGTCAAGAATATAACTATTAGAAATTATTTACTGTGTAAATATGTGTTATTTTGCTTTGTTTGAAAGTTTTCAATTACATTTAGATATTAAGAATTGTACAGTACAGATACAATAATGAAATCTTTCTAAATTCATGGTTTTATGAAAAAGGTTATCGAAACTGAATAATGTACGTATGAACAAAGTTGTTTCGGTTTGAAAAATATGAAACTTCAAACGGTACCTCTTAGATTTGATGGACTGTAATTCATTTAACATGGTCTCCCTTAATAGCGAATTCGTAAGGAATATTCGTAAGTTATTTGTTTTTCAGATACCGAACATTTACAATGTTGATCTGTGCATATGTATTTAGTAGACATTTATACTAAATGTTAGTGTCTCTGGTATTTTATTCCGTTTTGATCTCAGGTAGGTACAGTCAGGTCGCTTAACGACCTCCGTCCTCCATGAGCGCAGGCCTGGGGGTGGCGGGTGAGGCCACCTGTCACCCCAGCAGAAGCAGGCCGGGAAGGTGGGGCGACTAGCGCCCCTCCCCCAAACCGGGGCAAGACGGGGACACCGTGGTTCCCAAACCCGAGGGGGCCATCTCGAAACCGGAGATGGCCCAGGGTCAGTCGGGGTGCGAGGGATATGCTCTATGGGCAACCTTACACCCTGGCGTCTGTAGACCCGAGACGGCGTGCGGTTTTAGTCGGTTCAAGCCCGACATAACCGCCCCCGCTGGCACGCGGGGGGGTATCCGAAGGGATTTCCGCACGATAAAAAAAAAAAAAAAAAAAAAAAAAAAAGGTAGGTACAGTCAATTATTTATTATGCAGACGTCACGATTGAGAAGCCAAATGAAATGCGCTTATTTATTAAATTCACTCAGTTCTACTACTTTATCCATATGCTACAAATTCGAACACACTTACCACTAAATGTCTTTAGAGTGGAATATAAATTGACCAATAACTTTCATGGCAATTCACGCTCTTGTGTATAGATCGAGGAGCCATATTAAAAGTATTGTATATTCTTGAATATAAACAGTACTGGGCTCAGATTTTTAGTAGACACTATACACAATTGCTACTAAATGATACAAAATTTTCAAAAATATACATGAAATACTTTCCGTGTTTCAGGTGGCTCCTCAATTCAGATGTTTGGATTGAGGAGCCACATTCACATTGATATAACTTTAGACATATTTTACTACAAATTTCAGAATTCGGCCTTCAAAATTATTTACTTCCCTACTAAATAAGGGGGCGAGCTTCCTTTTTAAATCTGAAGTGGCTCCTCAATCCATGCGGACACACAAAATCTCTCTATAACGTACTTAAAGATCTAGGCCTATCGAGAGCTACAATAAGCTCATTACTAGGACGAATGTCTGAAGCGGCACTAGTAGGTTCGCATCAAATTTGGTTAGGAAGGGAGGGGAACTTGGGTAGTTGACTAGACTTTGGTAGTGGTACTTGGTGGTAGAGTCAAGCAACAGTCATTTTGGCCATTGCATGAATGGGCCGACTCGACCGGGGAAGCACCGCCCTCTCACAGAATATCGACGCCAAGTAACAGTATTTGAACTGTTGCGTTCCGTTTGGTGAGTGAGAATGCCGGAGCCGAAACTCCTTTCCCATCCGCTCCCAAACTCCTTTCCCATCCCCTTTCCTTTACAGGCTCGGCAGCGCGAGTGTGACATCACTGGTGTTGCACACGTCCATAGGCCATGGTAACCGCTTCCCATCAGGTGGGCCGTGTGCTTGTCTGCCACCTCAGTGGTATAAAAAAAAAAAAGTGGATAGACTAAGGCCGATAGTAGGCATCTCACTACATAATCCAGGTGTTGATGTACATCAACAAAAGGGGCCCCTTCTAAACCTACACTTGGGTCGCAAGACCCAAGCACTGTCCCGAGTTCCCAACTCAGCAACGCGATGGACCCGGCACCCGCACGGAGAACGCTTATTTATTAAATTCACTCAGTTCTACTACTTTATCCATATGCTACAAATTCGAACACACTTACCACTAAATGTCTTTAGAGTGGAATATAAATTGACCAATAACTTTCATGGCAATTCACGCTCTTGTGTATAGATCGAGGAGCCATATTAAAAGTATTGTATATTCTTGAATATAAACAGTACTGGGCTCAGATTTTTAGTAGACACTATACACAATTGCTACTAAATGATACAAAATTTTCAAAAATATACATGAAATACTTTCCGTGTTTCAGGTGGCTCCTCAATTCAGATGTTTGGATTGAGGAGCCACATTCACATTGATATAACTTTAGACATATTTTACTACAAATTTCAGAATTCGGCCTTCAAAATTATTTACTTCCCTACTAAATAAGGGGGCGAGCTTCCTTTTTAAATCTGAAGTGGCTCCTCAATCCATGCGGACACACAAAATCTCTCTATAACGTACTTAAAGATCTAGGCCTATCGAGAGCTACAATAAGCTCATTACTAGGACGAATGTCTGAAGCGGCACTAGTAGGTTCGCATCAAATTTGGTTAGGAAGGGAGGGGAACTTGGGTAGTTGACTAGACTTTGGTAGTGGTACTTGGTGGTAGAGTCAAGCAACAGTCATTTTGGCCATTGCATGAATGGGCCGACTCGACCGGGGAAGCACCGCCCTCTCACAGAATATCGACGCCAAGTAACAGTATTTGAACTGTTGCGTTCCGTTTGGTGAGTGAGAATGCCGGAGCCGAAACTCCTTTCCCATCCGCTCCCAAACTCCTTTCCCATCCCCTTTCCTTTACAGGCTCGGCAGCGCGAGTGTGACATCACTGGTGTTGCACACGTCCATAGGCCATGGTAACCGCTTCCCATCAGGTGGGCCGTGTGCTTGTCTGCCACCTCAGTGGTATAAAAAAAAAAAAGTGGATAGACTAAGGCCGATAGTAGGCATCTCACTACATAATCCAGGTGTTGATGTACATCAACAAAAGGGGCCCCTTCTAAACCTACACTTGGGTCGCAAGACCCAAGCACTGTCCCGAGTTCCCAACTCAGCAACGCGATGGACCCGGCACCCGCACGGAGAATGCATGGATTGCTAAGAATATCGGTCTTATTTACATTGAACCTCTTTACCTTGACTTATTGATTGAAAAAGACTACAGGGAGAGTATAGTCTCCCCGTGACCATGGCTGCTGAAAAGCAACCAAAACGTTGGGTTCAATGTAAATAATAAAATAACGTAAAATACATCGCGATAGAATCCGTTAAAAAATAGTTTTATTTCAATTAGTAGTTAAAGTTATCAACTTTCGCTAGAAACTGCTGGTTATTAGATTTTAGAACCGCTAGACATGTAAATCAATGTTTTCTCGCTACAGCCAATCTCTGTTCCAATGACAATCTGAAAATCCACTTCGTGGTTAACTGAGCCCACAGCTAACTTAGCCCACGGACTTAGTTGACCACTGTCATCCGTGTCTCTTTATGCTGAAAATCTGAAAATGTCTATTCACGTGGTGTCCACTAAAGTAGCAAACAAAAGGTCTTACTGTTGGGAAATGGTCACTTATGAATGCTTGTAACACCAAGTATGTCACTTACGCGTTACCATCTTTATATAAACCTTTTTCCTTATGATCTAATTGAAGAACCCCATACGTCTGTGATATGAGTAAAGTGAAACAAATATAGAAATTAGGAAAATTTACTAAACAACTAACATACACCGTAATATCACTTGACTCCATTAATCTAGACTACAAAAGTACAAAAATTGAGCAAATACGTTCCATAGTACATCGTACCTACGTATTGGCAATAAATAACTTAGTTAATTATGACACTTAACAATTGACTATGTTCAGACTACGTTTTTGGACTGCCTATTGGCGTAACTATTGTTACAGTATGTTTCTTCGTCCTTACTTTCCCTAAAACAGCTTCGTCTAGCTTCGCTATCGCCGCACTGGGAGTAGGATATTGTCCTACCAGTCTTGATTGTGATGTAGGCCTAACGATTTGAACCTTTTCATTATTCACTACAGTCATCTC
This sequence comes from Cybosia mesomella, assembly GCA_946251805.1. Taxonomy (NCBI): domain Eukaryota; kingdom Metazoa; phylum Arthropoda; class Insecta; order Lepidoptera; family Erebidae; genus Cybosia; species Cybosia mesomella. The sequence goes on from OX276409.1 coordinate 21,850,499, forward strand.
TTTCTCTTCAACTTTCTCTGAACTTGATCTGTAAAACCGTCGTACTGGAGCTAAATTTGCAGTATTTGGACTAATATTTTCAAGCTGATCAGTTAGCGTTTCTTGTTTTTGTAAATTGTTGATTTCCATCGGCCTTATTTCTTGTTTAATTATTTCAACTAAAGGTGATATCGCTTCAGGTTTTTTTGTAGTAGTTACAGTAATTGGATTATTACTCTTCAAAGTCATTCTTCGTCTATGTTTTTTTTCTCGTGAATCGTTTTCTGTGCTATTATTTTCGGCTATGTTAATGCCAGCTTTAAGTGTTATGAGTTTATTACCTTGACCTGTTTCTGTATTATTACTGCTTTTGACATTATTTGTAATATCATAGTTTCTGTTTCCTCTATACACTGGAGCCGTTTCTGTACTTGTGCTGCGACTTCTCTCGTCAATGATAGGAGTAGGAGTGATAAATTGAATCGTGTTAAGACCATTAACATTGGTACCGACGTTGGCAATATTGCCTGCGCTGACGACGTTGTCGGTGTTGGCAATGTTAGTTACACTAGGTTGTGATGCATTAGGTTGTTCGTTTTGATTTTGTAGAATAGAAATAGCATCTTTGATGTTGTCCACACCTTCGGTATTAGGTTTTTGACCTGAAAATGTACAAAGATTATTTAATAAGATAAAGTTATACATTATTAGTCTTGAAATAATACTATTTTTAAAGGATTCTGTTATTGTTGGTATTTTCAAAATATCAGCATTTTTGCTGTCGATTAATATCGATTTAATAGTGAATGAGCTTCATTAGGCTATATTTTTTTAGATTTCAAATGTGTATGCGCAGTGTGGTGGACTAGTCTTAGCTCTCTCATACTTAAAAGAAGACGCCTCATACTATAAGTTACAATAAACAAGCCTAATAGATTAGTCAAATATTTCGCATTTTTAGAGAAAATGCAACCAATTTTGATATATGGCGTTGTTGCAGAAAGTACCTTTGAGTAGACACAAATAAAGCTATCTAAATTAATTACTTAAATGACATCTTACCATCCTGCATCTCTTTCCTGTAAGAAGAGAAGAATGTCAGTGCTTTCATCAACTGGTAGCTCTTCGAAACAGGAATGTTGGTATCGTATAGTTTTTTCGTATTCTTGCAATCGACATAGAACCACCAGTTGCATTTAAGGATGGTCTGATCGAAAAGTGTGGACTCAGGACAGAGGAAGGATTTCATGACGAGTCCATCGTCTGTGAGGGCGCAGACGTGGAACACCTGGAAATGAGGAAGAGAGTTGTCAAGTTTTCTGTGTAAATAAATGTCACGTGTAATGTGGCATTATATTTGAATTTTGAACCGTGGTGAATGTATTGTATGGTTAAGATAAGCCAGTTGTTTTGTCTCTTGTTTAACATTTTCTTCTCTTGTTTAACGTTTTCTGGGCGAGAAAGAGGAATGGAGCTATATAGGGGGTATAGCTCCATCGCTCTTTCTCGCCCAGAAATGGAACGCTTATAGCACGTCATGGTAGTAGGCCCACTTTATAGTAATTCAGAATTCATACGAAAAGGCAATTCTATAGATTTACATAGGAAAAGGAGAACATCTAGGACGGGACTTGAACCCGCGATCAAACGATCTAAATCTATAGGAAAGTATGCAATTTTTTTTTTAATTACCTGAAAAAAGGCAATTCTAGTTTTGAATTTGTGTAATAAACTGTTTAGTATCGTTTTATCGAAAAGTACATTTTTCCTGCTATCGTAACATACTGAATGCAACATATTGTAAATGTTACTGACGCGACTTGTTTTATGTACTGTGGTTTGATCAGCCGACTGAATGATAAAGACAGTACTATAGCAGAGGCCGTACTACTCCACTATCCACACGAGATCAAGGTGTAGTTGATAGTGTCAAATGTCGAACAAGACTTCTAGTAATAACTACACTCACCATACACCCAAGGCTCTCATCACCGTACAATCCAGGGAAGTACTTCTGATCTCCGCAGTGGAAATTGGTCTCTGGCAGCTCAACTTTCGACTGGAAGTGATCATCGAAGTTCTTCTCATACCCAGTAGGGTAGTACTCTCGCGGTGCGTTCATGACTTTGCCAGATACTGGTTGAACTCTGAAATTTGAGGTGACGGTTCTAAGCATGCTAGAAGCGGTGTGAAGCAGATCCTTAACTACTAAAAATACATGAAAATATATTTGTTTGTTTATTCTTCTTGCAATCATACGAAATGGCATTCTCTTAAACAAGGGATCCTTCGATCAAGCTAGGCCCAATTGTTAGTATGCCTCAGAATAGCGGATTTAGTGTCGAAATCGCCATGCAGTCGTTATATAAGGATTATACCCTCAGTGTACTTGAATGTAATGGATAGTTATAATTCAATGTACCTTTTTAAAATTGCAGTTAGCTGTAAAAGAACCACCATTCTGACGTCAGAATGGCAGGTGCAATCTGAATCTGAGCAGATAACGTGTTACCCAAGCGTGAATTAACTGTCTAACCAATTTACTAGTAATGTCCTTTGCTATTATAGTATGTTAAATGGTTATGCAGTGTGTTTTTTTAACTAGGACAGTACGGGGAGGTCCAAAACCATAGGAGATGCAAGGAAACTGTCTTAAGAACCATTAGCTCTTTTTTGTGATAACAATTGAGTGCAGACTGTTTTGGTATACTTATTTTTTGGTCAGGTGTGAGCTCTCCATAAAAATGAGTCATTTTGATCATTTTGTTTTTAATTCGGATCGACTCAGCTTCATGTCAGGGATCATTTTCCTGTTACAGAAGAAAACAATCCGAACAGTAGAGTTAGTAAAATGTAAGAAACTGTCTTGTCATACAATGGGCCGATGTAAATCCTGAACCATAACGGATAAATGGAAACTGTCTACGTAATGCCTGCCTACTCGATATAGTAAATGATTAATCTTTAGGCGCTTATCATTTTTACCTAAGTGAATATTTAGACGATGTAGACGTAGGTAGCCTAGTGGTATGGGTAAAGGACAGCTGAGACGAGGTCTCGGGTTCGATCCCAGGTTTTACCATGGCACACACCAATGACTTTTCGATGCTTTTCGAAGTTATGTGTGTATTTATCGCAGGTTTATAAGTGCCCGGTTAATGGCAATAGGCTCGCCACCTATTACATTGGGACCTAAACATAAACTGGCGAAATGTGGGTGCTAGCACCTCTGCCTACCCCTTCGGGGATATAGGCGTGAGGTTATGTTATGTTATTTTTTAAAGATCGGTTCGTCCTGAGACTATTGTTCTAGTGAGGTTCGCTTGGCCGATGATCTTGGTGGGAACTAGGAATAGATAATGTTCTTGATAACATGACATACCTTTTCGGCTTCTGCGGCAGTGCTGCTGTCAATATTTCTGGTTCTGGCTCAGGTTGGAAGACAAACGGCTGTTCAGTCGTCGTTGTGGTAGTAGGTTTAGGAGTAGGTATAGGAATGTTTGCATATTTACTCAATAGTTGCTGCTGTCTTAGAGCGATTGCCGCCTCCACAGCTTCCATAGATATATTTCCAGCCTTAGCAATTTCGGCAATCTTTGCATTAATATCTTCCTTATTAATCTTCAATACTGTGTCGTCTCCATATCCAGCTATTGAATTGTAATCATCTACTTTCTTCGTATTATAAACAGCCAGATCGTGGACTTGATGTGGAACAGGGTCTACAAAGTTAGAAATAGGATGTTTTTGGAAAGATACAGAACTAGGTCTAGGTATGTAAGGTTTAGCATAAGTAGGGTGTGGTGCATGTATCTCTGTGAGTACTGGAGGTGGAACAACTGAGATACCTTGAGATGATGGCATGGGTAAGAATGGGTTACCAGTAGTGATGGGGTGAATTTTTGGATCTACTATGATAGGGGAAGATGAGAACTTGACTGGGGAGTACTGTTGTGCTGTCATTTGTGAAACCATTTTTGATATTTGATTGTGTGATTCTGGGTATAGCTCACTTTGGTATGCTAATCCGGGACCCTTAGATTCAGGGACCTGAAGTGGTGTGTAGGATTTCCTCGTTGATTGAATTGGTACAACCGTGAGCGCGTCTTTTGGTGGCAGTGGTCTGAATGGTGGGACTCCCATCCGCATGGGTTTGGCCAAGGTGACTGTTGGTACTGATGGTTTTACGACAGTCTGTTCGATGGGAGTCTGGACGATGATTGGCTGCATGGTGCTGCTGCTTTTTCGATGTAGACTGGTCAGTTTATCCATAGCTGCTTGGCTGGGCCGGTTGGTGGGGGCAGGACGCATTATCCTGTTTTGCTTACCACGTTTCTGGGAATACACAAAGACAAATATATCAGTGGTTATATAAAGAAACCACACAACTTAAAAAAAAGATAAATCGAACCTAAATAATGACAATACAAGGTTGTACAAATACCTGATTGACCTGGCAACACTGGCTAGGCCAAACTTAGGATGGGTGACCATTCTTAACAAGTTACCGTGGCTGTGGTCTCTGCCCACCCCGAAGTAGGAAAGGTGTGAGTACATGTACGTAATAGTTTTCGATAATATCAGTAATTGCATTACTTAAAATAATAACGTAATTATTTGTGAAATCCGACAAACACATCCGTTGTGATAACAACCAATTTAGTCTAATTTGCGAACTATTTAATCAAGATTATTGTTAATACAACTGCTATTGCTGCAAATAAGCACCCTCTCACGTATTGGTAAACGCTGATGACAACACTTGTACACTTACAAATTTTGCGTGTGCGTTTTTCTTTCTGATACACTACGATTTGTTTATCAAATGCGCCACTGCTAGATGGTGGATATTCCACTCATATGCACGAAACGTTTCGGCGACACATTTATTATGCGTACAGCTAAGGAGTGGAATTGCCTGCCTGAATCTGTGTTTCCGGAGAGCTATAACTTCGGAATCTTCAAGTCTCGAGTTAATAGGTTCCTTCTAGGCAAACGTGATCCATCGTAGACCACATCGTCATTTACGATCAGGTGAGATAGAGGTCAAACGTGAGACTATCATCCAGGAAGCGAGCAGAACTTACATGGAACAGTTTAAGAAAAAGAAACAAGTCTGAAACAAGGAGGTCAAAGGATTGGCAAAGGAAAGAGTACAGTGGTGATACTCCACCGACGAAAGCATTGCTTTTAAGTTTAGAGAGGGTTTCTGATAATGCAACCCTGGGGTTATCCTTTCGAGGGCTTACCCGGGGTACCGGACACTTGGGGAGGACACCGTGCGGTTTTAGTCGAGACACGACATAACCACCCCCGTTAGCCAGCGGGGGGGGATCCGAAGGGATTTCCGCACGTAAAAAAAAAAAGAAAGGGTTTCCGATAACAAACAAGTGATAAATTAGAATTATTTGCTACTAGCTGTTGCCCGCGACTTCGTTCGCGTTAAATTAGGAATAGATGAAGGTATATTTACATCTGCAGTTTCGAACCCAACATGTTTTAGGTTACCTATTTCATTTTCGATCATTTATCTTGAAGAAATAGAGGTTTATACGTAAAGTGGAAATTAATTCTACCCGGTTCCCTTATATAATAGCGTGATGAAATTTATTATCAAAGGTTGAGTCTCTTATCAACTAGAGGTAACTCTGTAGTTTCGAGATTTCATATTTTACTGCTCATCACATTTTAGCCATAGCGTGATGATTTATAGTCCGAACGTTGACCATGTCCGAATTCTATCGAACTACAGAATTTCTTGATGATCTGCTTTGTAATAATAAAGGAATCAATAATAATAGATTTCGGCGATTTTACCCTGCTGCTCCTATCACACTTATAATAGCGTGATGGTATATAGTGCAGTTGATAACCATACCTTAGAAGAATGTTCATGCATTTCAGCTAAATCTGTATAGCGGTTTTCAAGTGATGCTCGGACTTCGATAATACAAGCAGAGAAACAGACAAACGGACAAAAGTTCTAAGGATTACATTTTAGGTATCGGTATTGTTCCTAGAACACATAGCAATTTTTTTTTTTTAATGTTCTATGTACAGTTTTCACCTCGTTACGATTTTATTATATTTATAGAGGTATAGATGAAAAACGAATCAAGTAGGGATACCGTGGTTCCCAAACCCGAGGGGGCCATCTCGAAACCGGACCCGAGACTTTTACGAGTTTTAGTCGGTTCAAGCCCGACATAACCGCCCCCGCTGGCCGGCGGGTATTCGAAGAGATTTCCGCACGTATATGAAACTTCTCAATTCAGACTACATGATCCATCAGATTATTTTCTGTTACGTAATAATATATGGTATCTTAGCGAACAATTTATGGGTTTATGAAGCTATTATACGACGCTATACACAAATCATTGCAAACAAACAATTGTACAAATAAGGTAAAATATCGTTTAATGTTGTTTAATGATTCAGTGGAATGTCTGCATTTGGGAAATGATGCTGCAATAATGGTTTTCTCAACTGTGATTATCTTAGAGTTGCTCTAGCTTTTTAAATTGGACTATGATGCAATGTCGGTAACAATAATGACGCAATGAAATTACAACCTTTCTGAATGCACCCTTTTAGCCGGGGACCATTGTCGAAGTGTATCTTATTATATTATATAATTGCATGTTAGAAAAATAAGTTAGTTTTTAGTAAAAAAAAGCGGCCAAGTGCGAGTCGGACTCGCCCATTAAGGGTTCCGTAGCAGCAAATAATATAATCAGGCTTTTTTTTGTAATTTTTAAAGGAGAATGCCCATTTTTGGTTGCGCTTTTAGACGTTCGCGTCAATATTTCAAATGTTAAAAAATAATATTGATTATAGTATGACTTTTCAACACTAAATCGCTTCTATAGAACTTGGGGTTTGAATTTAAATTATAAAGATATAAATCTTGAATGACTAATCGTTTCCATTTTAATTTAATTGTTACCATTATATAAAATAAACCATTGGTGGTAGAATGCAAATATACCAATCTTTTTAAAATAATATGGTTAAATAATAATACGTGATAATAATAATATATATAATATAAATATTTCGTGTATGTATTCGTAGTTTAGTAGTGATAATCAGTTAAAGTTGTAAAATAATGTATGCTTCAGTGGTAGTTTTCTCTTAATTTATACATGGTATCTGTCTTAAAACATTCCAAAAGAAAACTCAAACGTCAGTTCAACAGTCAGTGTCACAATATTTTCTCGTCGTTGTTGTTGTTTTTCTCGTTGTAATCGTTTAATTTCTCAATAACCCTACGTTCTGTTACAATATGCGTTTATATTTCAGATAATACTTAATGCAGGCTTTTTAATGCCGTTTATACTTATTTGAAATAGCAAGTCGTTGGAATTTTACATGGTAATGCACATCATATATTATTTCTACTTTTATCATTCTCTTATTTTAGAAGTTACGGGGGGGGGGGGGGGGCACACATTTTACCAATGTTTAAAAAATGTCTGTAAAGTTATTCATTGTTTCCGTAGTTCGCAAGAATTACGGTAGATGGCTCCAACGTCGCCTTAAGACGTATTAAAGTATCGGAGAATTTCGAATATCTGGGACGTGTCTAGGTGGCTCAGTTGGTCAGAGCATTCCCCCTGTAAGGGACTGGTCGCGGGTTCAAGTCCCGTCCTAGATGTTCTCTTTTTCCGATCTAAATCTTTAGAAAAAGTAAGCATACAAAATGCTTGAAAATTTAATTGAATTACTTTTCTATGTTCCGTAAGTGTTCCATATCACAGCATTTATTTATTAAACCTAACTTTTCTGTAAACTGCGATAGTATCAGAAATGGTGAAAATATTTTTTCAAATTTTTTAAAGTTGTCGATAATTTATGCCATTCCAATAAAATTATTCCATTTCTGAATGCAACACGGTTAACAAAAAATATTTGCAATGACCATCGACGTAATAGAACAACGGCAAACAATAATTGCCAAAGTACCGGCAATGGTACTGTCTAATGGTATAACATCCATCCACCGTGTATCAATGGCGCATATCCGTACGTCTGGTGTTTCGATGATTGAAAGGGCTTAGAGGAATCCGATTATGCAACCACAGCACACACTTCCCCAAAGTGCATCCGATAAAACACCAAAAGGCTAGCAACTCTGCGTCGATGTTCCAAGCTCTGAAGCCTATTCTCAACCAGTGCATCATGTAATTGAGTGATCAATTATTTGAAAAATTCACGCCACGCCTTTAGCATTGCATTATAAAGCAATTTTATTGTTTGTTTGTGCCACTGTTCTCATCCATTTCAGAAGTATCTTACATTATTGCTATACTCAATTATTAGTCAATTTGCGACCCAACACTTTCAAAATCCCAACTAAATTTAGCCCATCATCATTCATTCCGCTGGCTGCCTAGTGTGCGGGGGCCTCCCACATTCGCGCACATTAGGCATCCAGCGGAACATTATGAAGGTATATGGCAGCCCGAGCACTAAGCAGCCACGAAATCGACTGCACGCAGCCAGAGCGAGTATAGGAGAATTTATTTTTATTTATTTATTTATTTATTTCAAGGTCACAATTGGATGTCAATTGGCTGCTCAAATATTTCGGCCGCCGTAGCCTGGCTGCGCAGTCAGGCTGCCTAGTGCGCGGAGAGATTTGGTCCCGTTTGCATATGAAGCTAGCATTGATATGATGCAATGATATAAGCTTGCTCGTGTTCGTGTTCTCACCTCTTGCTTGCCTAATCTAGAGTTGGCAGCAATTTCGGTAGGAGGCGCGCCATTTTTGACGCTGACCGACCGTCGCCTGCTCGTGTCCAAGTTCGTCAGCGATTGCTCAAAGCCCAGCTCGTCCCCGAGACTGAAACCTGAAATTGAAATAAAAATCAATTAATAGTTTGGTTCTGGTTCAAGACCTTGGAGCCCTAGGACCGCGTTCCTACTCCTCCAATATCCCTATATGTCTGTCTCTCCATCCCCGAAAGAAATTCCTGAGCTCTCATCATCCTCCGAGTCTTCTCCCAGTTGGGATCGGTTTTCAAGTCTAACTACGAAGCAGCTGAACTGCGATGTTTTCCATGAAGCGACTGCCATCTGACTTCCACAACCCATTGGTGATATCGAAATTCTGTAGCTAGACCAGTTATCGGACTTTTTAGGACTCCAATCACCCAGAACGACTGCCATAGATGTTTGTAGGGCAATCGGGGCCGAAGACTTACGTGCTTTCCGAGGCACGGAGCCTGCGCTCTGGTATAAGTTTTTCTCTCGAGCTCAAGCCTCATCCACCAATCAGCAGGTTACTGGCTGATTTTGGAGCCCGAAACTACCTCACTTGTTTGGACCCTGAACATATTGGTGGGTTATTGATTATTCCTCAGTCAGTTAAAATACCGACCGATAATCCCGGTTAAATCCAAAACTTGAACATTGCAAGACCCCCCTTTCCTCCTCTGCAAGATTTGGTTTCTGTTGGCCTTAGGGGAGCGACTGCCATCTAAAACCCCGACCCCGAGAGGAAAGCGTGCGACAGAGCCTTGAAGGTACTCACCGATGCTACCCGAGGGAGCCATCTCGAAACCGGAGATGGCCCAGGGTCAGTCGAGGTGCGAGGGATATGCTCTATGGGCAACCTTACACCCCCGCGTCTGTAGACCCGAGACGGCGTGCGGTTTTAGTCGGTTCAAGCCCGACATAACCGCCCCCGCTGACCGGCGGGGGGTATCCGAAGGGATTTCCGCACGAAAAAAAAAAAAAAAAGGTACTCACCGATGGTACCCGAGGGAGCCATCTCGAAACCGGAGATGGCCCAGGGTCAGTCGAGGTGCGAGGAAAATGCCTTATGGGCAACCTTACACCCCTGCGTCTGAAGACCCGAGACGACGTGCGGTTTTGGTCGGTTCAAGTCCAACATAACCGCCCGGCTGGCCGGCGGGGGAAGGGGGGGGGGAGGAATTCAAGGGGAATTGCGCACGAAAAAAAAAGGTACTCACCGATGCTAGCGTGTGCTTTGAGACCACCAAGGTTCCGTACCCTGAAGAGGCCAGACTTTTTAAACGCGCAGTTGATTTTGAATCCGAAGTCGGATTCCAGCACACATGTTGGTTGTACAATTTCTGTAAAGAAAAGAAATATGTTTTTATTAAAGACTAGTAATCCGACTTGCTTCACTTCAGTTTATGAGTTTTTTTTTTTTTTTTTTTTTATATTTAGGACACGTCAATTTGACTTCACCTGGCCTAAACCATAGTAATTTTCATCCAATAAATGGCAATGGTCATCAGGGATAATGGACACTGTCCACTATTATAGAAGTTCACATACAATAAGATAATCATTTTCAAGCCGATATTCGCGCCGAAAATTAATTTTTTTTTAAATATAATCCACCAGAGCGAGTTAGTGGTTTGTTAGTGGAATGGATTGGTCGTCTTAGTGGGAGAGAATTCAGAATGCTGGCAACACTGACGGACAGTCAGACATGGGGATAATAACAAATATATAAATAGTTGGACAAAGTTAATATAGTGGCATTTTTGTTTAAGAGTTAAAGTGATCCATAAATTAGAATTTAGCGGTGATAGCCCAGTGCGTAACGGACTGCTGAGATAATGTCTCGAGTTCGATCCCCCGTCGCCCCGGGCAAACACCTTAGACGTTTCATAATTATGTGTGCATTACTAAATGTTAATTCTCGCTCGCTAAATAATGTGCGCAGTATATGATAATAGGCTCGCCCCATATTACATTGGGACCTTAATCTAACTGGCGAATCGTGGGTGTGTAATACACCTCTGCCTACCCCTTAGGGGATACATGCATGAAGTTAAAGTTACGTTATGTTATGTAAATTAGAATTTGTTAAGCCACTTTTATCGTTGACGTAACTTTCTAGTGGTGAAAGATTTTTTTCCAATAAATCCAGTTGTTCCGAAGATTACCCAGACATATAAACAAACTTACAGATTTCGGCCTGTCTTTATAATTAAAAAAAAAAAAAAAAAAAACCGCGGTAGCCTAGTGGTATGGGTAAAGGACTGCTGAGACGAGGTCTCGGGTTCGATCCCAGGTATTACCATGGCACACACCAATGACTTTTCGATGCTTTTCGAAGTTATGTGTGTATTTATCGCAGGTTTATAAGTGCACGGTTAATGGCAATAGGCTCGCCACCTATTACATTGGGACCTAAAACATAAACTGGCGAAACGTGGGTGCTAGCACCTCTGCCTACCCCTTTGGGGATATAGGCGTGAGTTTATGTGAGTTTATGTTTATAATTTAAATATTCCCCGAAGGGGTAGGCAGAGGTGCTAGCACCCACATTTTAGTATATATAATGAGATGTTACTCACAATCTCAAGATTTTATCCAGAATGTAAAGTGTGATATATTAATCCAGGTGCATTCAAATTCGATCAGCCATTTCAGCTTGATTGAGTAACAAAAATTCAGACGAGAAGTTTCACCATCTTTTTTTTTTAAATAGAATATTAGTAACCGAAATTACTAATATTCCCCTAACCCCTCCACCTTAATTGCTTGTGTTAGGAGTGGGTTCACGTCAGTAGTGTAATGGACAGGATTCGAACCTGGAACCTCTCGATCGTAGGGTCGACTCCTTAACCACTAAGCTACCGACGCTTCATTGCATTTACAAGTAGGATTTTTCATATAAGAATCAAATCCAAATCAATGGCGTGTGCAATTAAGTGTAATTTTAATAATTTTAAAGTACCTTCGGTTGAAGCAATCAGCGCACATCCTATTGCAGTAGCCGATTATCAAGCTATTAGCTAATTAAACGTATTTCCCGGTGGTACATAACATGTTAAGGTCTTGTCCAGGATGCTGATGACCTAGATTTCATCTTTTAGGGTTCCGTTGCTAAATGGCAAAATACGGAACCCTTATAGATTCGTCTTGTCTGTCTGTCTGTCCGTCCGTATGTCACAGCCACTTTTTTCCGAAACTATAAGGATTATGCTGTTGAAACTTGGTAAGTAGATGTATTCTGTGAACCGCATTAAGATTTTCACACAAAAATAGAAAAAAAAACAATAAATTTTGGGGGCTCCCCATACTTAGAAATGAAACTTAAATTTTTTTTTTTCATCTAACCCATACGTGTGAGGTATCTATGGGTAGGTCTTCAAAAATGATATTGAGGTTTCTAATATAATTTTTCTCTAAGCTGAATAGTTTGCGCGAGAGATACTTCCAAAGTGGTAAAATGTGAGTCCCCCCCCCCCTGTAACTTCTAAAATAAGAGAATGATAAAACTAAAAAAAATATACATATGATGTACATTACCATGTAAACTTCCAACGAAAATTGGTTTGAACGAGATCTAGTAAGTAGTCTTTTTTAATACGTCATAAATCGTAAGCCGCAATTTACCTTTGATTCAATAAACTCAAATATAAAATTTAAAAAATGCATTATTATCTTACTTACTGCTACGGAACCCTTCATGGGCGAGTCCGACTCACACTTGGCCGCACTTAGGGTTACGTTGCCAAATGGCAAAAAACAGAACCCTTATAGATTCGTCATGTCTGTCCGTCCGTATGTCACAGCCACTTTTTTCCTAAACTATAAGATCTATAAATAAATAAATATTATACGACATTCTACACAGCGCTTTCTAGACCCAAAGTAAGCATAGTTTAACTAGCTTGTGTTATGGGTTCCAGAATGCGGATAAACATACTTATATACTTTTTTTTTGTAAATACATACATATTATACATAGAAACACTCAGACCAATGCAAATAGACATATTCATGCATACAAATATTTGAACTGAGCGGGAATTGAACCCGCGCCCCCTGTCATAGCAGTCGAATGCACTACCGCTACGCCACAGAGGCCAATTGATTATGCTGTTGAAACTTGGTAATTAGATGTATTCTGTGAACCGCATTAAGATTTTCATACAAAAATAGAAAAAAAAACAATAAATTTTGGGGGTCCCCATACTTAGAACTGAAACTCAAAAAAATTTTATTCATCAAACCCATACATGTGTGGTATCTATGGATAGGTCTTCAATAATGATATTGAGGTTTCTAATATCATTTTTTTCTAAACAGAATAGTTTGCGCGATAGACACTTCCAAAGTGGTAAAATATGTGTCCCCCCCCCCCTGTAACTTCTAAAATAAGGGAATGATAAAACTAAAAAAAATATATGATGTATGTACATTACCATATAAACTTCCAACGATAATTGGTTTGAACGAGATCTGGTAAGTAGTTTTTTTTTAATGCGTCATAAATCGTAAACCGCAATTTACCTTTCATTCAATCAACTCCTATATAAATATTTAAAAAATACATTATTATATTACTTGCTGCTACGGAACCCTTAATGGGCGAGTCCGACTCGCACTTGGCCGCTTTTTTAATAATACATCTGTGTTATGGTTAGGTAAAGATGAACAGAAGAAATCTTTTTATTGCCAAGAACGTCTATCTCATCCTAATACTACCATCGAGACGTGGTTTCACACGTCATCGAGTTAAAAAGTAGCCTATGTTACTCAGGGATAATGTAGCATACTAATGGTAAAATAATTTTTATAATTGGTTTAGTAGTTTCAGAGTTTATCGATTATAAACAGATAAATATTTTCTCTTTATAAATTAGTATAGATATGGATGACTTAATTAAATCATGCTTTATTGCAAAATGAAATAGTTTATTGCCGTTTTTTCATTATTTTATTAGACGATGAAGCAATACTGCTTATAAGTAGCATGATCGCGTAAATTCCCAGTTGGCTCGTCCCCATTACATGGGACCAAAAATATACTTCTATCTATCCCTTCAAGGATGTCCGAATACGTAAAATATATCCCTATGGGATACGAGATGTAAGGTCACTGTTTCCCTATACAAATGAATAAAATTGAAGGGTCTGTTTGCAATTTCAAAATGACAGGTTATAAACGATATCTATAACAAAAACGTTATTTAAACTTTTTTTCAATATGTCCTTCTTGTCTGTTTATTCCGGCTAATCTCCGAAATGGTTGGGCTGATTTTGACGGGATTTTCACTGATAGACTGCTGATATTATAAGACGTAAGTAAGGGTTTTATCATAATTATTAGGGTACCGCGCAAAAAAAAAATGCAGATCTAAATCACAGGCACGGTTGGTTTTAAATAAATCATTCAAATCTTACTATAATTATAACTCCCTTGAACACTGCCATACGAACATTTCCTCAACAAACCAGTCTTGTTTACGTAAAATCGATCGAATTGGAACATTACAGCTTCCACAGCCCTTGCACCTTCACTTCCGTAATGCCTTGAATTACGATCTTTCACCCTTCTGATAATTACCGCATACCTACTTTTTAAGCGACATACTACGCAATGTTATAGATATAGTAAATGAATCTAGAAACGAGAGTAAACGATCGAGAGATCCCTGGTTCTGCGCGGGACGTCTGGCAGCCCGCTACGTTGCTGTTAATCTAAACAGCCCGTTGAAAATGATGGCCGTCAGAGTCATAAGGGGATATCGCAAGATCTCCGTCGAGGTGGCATGTCTCCTAGCCGGGACCCCTCCATGAGACCTGGAATCGAGGGCCCTTGCGTCGTTGTACCAATGGCGCAAGGAGGCGCTGGAGCGGGGCCATAGGCCGGAACCCCGAGAAATCAGAGCTCAGCGGTCCCAGTTCCGCCAGGAACTCATGGAGACATGGAGGGTGCGACTTGAGCAACCAAGGCTGGTTGAATTCACCATCGCGGTGGTGAGGCTGGTCATGGAGGAGTGGTTGGAGAGGCACCACGGTGACCTCTCCTACCGCATGTCCCAGATACTTACCGTCGTGTCTGGTACTCCGGTAAGTATCTGTGGTGCATTCACCGGGAGACAACGCCGCAGTGCCAGCACTGCGAGGATCCTGGCGAAGACACGGCGCTCCACACGTTAGTAGAGTACCCAGCGCGGGCGAGTCAATGTCGGGATTTCGTTGCGGTCCTGGGCGTGGACGTTCTCTCGCTGGAGGCCATAGTGAGGTAATGCGCACAAAAGAGGTGGCAGAGAGGGAGCGGGAGAGAACCCTGCCCCCCGAGTACCGCAGACTTGTCTACAGATCGGGGTCTGACGAGTGCCGACTCGCCGACCTTACAGAAGCAGGCCCAGACGGAGGCGTGTTGTGTGTGTCCCGTTCCACACGCCTGCCAACTCACTGCATGTTGCGGGATAAAACCCGACCTCATAGGCGAGGCCGCGATAACGGCCGAAGTCCGCCGGTAACCCTGGGGTTATCCTTTCGAGGGCTTACCCTGGGTGCCCGGCAATGGACACTTGGGTAGGACACCGTGTGGTTTTAGTGGGTGCGATTTCGACACACCCATCCTATCGTTGGTACCGATGGGGTGAATCCCGTGGGGGTTTCCACACGTAAAAAACAAAAATATCCCTAGTTCGAATGCCGGTCCTTACACTACCGATGAGAACCCACTGACACAAGTAATTTAGCTTAGCTTGCGGGATTAACAGGAATACTAGTAATTTCGGTAACCAGTGAGCACTAGTATTTTTAGGGATTTTCTTTAGAAAAGCCCTATTGCTATTGAGTTGTCGTCGACGTCGTCGTTGCCAATTTTCTGTCACGGTTTTGGGTATGAAGGAGATGAGCTATCGAGTTGCTGTTTTCGGTAATAGATTCGTGCTGGGGTGAACCATTGCAAGATAAAGAAAAAAAAAATCCTAGTATTCGGCTGAGCTCGTCTCAGGAATTCAACTTGTTATTTTTTTTATCTTGGACTCGTCATTACGACTTTACCTCGCCTGATAGTATGCTAAAGGTCTTTTTCTCAGGAATCATCGTGAAATCTCGAAGTCATCATTACAAACACCGATGATGACAATAATGGGTTATTCAAAAGATAAAACAAGAAGCAAAAATGCACATTGCTTTTCAACAAACGTGTTAGTTCTCAATACAGTTAAGTTCAAATTAGAGTAACAGTCGAAACTTTATTTTATTATTATTTTTCAAAGTCTTTATTGCA